>JAVSCE010003231.1:0-462020 GCA_032199065.1 Smutsia gigantea
GAGAAGACAAGTAGTGATTCTATAGCATCTCACTACACTGATGGACAGTGACTGTAATGGGGTTGGTGGGGGGGACCTGATGAAGGGGTAGTTTAATAATCGTAATATTGCACATGTAATTGTAAATTAATGATAATAAAATAAATTATATTAAAAAAAAATTCCAATGGCATTTTCACAGAAATAGAACAAACAATCCTAACATTCATATAGAACCACAAAAGATCCCAAATAGTACCAAAGCAGTCTTGGGAACAACAAAGCTGGAGGCATCATGGGCTCTGATTTCAAACTACATTACAAAGCTATAGTAATTAAAACAGTATGATATTAGCCTAAAAACAGACACATAAATCAATGGAACAGAATCGAGGGTCCAGAAATGAACCCATGCGTATATGGTCAATTGACTTTTGACAAAGGAGGCAAGAATATGTGGTGGAGAAAGGAGATAAATGGTGTTGGGAAAACTAGACAGCCCCATGCAAAAGAATGAAACTAGATCACTATCTTACACTATACATACACATTAACTGAAAAGGCACTAACAACTTGAATGTAAGACATGAAACCATAAAAATCCCAGAAAAGAAAACATAGGCAGTAAGTTTCATGACATTGGTTTGGGTGATTTTTTCAATCTGACTCCAGAGCAAAGGGCTACAAAAGCAAAAATAAAGAAATGGAATGACATTGAACTAAAATGGTTCTGCCAGCAACAAAATGAAAAGGTTACATACTGACTGGGAGGAAATATTTACAAATCCCGTATCTGATAAGGGGTTAATCTCCAAAACATATAAAGAACTCATAAAACTCAGTAACAAAAAAACAAACAATCCGATTTGAAAACGGGCAAAGGATCTGAATAGACATTTTTCCAAAGAAGACATACAGATGGCCAACAAACAGACCCATGAAAAGATGCTCCACATCACTAATCATCAGGGAGATGCAAATCAAAACCACAATGAGATATCATCTCACACCAATCAGGATGGCTTTGATCAAAATGACAAAAAATGACACATGCTGACAAGCAGGCAGAGAAAAAGGGACCTTTGTACACTGTTGGCCGGAATGTAAACAGGTACAGCCACTATGGAAAATAGTATGGAGGTTCATCAAAAAACTAAAAACAGAACTACGATATGACCCAGTAATTCCACTTCTGGGTACTTTTCTGAAGAAAATGAAAACACTAACTCAAAAAGATATCTGCACCCCCTGGTTCACCGCAGCATTATTTACAATGGCCAAGATATGGGAACAACCTAAGTGTCCATCAATGGATGAAAGGATAAAGAAGACGTGTATTTATACAACGGAATATTACTCAAGAATGGTATCTTGCTACTTACCCCAACATGGATGGACCTTAAAGGTATTATGCTCAGTGAAGTCAGTCAGAGAAAGACAAATACCATGTGATTTTACTTATATGTGAAATCCAAAAACAAAACCAAAATTCATAGCTACCAAGAAGAGATTGGTGGTCGCCAGAGGGGAGCAGGGAAGACAAGTGGGCAAAATGGGTGAAGGGGATCAAGAGATACAAATATCCAGCTATAAACTACATGAGTCCTGGGGATGTACCGTACAGCGCGGTGACTGTAGTCAATACTATTCTATTGCATAGTTGCAAGTTGCTGAGAGTAGACCCTGAAAGGTCTCATCGGAAGAAAAAAACATTTTTATAACTCTGAATGGTGATGGATAGGAACTAGACTTACTGTGGTGACCATTTCACAATGTATACAAATACTGAATCATTACATGGGGACCTGAAACTAATAGGTCAGTTATACTTCAATAAAATAAATAGATACATGCCTACACACATGAAGAATGAGCAGCAGTAATATCATTAGGTCAGGGTTTCTGAACCTCGGTGCTCCAGATGGACCATGCGGCGTCGTGGGGATTACGGCACGTTCATCAGCAATCCTGGCCCGTCCCACCGCGCACCTGTGGCACTGCCCCAAACCCACTGCCACTGTGAAAATCAAAGATGCTTGTCGCTATGTCCCCAGGGGCCCATCTCACCCCTGTTAAGGGCCTCAGCTCTGGCCGAAACTCCTTAAAGGCAGGATGAGGGTAGCTCATCACAGACACCAGGGCCTCCCCTGGGGCTAGAACTTGGCAGGCGGAGAAGGCTGTCTGCAGAGATGGACAAACGCCCACCCAAACACCCCATCGCTCCTCTCCCCACTTGCAGCTGAAGAGCTCTGGCCATCTCAGACCTCACCACAGACCTGTGGAGCCAGAATCAGATCCTCAATTCACAGACACAGTGAGCATCAGAGAGGCTGAGTGAGTGGCCTCAGACCACACAGCAAGGGGATCACAGGGCAGAGGACACACGCCGTTGGCCAAGAGGAACAGGGAGCAGTCACTGTATGAAAAGGGATGGAAGCTGGATCCTGAGGAGTAAGTCTGACTGGACTGGGCAGGAGGGGGCATTCCAGCGGTAGGGAAATCCCAGCATAAGAGAGGCCTGTAGGTGAGCACTTGAATGGCTTGCTTAAGACCGGGGACTCCCGAGAAAACTGAAAACACACACGTGAATGTTCATGGCAGCACTATTCCCACAATCCCAAGGCGAAAACAACCCAGATGTCCAACAACAGATGTGCGGTTTTGGTTTATCATTATTATTATAGTCATATCTGCAATTCAGAGTATTATTCGGTCATAAAAGGAATAAGGGAATAAAGTTTGATACATGCTATGACATGCACGAGCCTTGAAAACATATTGCTGAGTCAAAGAAACCAGACACAAAAGGTCACATTTCGTATGGTTCCCTTTATATGAAATGTCCAGAAGAGGGAAATTCACAGAGACAGAAAGCAGATCGGCAGTTGTTTAGGGGCAGCAGGAGCTGATAGCTAAAGGGGACAGGGTTTCTTTTCAAGATGATGAAAATGTCCTAAAACTGCCTGTGGTGATGGCTGTGGAACTCTCTACATACTGAAAGTCACTGACTGAACTTTATGCTTTAAAGAGTGAGTTGTACAGTGTGTGAAGGCTATCTCAGTAAAGCCTTTTTAAAAATGGAGATGGGGTGAGGGGAGAACTCCCACGGCCGAGGGCTCAGGCTCCATTCTGGCTGGGCTCCTGTCCTGCCTGGTCGTTGGACCATGAGCAGGTCACTTCCCCAACCAGAGCCTCAGTTTCCCTATCTGTAACGTAAGCGAGGTCCATCGATGGTCCTCCAGCTTCTAGGATTGAAGGGGTGATGAGGGAGGTGAAGCATGCAGCCTGGAACGTCCCCAGGAGTTGCTCCACAGACGTCAGTGTCTCTGGGTGTGTTTCCTTCCTCCCCACTTCTCCCTCATGCTCCAGAAGCCTTGAGAATGGCCGTCCCAGGAATGGGGCAATTCCTTGAAATCTGAAAAGACCGTTAAGGCTTTCCTGGCCTTGGAAGGAAACAAAAGCCTTCCCTGTTCAGGTGCCGGATCCTAAGATCATGCTGGCCTTCTCCCCTCAGGCCCAGAGAGCCCAGTCGGTCATTTACGGTTTCAAGACACCAAATGACCCCAGGGATCTGTAAAGGGGTCCTCATGGCCACCACTACCTGGGGCCCTCAAATCCTCGGGCACCACCCATCCCCATTGCTCCTGGTGGCTTTGGGGACCTCGCGAAAGGCAAAGAGAAGCTGGCACTGACCCTGCAAAATAATCCAGCCCCGGTAGGATGGGGTGGTGGGGGGACCCCACAAAGAAGTGAGTGTGTGAGGAGCCTGTCTGTGTACAATGGTCCCTCAGAAACCTGTCCCCAGGGAGCACAGAGGATCTCTATCAACACGGCCTAAGAAAGAAATGTCTGTATTCTTTTAGGACCTGCCCCCACAGGCTCCAAGCCAAGCATGTGCAGAACAGCATCTATTAAATTTCTAAAATTATGTCTAGGTTGGGGGGTTGGCCAGGGCATGGAGCGGGAAAGGATGTGGTGGGCGGGTAGGCAGGCAGGAAATCTTTAATCCGGCTCCTTGCCCCCCCCCCCGCCTGCACGCTGGGCAGCGGGAAGGGAGTGTCCCTCCAGCAGATGTCATGTCGGCCCCAGGAATCAAAAGCCCTTCTGTGCACGGCATGGGCATGCAACTGCTTTTACACACTGCTGCAGTGCCTGCCTGCATGGCTCAAGTTTTCCTGGGAGTTGGGGTGAGGGGGGATGGTGTCTGTGGGCACCCCAGTTTGAGGAGTAAATGAGAGCGAGAGAACTAGGGTCAATCCTGGTTGGAATACTCAGACCACCCTCACACAAATAACTAAACCTAAGGGGAGGAGGAAGGAGGAAAAGTCAAGGGGGCCAGAGCCTTAAAACCTACCTCCCAGATATGGGTGCCAGGAAAAGACCGAGAGCACCCAGTGAAATGTCAGATCAACAATTTTTTTAGCATAAGTATATCCAAACACTGTGCAGGATCCACTTACACTCAAATATGATCTGGTGTTTAATCCTGACATTCAAATTTAGCCAGGCATTCTCTACTTGTTTGCTGAATCTCACAACCCCACCCCCAAGGACATGCCTGTAAAAACTCTTAACCACCCACCACGGCCTGGAAATAGCTATTAAAGCAGCAGCTAATTAGGGGCATGTCCCCCTCAGCCTTCTGGCTGCTGGGCAGCAGGAAGATACGAGGTGTGAGAGCACCTCCAACACTGATGCCGCCCCAGGGGCCTCCTTCCTCCCCTGAAATCTCCACTTGGCTTAGCTAAGAAGTTGATCTGAATGTGTGGGCCCAGCATGGCCGCACATCCGTGGGAAGGACGGAAACACAGCCTCAGAGCCTGGCGATCTCTGCCCACCCACCCTGAGACACTGGTGGAGGGCATCTCGCACAAGGTCCCTCGGCCCAGATTTACCACTGGGCCTGTCCAGCACCTCTCCAGACCAGGGGGGTTCCTGGGCCAGCTACACGGTGATTCCCGGGCGCTGGGTGGCCTTGGGCTCCATCTGGGATGGGGTCGCCCAGGGGTCAGCCTGGAGGAGTGGTGCTCAGGTGTGAGACAGGTGGGTGTGGAGGCCCTTCCTGGCTATCCTAGGCTTTCTGGAAGTCATGTAAAGAATGAGGAAGGAAGGGCATTCGGCAACTCCTGGGCAGTTTCCATGGGGAACAGCTGGCTAGCTGACCCCCTGTGGTACCACCTGAGGCCACAGCAAGCTGCATGTGGCCAGTGGACAGTGGAGCCAAGAGCTGGCAGGACACTCCTGTAACAGGGAACCTGGACAGAAAGTTATCCATGGCCGGGGCAGACAGGCCTGGATCCTGAGCCCCCGAGGGGCTCTGGCGGACGGCCCCGGCTCAGAACTGGCCACCAACTTCTCCACCCCTGCTCCCCACTGCTCTGCTGGTCCAAGACCCTGGGGAAGGCACAGAGGGCCAGGGCCTGAAATGATATGCTTACAGGATGACTCAGCCCTCTCTGGGGACAATTCGACTCTGCTAGACCAGAGGCAACTGGGCTCCATCTAGGTGCCTCCCTGGTGGCTTGTGGGTCCCCTCCCAATCACCCCAGAGTCCTGTTCCCTGGAGATGTACAGGGGTGCTTGGTCCCTGCGAAAGCTGTCCCACGTGGGGCGTCACTGGGGTCAGCGAGTCCGGCTCTTATCTACAGTTTCCACTTCCACCTGGGATCCCTGTGGGATGGAGAGTCGGAAAGGAGGCTCACGTGGGCAGAGACCGACCAGAGGTCCTGAGTCACCGGGGAGACCATGCAATGCAGCCAGACGTCATTTCCCCAGGCTGCTTTCTCCTAATTATCTGGGTAATTGGGTCACAACTGGGTTGGAGGTATCACACCCCGTAATTCTGTCTGTTGAGACCTGCCCCACTGTGAAGGGGTCCATGATTCATATTCTCCCCTCTGACCGCCAACTCTGGAGGACTGGGACCCTGAGGATTCAGGCTGGACTCCAGGGAAAGCTCCCCTTGGGGAAAGGGCAGGGAGGAGGAAGGAGCTCTGCTGGAAGCCAGGACTCATTGGGAAGAAGCAGGAAGGGCACTGTCCCAGCGAGATCAAAGGTGTGGCATGGCACGCGTGCAGGCGCGGCTGGCAGGTTACCTCTGGGCAGCTCCGGCTGGTGGAGCTGGGAACGCAGGGGTGGCTGGAGAGAAGGCTGCACAGAGAGAACGTCCTGGAAGCAGGGCTCCAGACTCAGAGGGCCTGCCTTGCCCCGCCACACACTGCGGAATGACTCTGGGGAAAGCCACTTCACTCACCCTGTTTCCTCACCTCTAGGACAGGGAGCGTGACAGAGATTAGAGAGGAATGTCAGCGCCCTGTGGGGTGCCTGGCTCCCTGCCAAGCCCTCGGAGTTGTACATTGACCCATTTCCCAGCACATCTCATTGGTGCCCCTGGGACACAGGCGGCACTGTTTCCCCATCATACAGACAGGGCAGTTGAGGCTCACGCAGGTGCAGAAAGATGTCCCAAACCCCAGGTGGCTAGAGAGGGTAAGGATTAGATCCCTTTAACCTGAAGGAGTTCGAGAAAACAGCAGGAGCAGGAAGGTCACTCTGACCTACCCTCTCACCTCTTCCCCGAAACAGGTCATAAAGCCCCCACGTGAAAGGTACTTTCCTTGTACCAGGAGGAAGGGAAACATTCTTATCACGGGGGACGGGGAATTGGGGGAGGTGAAAATCTGAACAAGCCTTGTTAAATTAACCCTTATCTACCTAGCTTCTTCTCCACTTACAACCCTTTTGTCTCGTGAATTCTTCCCAAACGTACAGTTTCTTCGTCCCAAAGGCATAAAAGCTTCCCGCGCTGGTCACTTCTTCAGGTCTTCATTCTCTCGGGAAGGCTCCCGTGCACACGCAAAAGTCCAACCGAAAGTGTCTCCTTTTCTCCTGTTAATCTGTCACTGTCAATTCAATTTCCAGACCCAGGGACCCTAAGAGGGTCGAGGAAAACTTTTTCCTCCCCCAGGTGGCAACCCTGAGGTCCGTGGCTTAGGGCAGCATGCCTCCAATCTCGGCCTCTGTGACCATGTGGCCTTCCTGTGTCTGCGTCCTTTCCTCTTCTTATAAAGAAAGGACACTTGTTGGATTTAGGGTCCACTGGGGTCGCTGGGCAGCTGCGTCTGGGGAGGTCTCTCCCTGTGCACTAGGTGAAACTTCAACCTGAACAGGGGAGGGTTCTTGACTTTGATTGGGAGAGACTTCACAAGCAGGTTGGAGGAGTGCAGGTAAGGAAGGAATTCATTAAACTGAGAGTGGCAGGGAATGGCAGCAGGCGTGCAGGCAGCAGCGAGCAAGGAGGTGCGGAGGGAGGAAGGGGGAGCTCACTGAATTCCTGCTCGGCACAGGGCAGATCCCCTGCCAACTCCTGAAGCCAGGGTCACCTGGCATCCAGGGTGTGCTTGAATCTGCATGGCATGGGAATTAAGCCCCCACCACCCCAGGATTTGGGGGAGCTGCAGAGCACTGGATGGAGTGAGATGATGTGCTGAGAACTTCCCAGAGCAAAGAAAGGAGAGTTTCGGGCAGGCCACTAAAGAGCATGATCGTTCAGCTGCAGTCCTGTCCGGGTCACCCAGGCGATGGGGACTTGCAAGCCCAAATCAGAGCTCTCAGTAGCCCTTCCCTACTTGCCTGAAGTAGGACAGAGAGAAGACTAGTGCTTAAGCCTAGAAAATTGAATGATATAGTGAAGTAACAAAGACACTTAACCACTGGAAGAGCACAGAGACAAGACGCAGTAAGTTGAGCAGCGAGAAGTCTTTATTTAAGGCAAAGTGCACACAGGAAGAAAGGGGTATGCAGGCAGCCTCAGCAATGAGGCCCACTTAAAGGCTTAGGATTCATGTCTTTTAAGGCTTTCAAGAATGAGGCAAAGGGCCAGGGGGAGTGTAGGCTTGACATATGGTCTCATGATGTCTATCTCCAGGGAGAGACATGGTATCATTATCCAGTTAGTCCTCTACATATTCTGTAAGATAAACTTGACACAAGGAATTTATTGATCCTGTTCTTCTACAAGATAGTGGTTTCCCTCAAGCAATGAAAACATATCATTTCGAAATGCTTGCCCTGCCTTAGGATGGGGTCAGAAGTTGGCCCAATACCATAAAATATCTAGGAATCTTACCTCCTAACTCCCTAGTTTTTAAAACTGAATCTTAGCCTTAAGATGGAGTCCCTCTCCTGTTCTTACTATGCTGTTATATCTTGGCATTTTTCATCACAGGCAGGAAAAATTAATCATTATGCTTGTCCCATGTCCCTGCTCTTCCTCACTGGGCTAATCCAGGATAATCCCACCTCAAGATTCTTAACTTATTTTCTTTATTTTTTTATTAAGGCACTTTTGATACACACTCTTACAAAGCTTTCATGTGAAAAAACAACGTGGTTACTACCCCTGTTATCGTGTCCCCCCTGACCCATACTCCATTGCAGTCACTGCCCATCAGTGTAGTAAAATGTCACAGAGTCACTATTTGGCTTCTCTGTGCTACACTGTCTTCCCCATGATCCGCCACACCATGTGTGCCATCATAATACCTCAATCCTTTCCCCCTTCCTCCCCACCCGCCCTCCCCCACCCCTCCCCTTTGGTAACTGCTAGTCCTTCTTGGAGTTTCTGAGTCTGTTGCTGTTTTGTTCCTTCAGTTTTGCTTCATTGTTATATTCCACAAATGAGGGAAATCATTTGGTACTTGTCTTTCTCTGCTTGGCTTATTTCACTGGGCATAATACCCTCCAGCTCCATTCATGTTGCAAATTGCAGAATTTGTTTCTTTCTTAAGGCTGAATAGTATTCCATTGTGTATATGTACCACCTCTTCTTTATCCATTCATCTACTGATGGACACTTAGGTTGCTTCCATATCTTAGCTATTGTAAATAGTGTTATGATAAACATAGGGGTGCAGGTCTTTTAAGGTTCTTAACTTATTATACCCATAAAGACCCTTTTTCCAAATAGGGTTACATTCATGGGTTATGGGTAGATATATCTTGGGGGAGGGGGTTCCGTTCAACCTACTAAACCCTCTTCATCTCTGGGAGGGAGGACTGATCAGAGGGGGCAAGACCCCAAGGCCTTTATGAGCAAGTCAACATATGGCACTTATGCTGAGGGAGGGGCTCCACAGGGAAAGATTTATTTCCCAGCACTTCCTCAGAGAAGCCAGAAGCCTGAACCTCTTTCTAGAGCCTCAATGTCTAATTAGGGAATTGTCAACCACCCATGACTGCTGAGAAATTGCAAGGTGGTCGGTCCAAACTGAGGCATGGTGCCAGTGTCCAAAACACACTGGATTTTCACACTTAGTATGAAAAAAAATGTAAAATATCTCATTCATAACTTCCTATAGTGAGTACATGTTGAAATAATATTTTGGATATATTAGGCTTACAAGGATATGTTATTTAAATTAAGTTCACTCATTACTTTATATTTTGAAATTGCAGTGAAACTCACACAACATAAAATGTACCATTTTAAAGTGTTCAGTTCAGTGAATTCAGTACATTCACAACGTTGTACAACCATCACCTCTATTTAGTTCCAAAACACTTCCATCAGCCCAGATGGGACCCCCACGACTACTGGCAGCCACTCCCCTTCTTCCCAGCCCCTGAAAACCACCAATCTCCTTTCAGTCAAAGAAGATGTGCTTATTCTGGATATTTTACATAAACAGAATCATACACTATTTGCACTTGTTTGTTTCCAGCTTGTTTTATTTAGCATAAGGCTCATCCATGTTGAAGCACGTATCAAAAATCCATTTCTTTTATTGGCTGAAAAATCTTCTGTTGCATAAATAGACCACATTTGATCTTTCCATTCATCCACTGATAAGCATTCGGGTTGTTTCCATCTTTTGGCTATTGTGACTATCTGCATACTTTTTTAGATTTCAGTGGGATCAGTTCTATTCCAGACAGATGACAGGGAATTTAATGGCTACTTTGTGCCAGTGGACATGTGGCTCCCAGGACCTCGTGGACTGCTGCCAGATGGGGCCAGGCACAAGCCCACAGAGCCAGGTCTGTATGCTTCACACCCAGCTGTTCCTCCAGCATACAGCTCAGGGCTCCCAGCTCAGCCCCAAGCACAGAGCAGACACTCAGTAAACAAAAAAGCTGGAAGAATGAATGAGGGAGGGAAGGCGGGGAGACAGCTTGGGGAGGGGGAGGCAGGAAAGTCCATGGGGATGGGGACAGAGGGGAAGGAGATAGGGGATCCCTGAAAGAGCAGCTACTCCAGGTCTGAAGGACCCAGGCACAACTCAGTAGAAAAGTAAAAGGGTGTGTGTTTGTGTGTGTGTCGGGGTGGGGGAGGGAATAAAATATATACAACATGGGTTTGAACAGTGTGGGTCCATATAGTGCAGATTTTTTCCAATAAATATATTGGAGAATGTTGTGTAGATTTACAACAATTTGAAAAAACATTTTGTTTTCTCTAGCTTACTTTGTAAGAATACCATATGTAATATACATAACATACAAGATATGTGTTAATTAGCTATTTATACCATCAGTAAGGCTTCTAATCCAATAATAAGCTACCAGTAGTTAAGTTTTTGGGGAATCTAAAGTTTTACATGGATTTCCAACTGTGCAGGGTAGGGGGGAATGGGCACCCCTAACTCCCGAGATGAGATGTTCAAGTCAAGTAAATACTTGGTCGTGCCCAGGGTTCCAGGCACAGAGCCTCTGAAACCCTTGGAATTTCCTGAGTGGTGAGTCTTTTGTATGCTAATATGATGACTTAGACAGCTGTGGATGGGGGCTGGTCACCAGACAAGCCAACCCTGAGAACAGAGTGGGAATTTTCAGCCCCAGCCCCAGACCTCCTGGGGGAAAGGGGAAGGAAACTGAGTTCAATCACCACTGGTCAATCGTGCCTATGTAATGAAACCTCAGTAGAAGCCCCTAAATGATGGGGTTCAAGGGGCTTCTAGGTAGGTGAACACGTCACCATGCCAGAAGGGTGGTGCACCCCACCTCCACGGGGATTGAGGCTCCTGCACTGGGGACCCTTCTGGACCCTGTGTCTCTTCATCTGGCTGTTCATCTATACCCTTTCTAATAAACCACAGAGTTAGGATGGCACCTTCCTGAGTTCTGCAAGTTCTTGTGGGTAAAATTGTGATGTTTCCAGAATATCTTGCCTGGTTGTAGTGCACCTGCATATCAACAGGCATTCCTTAGGGGTGGAGAATGCAGCTGATCTCCATATCAATGGTTAATTACCTGGGTGACTGAGAGATTATCTGAACCTGAGAGGCTGGGGGGGAGGTCTTGCTTGCTTCTGCTGGAGCAGAAAACAGATGGCCCTGGACTGCAGTTTGTAGGCAATAAACGGGTTTTAAACTCTATTTCTCCCTTTGACTGATTTTGGTTTTAGAGGTATTTTGCCCTGAGATTTCCTCTCCCCAGAGTTACAGTCCTTCTAGAAAATTTTTGAGCCTGAAGGGGGGATCGTGGGAACCCCCACATTTGTAGTCAGCTCAGCAGAAGTGTGGCAAGCCTGGGGACCCCATTTGTGGCTGGTGTCTGCCATGGGGGTGCTGTCTGTGGGACTGAACCCTTAACCTGTGGGGTCTGCACTCACTCTGGTTAATGTTAGAATTGAATTGAACACCCCGCTGGTGTCAGAGTGAGTCTGATGGGTTCCCCTGGGCTCTTGCTGTATGGGATGAGCTAACAGTAAGATGACCTTCTTCCTGCTAATGGACCCTTGCTTCCCAGTGGGTGGGGTGTTTCCAGTGGGGGTGGAGCAGCGGGCTACACAGGGTCGTTGGAAGGATGGACAAGGATGCAGGCTGAGAGCTGGTACCATTTCCACATTATCAGATGAAAGCCAGTGTCCCAAGGGCCCTAAATGTCACAAAAAGGGACAGGCACTTCACTCTGTGGGTGAGAGGCCGCCAACTCAGCCCCCTTCAGGGACCAGACTAGCAACAGAAATAGGAGAAGTGAGGAGAGTGTAATTACAACCACTGGCATTCTTAGCAAATATTTCTCTTTCCCACTTTTGAAGGTAATGTGGCCAAAGAGGAACTATTTCTGTTCTGTAAGAAAATCAACAGCACAAGTATGACGACAGGAGGAACAAATCTGAAGCCTCCTGCCAAGGAAGACAGACAACAAGGAGTGGTTGGGTCTGTGGCAAAGTGCAGAGCAAGGCCTCCTGTAAAGGGTGTGGCAGGCACTGTCGTAACCCTGCCCACATCCCTTCCAGTACATGTCAGCTGCGTATTTGGTGACTCCCATCTATGACTTTCTGCCTGAGATTTCTCTTGGGCAAACTGTCAGTACCAGGGAGTTAATACCCTGGATGTAGTCCCCACCCGAGGACAGTCAGGAGCTGCAGAGAAATAGCACCGCCTCTCAGGCAGTGGGACTCTGGCGTGTTTCATGCAGACTCCCACAGGTCCCAGTGGGGCATAGCTGCATCCGCGCCCTGACACCCATACTGAGGCCGGCTCCCTCCCTTGCCCGCCTCTCTCCACCATCTCTCCTTGATGCTACCTGGGGTCCTCTCCCTGATAAACTACTTGCAGCCAGAGCCCTGTCTCAGAGCCTGCTTCGGGGGCAACCGAAGCGAAGGGACAACTGGTGCTTAACTGCAGCCAACTTTGCCAGGTGGGAGGCAGACTAGCAACAGAAATAGGAGAAGTGAGGAGACTGCAAGACCTTCCCATTTTCTCAAAAGAAACCAGAATCTCAAGTTTCCTGTAAAACCTTCTGCGGCTAATTGCCAGTGTGAATTAAACAATACAGAACAAATAAAACAGAACAGAACAAAACGTGGTTGTCAGCCTGCACTGGTCCTCAACCTGCCAGTTCAAAGCAGTTGGTGGCAGGCGGGGAGGGGCACAGAAGGCTGTAAGCGGTGGGGCCTGGGATGGAGGGGTGCTCTGGCAACCCACTCGGGTGGCCTGGGCGCCGCAGGCAGAGGGGCCCTACAGTGGCCAGCCCAGGGCCTGTGTATGGGATCCCAGCTGGAAGCACCTGGAGCGCCTGGCGTGGCCGCCTGTGGGCGGGCAGTAGACCCAGAGTAAACAATCAGCACGAATACTTTTCCAAACATGTAGACCCCCAGACGCCAGTGGCCTCCCCCACTCTCTGGGTGGGGAGAAACCCCAGGACCCCTTCACCCGCCTGACATCTAAGCTGAGGCTCAGGAAAAACAAACTAAGGGCAGCCCTAGTGCCCAAGGAGGAGGCAGTCATGAGGGAGCCACTTCTAGACCCCACACTTGGGAACGTCTTTGTAATTCTGTGCAGATGGAGGAGACTCTTCACAGATTTTCACCCCCCTACACTGCCCCCCTCTTTCCTCTTGCAGGGAAAACAAAAAGGGCGTCTCTTGAGATTGTGCTTGTGCCATTTCACATGGTTATTTAAAGCCATTGCTTTTCTGCTGCTTTTTCAGAATTTAAATTAAGAATACCGGGTGTCAAGAGTACAGGCTGGTGATGTAAAATTTGGCTGTGTGTTTACTGCTCTGTAACCAGGCAAACCCATCCATGCTTGCTCTAAACTGTTTAATACATTTAGTACATTTTATGTTGGAATTATATTCACTGGGGGGAAGAGAAGAAAAATTCCTGAGAGCTGATCTTTAAGGGGCCCCCTATGAGTCACATATTACTTATATCATTAGCCCACTTAATTCTTATCATGACCCAAATAGCTGCATAGCATCGTATCATTAGATAGCTTTTGGTTACAAGAGACAGACATCTACACCAAAGTGAATTTGTTGGCGTACATAATTGGAAAGTCCACGGTAGGGATGTCAGGCATGGCTGGATCCAGGAGTGCAAAGGCTATCATCAGGAATCTCTCTCTCTGTCTCTTGCCTCTGCTCTCCTCTGTGACTTTTCATTCTCAGGCAGGCCCTTCTCTATGGTTGCAAAGATGGTCCCCGGCAATTCCAACTGGGCTTCCAATCAGCAGAGCAACCTCAATGGAAAGAGAATACTTCTTTCCTAATAGTTTCAGCAAAAGTCCCATGATTGAATCTCATTGGTCCAGCTTGCTGTCAGTGCTTCCCTTCTTTCTAGGCCCACTCCAGGCTCTCAGGGCTGAATCATGGTGATTGCTTCAGTAATGGGCATGTAACTCAAGTTGAATCATAAGACTCAACCTGAAGACTCTTGCTGGAACTTCTGAACAAGAGGAAATCTCCACTGGGCTGGTATGATGTTAGTCTGTGGCTGTGAGGAACCATTCTTGCCAGTGATAGAAGAATTCCCCCTGAGAATGAAGCCAGTTCAAGGAAAGCAGGGCAAAGAGATGGAGACAGATTCCCAACAACACTGCCTGAGCCCCTGGATCCAGCCATGCCTGAAGGTGCTGCATTCCTGCCTTTCCAGTGACTTGAAACAATACGTTCTGCTCTGGAATAAGCTAGTTTCAGTGAGATTCTATTATCTGCAGCTGTATGAGTCCTGACTAATGTACTAGGCTTTAAAAAACCAAGGCCTGTTGAATCTCCACTAGCCCAAGGCAAACACGCCCTTCAGAACACAAAGACACAGTTGCTCTTTGAAGGTGGTGGAGGAGGGGAAAATGCTTCTCATTCTTTTGTGATGAATCAATAGCCAAAATAAGATCTAGTCCATTTCTCAACCAGGTTATCCTGCCTACCAACCAACCATTACTCATTCTAGTCCTAACCAGCCTGAAGTCGGTGTGGCCCCAGAGAACCTGTTACATTGGGAGCCTCCCCAGATTTTCCACGTTCCTGTGAAAAGAATTTCTGTGTCATTGTTCCTTTCTCCTCTAAGTCCTGGGAGCTGGGTTTTCCAGAGCCTCAGGAAAACACCTTGTCCAGCCATATCACCACCCAGCAAATGCTTGCAATGTACAAGGTCTCTGGAAATCTTGCTTCTGTAGAAAGAGACCAAAGAAATTGGTCTTGCCCTTTCTTACTGAGTGGTGGGCTAGCACAGGGCCTCAGAGACAAGGGGGTGGTTAGCAGGGGATGGATGAGGAATGGCTTCAAAGGCCGAGCCAAGAAAGTGAGACTTTGGATGGATGGAGGGCATATGGGAAGATTCTAAGCTGGGGAAACCAGACACGACCCCATCTTTAGTTCCCTAGAAATAGAGTCTGAGATGGGGATGTGGGTGCATGTGGCTTTTTAGGCAGGGTGGGGGATGTCTTAGGAGGAGGGGATGTCGTTCCCTCCGCAGAGGGAGGTTAATGGGGTTGGGGAGGCACCAGCTGGCACCCAGAAGCCTGGCAAAGAGGATCTGAACAGCCTCTTCTCTCTTGGAACAGCAGCTGGGGTGGGAGGGATTCACAAGTGATAACATGGCTCAGTGGCTGAGCACCCAGAGCTCTGGAGAAGACAGAGCTGGGCTTGAATCCTGGCTGTGGGGTGCCTCGGGCTCCCATCTGGAGTGGTGCACAGCTCATGGGTCGCGGTGCACGTGAAACACGATCGTGTGTTAGATGCACTACCACCCAGAGCCCCATGCATGGGAGGTGCCCCCAAACTCTTGGCTTTATATACGTCTCTGAGTGTCCCAGACTGGGGGCGGTGTGGAAGTTTTGGTATCAGTCACCAGGAATACGTGTGTTAGACACTGACTGACTTTCACATATGTGGGTGTTATAGGACCCCGGTCTTTTGGGGTGTCCAAACCTCTCTGTGTTGGGGAGTCCCGGCTCCCCACTTCCCTTACCACTCTCAGTCCCTCTGCACGGAAAAGTATTTGGATTGGCACCAGAATCAGGTCTGGAGCATAGAGTGGAGGCTCTTAACGGAGGAGTGATTCAATAAGAGATGCCCAAAGTCTGGCCCTGGATGTGAACCGGAATTGCTTCAAACCCTCCAGTGACCCATAAAGCCCTGGGGTCAAGTTCCTGCCGCCCACAGGCCATGCTGAGGGGCTACCTCTTGGGCCTCATCGCTCACTATGACCCACCTCCTGATTGCTCACCGTGGCCTACTTCCTGGGCCCTGGCTGTGAGTTCCCATTGCTCTACATGCTCCTGCCCTAAGCCTTTGCACACCATAGTCTCTCTGCCAGGAAGGCCTTCCCCTACCTCCCAGCGAACTCACCTTTTTGTTCTGGCCTCAGGACTCCCCTGACTCCAGGAAGCTTTCCCTGACCCCCGTCCCTCTGGGTGGGCCCCTCCTTCCTGTCCCCCTGCCCTCCACCCTGTGCCATGACCCTCCTTGCTCACTTGCCTCCCCTACAAGACCGAGCACCGCCAAGGGCAGCTTGGTATCAGCAGCGCCAGATGCAGGCGCTCAGGAGACGGGGGCGGCACGAATGAAAGAAATCTGGTCAGTGGGGTCCGTGACCCTCCCTGCAGTAGTTAATCGGAAGCCACCGCTGATTACATCCACCTACACCACACGCATCACCTCACTAAGCCAGCAACAGTCCTCTGAGCTGATTCTGACCGTGGTTTGTGATGGTCAAATGTTCCAAGATACATTTATTTATAATGTACGCCCTTGCCAGCAAAGCCAAATTTGCTATTGCCACTGAAGTGGGGACGATAGGCGCCACCCCATGTTGGCAATAGCATCACAGCAGCTGTTGCTCCCACCGACGTGCCTGGCGCCGCTGAGCACTGTTGGAGCATTGCTTATACTATTGTCTATCTTACATTTGTGGACGCTGAGGCTTAACATGTCTAAAGTCACCTGCCTACACTATGGGTTAGAATAGGGATTTGAACCCAGAACCGCAGAAAACAAATAACCAGCCTACTACAGGCTAAGGGCACTACAGGGTTGGCGGCTACAGGTGTGAATCAGTTTCCCAGGGCTGCCGTTGAAAGAAGAGAGGGGATGGGAACTCCACAGTCCAAGCAGGTTTATTGCTGAACCTGACAGGGCCCCCTCTGTCCTGGCCAGCAGAACAAAGGAAACGGGGTCTCTAACAGGTCAAGAGGCTTTTTATGGCCAGGTCTTTGGGGGCTCTTTGAGGGGAGGGGTCAGGGGAAAGGGGGGCTTGGGCTTGCTGTGTCCTCTGGAGGGTGCTTGGAGCCTAAGTGAGATGACACCTAGGACCCTCTGAGATGGTGGGTGGTCTTATTCGAAAGGCGGTACTCAGGTCCGGATTCTACCAGCTATAACAAATAACCCCAAATTGGGGGGCTTCGACTAGCAGGAACGTATTCGTGCATGGTTCTGGAGACCAAAGCTGGGAATCAAGGTGTCAGCAGGGCCGAGCTCTTTCTGGAGGCTTTAGGGGTGAATTCTCCTGGCCTCTTCCTGCTTCCAGTGTCCCCGGGGCCCCTTAGCTGGCGGCCACACCACTCCACTCCGCCTCCGTCCACACGGGGCCTTCGCTGCACCATGTGTCTCGCCTCCCCTTCCTGTCTCTTACAGAGACACCAGGCACTGGATGTAGGACTTGCCCTAAATCCAGGAGGATCTCACCTCAACATCCTTAACCTGATGACCTTTGCAGAGACCGTATTTCAACTAAGGTCACACTCACAAGTACAGGGGGTTAGGACATGGACAAATGTTTTTTTGGGGGGTCACTCTCAACCCACTGGAGGTGCAGCAAGAGAGCAGGATGAAGCAGTCAGCTATCCCCTCCACAGGGGCTGAGAAAGGTGAGGGGCATGGCTTGAGCTGGGAGAGGGGACTGGGGAGGCACAGCGATGTGTGGGGACAGGGAGGGACCACCAGCTCACTCATTGTGGAAAAGCCCCTGGCAGAGGAGGAGGCAGTCCAGGGGGGCTGCGAGGCTCCTGCGGGTTTCCACTCAGGACACACTGACTTTGCAGAGCCTCTCTCTGCCCCACCGCTCCTCTAGCCCTCAGGCCAGGTGCCCTGGCACGTGGGGTCCTTTGGCAGGGTCCGGCCTGGGGAGGCCCCGCCGAGCCAGACCACAGTTGTTGGCTGGAGTCCAGGCCCCGCTTGGCTCTGCAAACACCACCAGCTCTGCTCCTTCAAAGGATAGAGTCCAGCTCCACTGCCCTCAGTCCACATCAGGTGGAGTTTTCCATGTGCCTCCCTCGCCCTGAAAGGCAAATGCCTAGAATTCCACAGGAATTCCCACAGCATCCGCCCCCCTCTCGGACCCCAGTGAAGGAAACAAAGGCCTTCTCTGGGACCTGGTAGGGGGTGGGGGACCCGGGGGCCTGAGATTCAGTCTTAGCCCAAAGGACAGCCTGTCTGGGTGAGCAGGGGCCCCCTCAGACCTCCCACCGCAGGTCTCTGGCCCCCATCACACCTGCATACACGTGTATCCCACCACGTCCACACTGGAACCACAGACATGCCTGACCACACACACAGGTGTGCAAACACTTCCTCCCCATGGACACATCTGGGTGGGGTAGAGCCTCGGGGGATGTGTTCCCAGAGGGGCGCCCGTCCATGTGGACTGTGTGAGTAGGGAGTAGCCTGAGGGCTAACTTAGACCAAGCCTGGGTTCAAATCCAAGCTCTGCAACCTCAGGCAAGTCACTCAACCTCTCTGCCTCAGTTTCCACATCTGAAAACCAAGATAATAATAGTACCCACCTCTAAGGGATTGCAGAGAGGATTAGCTGAGTTAATGCATGTAAGCACTTGGAAGCCTGGTACACCCGAAGTGTTTGCTGTGATTATGAGCATGAACACACAGCTGTGGAGGAGGCTACCTACCAATACACAGAGGGACATACACATCGCAAATAGAAACTCACATGCAAACAGACACACGGGCACATGGATAGACATGTGCAAACACAGAGGTACCCAGATACACATTCAGAATGTAAAAATGGATAAAAGTATGCCATATGCAGGCAAGCATGCACAGTGCTCTGTGCAAGACGAGCACACACATGCTCACGCATGTGCATGCCATCACCCAGGCTGGTTTCTGTCTCTGACCGCACACACTCCACTTTCCCTGCCCTGGGTCTGAGATCAGGAGCTGTGAGCCAGCACTGCCTGCGGCCTCTGTTCCTCGAAGGGTTTGGGGGACACCCAAAGAGGGAAATGAAGCTGAGCTGGAAAAGAGAATACAGACCCAAAATGCCGCAGCTGCTCCCACCTCCCTCCTCCGGATCAGGGATGAGGAGCACCGGCGAGGCGCCTTTGCCATCAGCGCCCCACCTCTGACCCTGTGGATTGAGACCTTCTGTCTGTAGGACAACAAAGGGCATTTCAGATCCAGGACTCTGGGTTTTTTACTCCTCCAAGGCCTGAGCTGTGGGCTGTCCAGGCATCACTGTTTCAGGGCAGGAGCAGGTTCTGGCCAGTGCAGTGGGAGAAGCAGGAGGGTAGGGAAGAGCAAGACAGTGGAGCCACCGCAAGCCAGGTGACCTTTCCCTCATGAGCTGCAGCCTGCCCACTTGTAAACAGGATTAAGAAGAGCACCCCTATTTGGGCATTGTTGGGGGCTGTCCATGCTATGCCCTCCCCACACTTAGGGGCATTCCTACCTTTAAGGGTCTTGGGGGGACAAAGCCGTGCTTCCCACTGAGAATACTGAAGATACCACCAGCCTGCTGGCAGCTAGGATGCAGACATGTGGCCCTGGCGGGATATCAGGTACACGGGCCCCAGGCAGGGATGGGGGCCTCACTGAAGCTGGGACAGCCCCTTCCAGGCCAGGCCTGCCACCCTGGGTCCGGGACCCCACCTGGAAGATTCCAGGTGTGATCTGCTGCCACCTTCTAGACCCCAGTCAGCGCTGGGGCTGAGTTCTGTGTTCCTCCCGTAGGTGTCTTTTCTGCTTACATCAGCTGCATCTGGGTCTGCTGCTAGGGACTGGGGCTCATCCACGGCCCCGAAAGACTGCCCACTAAAATAATCCACTGGGGGCTCAGATCACGTGCGCAAGCCTGCTCTTAACCCAGTATTAGCCCAGATCCATCACCCGTTAGCCAGCACATCACACCCACCACCTCTCTGGGGCTCCATCTTCTTGGTGGCGAGATGGGGCTGATAAAAGTTCTCCGCTCGAGGTGACATCATAAGAAATAGATATTTGCTCTCTGGCTCCAGAGCTCCTACCTTCATAATCTCCTGAGTGACGGAGGCATAGGAGTGCCTTACAGAGCTCCTAAGTCCCTGGATTTCATGCATGACAGGAGAGCCTTTTGTTTTCATGAGGCGGCTCTGGTAGGGGGTGGTCCCCAGGAAGACCAAGACATGATGGGAAGCTTGGAACTGTCAGCCCCAACCTCGCCCTCAGAATGGGGACATTCCAGCCTCAGGGCTGGAATTGAGTTCATGACCCATCCTGCCTATGTGAAGAAGCCTCCATAAAAATCCCTGACCTATGAAGTCTGGAGAGCTTCCCTGTGCTGGTTGGGGGGGGGAGGGGTCCACCCAACTCCAAGGGGACAGAAGCTCCTGCATTCGGGACCCTTCCAGATCTCACCCTATGTACCTCTTCATCTGGATGTCCATATGTTCCCAGATACTCATTCTTTCAATGTTACTGTACAGGTGAATGTTTTCACAGTGAACTATTGGAGGAAAAGTGAGACAAGGATGAAACTGAGAAAGAAAACATTCAAAATATAGGCAGCGGACCAAATGAATAGTCTAAAGACACAATTACTGAAATTGGAAAAAGAAGAACAAATGAGGCCCAAAGTCACCAGAAGGAGGGACATAATAAAGATCAGAGAAGAAATAAATAAAATTGAGAAGAATAAAACAATAGAAAAATCAATGAAACCAAGAGCTGGTTCTTTGAAAAAATAAACAAAATAGATAAACCCCTAGCCAGACTCATTAAGAGAAAAAGAGAATCTACACACATACACACAATCAGAAATGAGAAAGGAAAAATCACGATGGACCCCACAGAAATACAAAGAATTATAACAGAATATTATGAGAATCTATATGCTAACAAGCTGGAAAACATAGAAGAAATGGACAACTTCTTAGAAAAATACAACCTTCCAAGACTGACCAAGCAAGAAACAGAAAAACTAAACAGACCAATCACCAGTGACGAAATTGAATCGGTAATCAAAAAACTACCCAAGAACAAAACCCCCGGACCTCATGGATTCACCTTTGAATTCTACCAGACATATAGAGAAGAAATAACACCGATTCTCCTTAAAGTTTTCCAAAAAATAGAAGAGGAGGGAATACTTCCAAACTCATTCTATGAAGCCAGCATCACTCTAATACCAAAACCGGGCAAAGACCTCACCAAAAAAGAAAATTACAGACCAATATCCCTGATGAACGTAGATGCAAAAATACTCAACAAAATGTTAGCAAACCGAATTCAAAAATACATGAAGAGGATCATACACCACGATCAAGTGGGATTCATCCCAGGGATGCAAGGATGGTACAACATTCGAAAATCCATCAACATCATCCACCACATCAACAAAAAGAAGAACAAAAACCACATGATCATCTCCATAGATGCTGAAAAAGCATTTGACAAAATTCAGCATCCATTCATGATTAAAATTCTCAACAAAATGGGTATAGACGGCAAGTACTTCAACATCATAAAGGCCATATATGACAAACCCACAGCTAACACCATACTTAACAGCAAGAAGCTAAAAGCTTTTCATCTAAGATCGAGAACAAGACAGGGATGCCCACTCTCTCCACTGTTATTCAACATAGTACTGGAGGTCCTAGCCACGGCAATCAGACAAAACACAGACATACAAGGCATCCAGACTGATAAAGGAGTCAAATTGTCACTATTTGCAGATGACATGATACTCTACATAAAAAACCCTAAAGACTCCACCGAAAACTACTAGAACTAATATCTGAATTCAGCAAAGTTGCAGGATACAAAATTAACACACAGAAATCTGTTGCTTTCCTATACACTAACGATGAACTAACAGAAAGAGAAATCAGAAAAACAATTCCATTCACAATTGCATCAAAAAGAATAAAATACCTAGGAATAAACCTAACGAAGGAAGTGAAAGACCTGTACTCTGAAAACTACAAGACACTCCTAAGAGAAATTAAAGAGGACACTAACAAATGGAAATGCATCCCATGCTCTTGGCTAGGAAGAATAAATATTGTCAAAATGGCTATACTACCTAAAGCAATCTACAGATTCAAAGCAATCCCTATCAAACTACCAAAGCTTTCTTCAATGAACTGGAACAAATAATCCTAAAATTCATATGGAACCACAAAAGACCCCGAATAGCCAAATCAATCCTGAGAAGGAGGAATAAAACGGGGAATTACTCTCCCTGACTTCAAGCTCTACTACAAAGCCACAGTAATCAAGACAATTTGGTATTGGCACAAAAACAGACCCACAGACCGGTGGAACAGAATAGAAAATCCAAACATTAACCCAAACATATACAGTCAATTAATATTTGATAAAGGAGCCTTGGATATACAATGGGGAGATGACAGCCTCTTCAGCAGCTGGTGTTGGAAAAACTGGACAGCTACATGTAAGAGAATGAAACTGGACTACTGTCTAGCCCCATACACAAAGGTAAACTCAAGGTGGATCAAAGACCTGAATGTAAGTCATGAAACCATAAAACTCTTAGAAAAAAACATAGGCAAACATCTCTTGGACATAAACATGAGCAACTTCTTCATGAACATATCTCCCTGGGCAAGGGAAACAAAAGCAAAAATGAACAAGTGGGACTATATCAAGCTGAAAAGATTCTGTACAGCAAAGGACACCATCAGTAGAACAAAAAGACATCCTACAGTATGGGAGAATATATTCATAAAAAACGTATCTGATAAAGGGTTGACATCCAAAATATATAAAGAACTCATGCACCTTAACAAACAGAAAGCAAATAATCCAATTAAGAAATGGGCAGAGGACATGAATAGACACTTCTCTAAAGAAGAAATTCAAATGGCCAACAGGCACATGAAAAGATGCTCCACATCGCTAATCATCAGACAAATGCAGATTAAAACCACAATGAGATATCACCTCACACCAGTGAGGATGGCCAACATCCAAAACACAAACAACAACAAATGTTGGCGAGGATGTGGAGAGAAGGGAACCCTCCTACACTGCTGGTGGGACTGCAAATTAGTTCAACCATTGTGGAAAGCAGTATGGAGGTTCCTCAAAAAACTCAAAATAGAAATACCATTTGACCCAGGAATTCCACTCCTAGGAATTTACCCTAAGAATGCAGCAGCCCAGTTTGAAAAAGACATATGCACCCGTATGTTTATCACAGTACTTTTTATAATGGCCAAGAAATGGAAGCAATCTAAGTGTCCATCAGTAGATGAATGGATAAAGAATAGGTGGTACATATACACAATGGAATATTATTCAGCCATAAGAAGAAAACAAATCCTACCATTTGCAACAACATGGATGGAGCTAGAGGGTATTATGCTCAGTGAAATAAGCCAAGCCAAAAAAGACAAGTATCAAATGATTTCATTCATATGTGGAGTATAAGAACAAAGAAAAAAAAAAGACTGAAGGAACAAAACAGCAGCAGACTCACAGAACCCAAGAACGGACAAATAGTTACCAAAGGGAAAGGGACTGGGGAAGATGGGTGGGAAGGGAGGGATAAGAGGGAAAAAGGGGCATTAAGATGAGCAGACGTGGGGGACTTCAGGGAAGATGGCGGTGGGAGCAGGGCGGCAGAAATCTCCTCCCAACACTATATTTACCTACGAAAACACAGAAAATACATCTATTCCTAAAAGAGAGACGAGAATACACAGGAAAGCGCACAGCGTGCAGCTACACCCGAGAGGACTCGGCACCCCAAGAGGCGGGTAAGATACCGGAGCCGCGACCCGGCGGGACCCGAGCCCTCCCCCACCCCAGCGCACCGGCGGGAGGAGAGGATTCCGAGCCGGGAGGGAGTGGAAGTGCACCCCGCGAAGTAGCCAGCCCTGGTGATCTGCGCGGGGAGCGCTGACCCACATTGCGCAGTGCAGCGGAGATTGGGGAGACAGAGGGGCAGGATCTGAGCAGGGAACGCGCCAGGGTGCTTGCAGCCGCCCCCGGGAAGGAAAAAAAAAAAGCGCGCGCTTTCTTCAGCGGTCTTAAAGAGACAGGAGCCCAGCGGAGGAGCCGGATCGCCCCAGCACACTCAGCCCAGCAGGCTGGGAGTCCGGGGGACTTTCAGACGCCTTAGCTGGCGACTGAGGAAGCGTAGCCATACTTAACACTTCTCACTGAGATCAACAGCCTCCTATTCGTTTCAACCCCTGCCCGAGCGAAAAGGGTCCTGCGGAGCGGCACAGTCACAGATGTGGAATAGTGGGGCAATAGCGCCACCTAGAGCATTCCCACAGAATCTACGTCCGGTGGGCATTTTTTTTGTTTTTTTTCTTTTGTTTTTGTTTTTTCTTTTCTTTCTTTTTTCTTTTTTTCTTTCTTTCTTTTTTCTTTTTTTTTCTTCTCCTTTTAAAGTCTTAAAGAGCCCAGCTGACATACGTGGCAACTATCAGTGACCAATTCTATAGCCATGAAAAGACAGAGGAATATGGTTCAGACCAAAATCAACCAGACAACCCCAGAGAGGGAGTCGGAAGGGATGGAAATGCACAGCCTCCTGAAAAAGAATTCAGAATAAAAGTCATAACCATGCTGATGGACCTACAGAGAAATGTGCAAGAGCTGAGGGAGGAAGTGAGGGAACTGAGGAAAGACAATACAGAAATCAGACAAGCGATCACGGGCTTAATAGCAGAATGGATGAGATGCAGAGACTGTTAATGGAATAGAAAACAGAGAACAGGAGTACAGAGCAGCTGAGGCAGAGAGAGATAAAAGGATTTCTAGGAATGAAAGAATATTAAGAGAACTGTGTGACCAATCCAAACGGAACAATATTCGCATTATAGGAGTACCAGAGGAAGAAGAAGAGAAAAAGGGATAGAAAGTGTCTTTGAAGAAATAATTGCTGAAAACTTTCCCTCGCTGGGGAAGGAAGTAGTCTCGCAGTCCACCGAAGCTCATAGATCTCCCAACACAAGGGACCCAAGGAAGACAACACCAAGACACATAATAATTAAGATGGCAACGATCAAAGATAAAGACAGGGTATTAAAGGCAGCTAGAGAGAGAAAAAAGATCACCTACAAAGGAAAACCCATCAGACTATCATCAGACTTCTCAACAGAAACCTTACAGGCCAGAAGAGAATGGCATGATATATTTAACATTATGAAACAGAAGGGCCTCGAACCAAGAATATTGTATCCAGCACGATTATCATTTAAATATGATGGAGGGATGAAACAATTTCCAGATAAAAGAAAGTTGAGAGAGTTTGCCTCTCATAAACCAATACTACAGGATATCTTAAATGGACTGCTCTAGATGGAAGCACACCTAAGGCTAAAAAGATGTCACCAGAGAAAAAAAAAATCATAGCAAAGAAAGCAGACCATCCAAATACTAACTAAAGGCAAAGAATAAAACACCTATTATAGAAAGAATGGAGGAGGAGGAATAAGAAGGGAGAGAAATAAAGAAACATCAGACTGTGTTTACAATAACTTAACAAGAAAGTTAAGTTAGATTGTTAGATAGTAAAGAAGCAACCCTTGAACCCTTGGTAACCACGAATCTAAAGCCAGCAATGGCAATAAGTACACACCTATCAATAATCACCCTAAATGTAAATGGACTGAATGCACCAATCAAAAGACACAGAGTAACAGAATGGATAAAAAAGCAAGACCCATCTATATGCTGCCTACAAGAAACTCACCTCAAATCCAAAGATATACACAGACTAAAAGTGAAGGGATGGAAAAAGATATTTCATGCAAACAACAAAGAGAAAAAAGCAGGTGTTGCAGTACTTGTATCAGACAAAATAGACTTCAAAACGAAGAAAGTAGCAAAAGATAAAGAAGGACATTACATAATGATAAAGGGGTCAGTCCAACAAGAAGATATAACCATTATAAATATATATGCACCCAACACAGGAGCGCCAGCATATGTGAGACAAATACTAACAGAATTAAAGGAGGAAATAGACAGCAATGCATTCATCTTAGGAGACTTCAACACACCACTCACTCCAGAGGACAGATCAACCAGACAGAAAATAAGTAAAGACACAGAGGCACTGAACAACACACTAGAACAGATGGACCTAACAGACATCTACAGAACTCTACACCCAAAAGCAACAGGATACACATTCTTCTCAAGTGCACATGGAACATTTTCCAGAATAGACCACATACTAGGCCACAAAAAGAACCTCAGTAATTTCAAAAATATTGAAATCCTACCAACCAACTTCTCAGATCACCAAGGTATAAAACTAGAACTAAATTTTAGAAAGAAGTCAAAAAGGCCCACAAATACATGGAGACTTAACAACACTCTCCTAATTAATCAATGGGTTAATGACCAAATCAAAACAGAAATCAAAGAATATATGGAGACTAATGACAACAACAACACAAAGCCACAACTTCTGTGGGACGCAGCAAAGGCAGTTCTAAGAGGAAAGTATATTGCAATCCAGGCCTATTTAAAGAAGGAAGAACATTCCCAAATGAATAGTCTAAAGACACAATTACTGAAATTGGAAAAAGAAGAACAAATGAGGCCCAAAGTCACCAGAAGGAGGGACATAATAAAGATTAGAGAAGAAATAAATAAAATTGAGAAGAATAAAACAATAGAAAAAATCAATAAAACCAAGAGCTGGTTCTTTGAAAAAATAAACAAAATAGATAAACCCCTAGCCAGACTCATTAAGAGAAAAAGAGAATCTACACACATAAACACAATCAGAAATGAGAAAGGAAAAATCACGACGGACCCCACAGAAATACAAAGAATCATAAGAGAATATTATGAGAATCTATATGCTAACAAGCTGGAAAACATAGAAGAAATGGACAACTTCTTAGAAAAATACAACCTTCCAAGACTGACCAAGCAAGAAACAGAAAAACTAAACAGACCAATCACCAGTGACGAAATCGAATTGGTAATCAAAAAACTACCCAAGAACAAAACCCCTGGGCCTGATGGATTCACCTCTGAATTCTACCAGACATATAGAGAAGAAATAACACTGATTCTCCTTAAAGTTTTCCAAAAAATAGAAGAGGAGGGAATACTTCCAAACTCATTCTATGAAGCCAGCATCACTCTAATACCAAAACCGGGCAAAGACCTCACCAAAAAAGAAAATTACAGACCAATATCCCTGATGAACGTAGATGCAAAAATACTCAACAAAATGTTAGCAAACCGAATTCAAAAATACATGAAGAGGATCATACACCACGATCAAGTGGGATTCATCCCAGGGATGCAAGGATGGTACAACATTCGAAAATCCATCAACATCATCCACCACATCAACAAAAAGAAGAACAAAAAACCACATGATCATCTCCATAGATGCTGAAAAAGCATTTGACAAAATTCAGCATCCATTCATGATTAAAATTCTCAACAAAATGGGTATAGACGGCAAGTACCTCAACATCAAAAAGGCTATATATGACAAACCCACAGCTAACATCATACTTAATGGCGAGACGCTGAAAGCTTTTCATCTAAGATCAGGAACGAGACAGGGATGCCCACTCTCTCCACTGTTATTCAACATAGTACTGGAGGTCCTAGCCACAGCAGTCAGACAAAACAAAGACATACAAGGCATCCAGATTGGTAAAGAAGGAGTCAAATTGTCACTATTTGCAGATGACATGATACTCTACATAAAAATCCCTAAAGATTCCATTCCAAAACTACTAGAACTAATATCTGAATTCAGCAAAGTTGCAGGATACAAAATTAACACACAGAAATCTGTTGCTTTCCTATACATTAACGATGCACTAACAGAAAGAGAAATCAGAAAAACAATTCCATTCACAATTGCATCAAAAAGAATAAAATACCTAGGAATAAACCTAACGAAGGAAGTGAAAGACCTGTACTGTGAAAACTACAAGACACTCCTAAGAGAAATTAAAGAGGACACTAACAAATGGAAATGCATCCCATGCTCTTGGCTAGGAAGAATAAATATTGTCAAAATGGCTATACTACCTAAAGCAATCTACAGATTCAATGCAATCCCTATCAAACTACCAACAGCTTTCTTCAATGAACTGGAACAAATAATTCTAAAATTCATATGGAACCACAAAAGACCCCGAATAGCCAAAGCAATCCTGAGAAGGAGGAATAAAACAGGGGGAATTACACTCCCTGACTTCAAGCTCTACTACAAAGCCACAGTAATCAAGACAATTTGGTATTGGCACAAAAACAGACCCACAGACCAGTGGAACAGAATAGAAAATCCAAACATTAACCCAAACATATACAGTCAATTAATATTTGATAAAGGAGCCTTGGATATACAATGGGGAGATGACAGCCTCTTCAGCAGCTGGTGTTGGAAAAACTGGACAGCTACATGTAAGAGAATGAAACTGGACTACTGTCTAGCCCCATACACAAAGGTAAACTCAAGGTGGATCAAAGACTTGAATGTAAGTCATGAAACCATAGAACTCTTAGAAAAAAACATAGGCAAACATCTCTTGGATATAAACATGAGCAACTTCTTCATGAACATATCTCCCCGGGCAACGGAAACAAAAGCAAAAATGAACAAGTGGGACTATATCAAGCTGCAAAGCTTCTGTACAGCAAAGGACACCATCAGTAGAACATAAAGATATCCTACAGTGTGGGAGAATATATTCATAAATGACGTATCTGATAAAGGGTTGACATCCAAAATATATAAAGAACTCATGCACCTTAACAAACAGAAAGCAAATAATCCAATTAAAAAATGGGCAGAGGACATGAATAGACACTTCTCTAAAGAAGAAATTCAAATGGCCAACAGGCACATAAAAGGATGCTCCACATCGCTAATCATCAGACAAATGCAGATTAAAACCACAATGAGATATCACCTCACACCAGTGAGGATGGCCAACATCCAAAAGATAAACAACAACAAATGTTGGCGAGGATGTGGAGAAAAGGGAACCCTCCTACACTGCTGGAGGAACTGCAAATTAGTTCAACCATTGTGGAAAGCAGTATGGAGGTTCCTCATAAAACTCAAAATAGAAATACCATTTGACCAAGGAATTCCACTCCTAGGAATTTACCCTAAGAATGCAGCAGCCCAGTTTGAAAAAGACATATGCACCCCTCTTTATCACAGTACTTTTTATAATAGCCAAGAAATGGAAGCAATCTAAGTGTCCATCAGTAGATGAATGGATAAAGAACAGGTGGTACATATACACACAATGGAATATTATTCAGCCATAAGAAGAAAACAAATCCTACCATTTGCAAGAACATGGATGGAGCTAGAGGGTATTATGCTCAGTGAAATAAGCCAAGCCGAAAAAGACAAGTATCAAATGATTTCACTCATATGTGGAGTATAAGAACAAAGAAAAAATACTGAAGGAACAAAACAGCAGCAGACTCACAGAACCCCAGAACGGACTCATAGTTACCAAAGGGAAAGGGACTGGGGAAAATGGGCGGGAAGGGAGGGATAAGAGGGAAAAAGAGGCGTTACGATTAGCAGATGTAATGTTGGGGGGGCACGGGGAGGGCAGTACAAGTCAGAGAAGACAAGTAGTGATTCTATAGCATCTCACTACGCTGATGGACAGTGAGTGTAATGAGGTTGTGTGGGGGGACCTGATGAAGGGGTAGTTTAATAATCGTAATATTGCACATGTAATTGTAAATTAATGATAATAAAATATATTTAAACAAAAAGAAAAAAAAAGATTAGCAGACGTAATGTTGGGGGGCACGGGGAGGGCAGTACAACTCAGAGAAGACAAGTAGTGATTCTATAGCATCTCACTACGCTGATGGACAGTGACTGTAATGGGGTGGGTGGGGGGGACCTGATGAAGGGGTAGTTTAATAACCATAATATTATACATGTAATTGTAGATTAATGATACCAAAATAAATTATAAAAAATAATAATAAATAAATAAATATGTATCTATAGGCAGTGGAATTAGATTCATCAGAAAGATCATCTTGAAGCGTTCCGACTGATGGTGAACAGCCCTTGCAACAAGCCTGGCGCTTAGAAGGCTTCACTGCCGCTCACCTTTACCAAAGTTCTTATCAAAATCAGATCATATACAGAAGGAAGTGATCTAAAGGAGCACAAGAGCCGGTCACATAATGCAGGTTTCCTAAGTAACTAACATTAAGGAAAACAAATCAAGGTTTTCTTACACGGAAAGTTCAATTTGTAGAGCTGTACCGGCAATGCGGTGGCTACTTGGCCACGAGACCACTGGCTGTTGACATATGGCTGGTCGGAATTGAGATGCGCTGTAAAACACACTGGATTTTCAAGACACATTGGATTTTGGTAATAACTCCAAAAGAATGGAAACTATCTTAAGAACAGTTTAAAATACTGATCACATGTTGAAATGTTAATATTTTGGAAATAGTGGACTAAAATTGTTCAAATTAATATCCCCTGCTGTTTACTCTTTTTTTAAGTGCAGGTACAAGGAAATTAAAACTACACCTGTGGCTCACGGTAGTTACCTGTCTATGGGGTCAGGGGTCAGACTGGTGTAAAAGGAAGTGGCCGCTCTGCAGGTTCTGAGCTGGCCAAGATGCACGCATTTCTCCTGTGCCTGTAGATTCATGCTTGTTTTTTCAGGACCTGCCAGGTATGGCGGTACCGGAAAGGGCATAATGGCTGCCCTCTGCTTGCCTCTGGGGTACATACTTTTTTCATTTTTCTTGTGGTTGGTATCTCTGGGAGATCCACTGTCAAACTAGTGCTTAAGATAATTGGAAATAAAGTCTTTATCTGATCAGTGTTTTTAGAAGAAATATCCAGTCATGTATCAACAGAAATAAAATCCAGGTAGAGCTTTAAAAACAAAACAAAACCTAATTTTGGAAGGGTCATGGGGTTCGCCTGGCCGCCAGGAGGGTCCTAGGATTGGGGTGTCCCAGCTGGGCCCCCTGCCTGCCTGTACTTGGAGGATCATGTGCTTTCTGATCAGGGTTTCCCTATTTTCGGATGACTCTGACAAACAAAGATAATCACCATGCACACACAAGGCACACCATGTGACGGTCTCCTGACCCTTCTCTGCAGACAGTGGCCCTGGCCCTGGCGGGGTGGCACACGGTTCAGCTCTCTGGTCCCCGCTTCAGAGTTGGGAGACCTCAGGAGGAGTCCGGCCAACCTAACAGTTACTCCTCCTCCTGCCAGAGCCTGGCATGATGCTAAGTCACGGCCCTGCACCCAGGAATTTACCGGAAAGGGAGCCTGGGCAGTGGGGATATCAGAGTTCTGGGAGGTGGGGCCGGGATGCATCAGCTGTCACTGTTGCAGCGACGTAGTGGGAGACATTTTCTGGAATGGGGCCGTTTTGCTTTCCTCTCCAGACCCAAGTCGTCTTCTTCCTTATTAACATATTTTGAGCACATTCCAGGTACAAGGATTGGACAAACATTATTTCACTGAATCTCTACACAGCGCTGAGGCTGGAGCTATTGTCCCACTCCCTGTCTCACTCAAGCACAGAGAAGTTAAGAGACTGGTCCAAAGTCACACAGCTAAGGGCCTGTATCCTGGACAACCACTCTACGCTTCCTCTTTGAGGAAGGGCCGAGAGCCAGGAGTGGCAGACAGACCCTGCTCCACCCAATAAACAAACACAGGGAGGGCCTCGAGGCACTCGCCAGCTCCTCCCCCAGGAGAGCTGCTCCTCCCCCACACGCCCCACATCCCGAGAGCATGACCCCCCAGTCACCCGGCCAGACACCCAGGTGTCTCCCGCAGCCACCCCAAGCCTGACAGTGCTCAGCACCTTTCTCCAACCCGTTCCCTCACTACTGAGTACCCTGGGGCAAGTCATTTGACTTTTCCGTGCCTCAGTTTCCCCACCTGTCAAGTGGGGATAATGGTAGTCCTATCTCCTAGAGTCTGCACGAGGTTGGAGGGAGTTATTAAAATACATACACACACACATACACACACACATATACATATTAATATATGTGAGAGCTTACCAAGTGGTGCAGTGTAAGGGTTCAACACTACTGAACACTATTTGACTATCACAGTTACTATCTGCACCCACAGCCCAGCAGTGGGTGGGATGCTGGAGGTCCGACAGCAAATGTCTGGGAGGCCACAGATGGATGTAGGATAAATCCAATCATGTCCCTCCCCGGCCAAAGGTCCTGCGATGGCTTCCTCGGGGTGCAGCTCCGACTCCTCAGGCTCTCTTGGGGCCTGAGCTGATCTCTCCCACCCCTACTCCTGCACACCGAGCCCCTGCACCCCCCAGGGAACTGACGACACCATCCGCTGTACCACCTCCGGGTCTTTGCCCAGACCGCTCCCCTGCCCAGAATGTTCTTCCCCCAGCACCCTGCACTGGCCCTTCTCACGCTTCAGGTCTCAGGCCACAGGCGACTCCTCAGTGGGGCCTCCCTGGCTCCCTGTGCCTGGGTCCCAGCACGTGGCTGTTCTCCTTGCGGCACGCACCACAGTTTATCACTTTAGATTCGCTTGCTTGTTGAATGCCCTCGATGGAATGTCCCCAGTGTGGGCCGGGATCCCGCCAGGGGCTCACAGCTGGACCCCGGGGTTTAGCCCCACTCCCGGAAGGCACCCTGGTACCTGCTCAGCGAATGTTTGTGGCCTGACCAAATACATGAATCAGTGGATCAAACAAATGAAAAATGGGGTTTCACCCTGAGGTTGGTTTGGCAGCCTGCGACAGCAAAGTTGAGATGCGGCCACTTCACAGGTCACACGCAGAGTGGATGGCAGAGCCGGAGCCACCCACACAGTTGAGGTTATTGTTATGAGATATTTTGGAAGTGCAAAGGGATCCGTGCGAGGCAGGCACAGTTCTAGAAGGCCTCCCCTTGGTGCAGGCAGCCGAGGGCTCCACCAATCACAGCCCTTCATCCGGGCCACCGTCACCTGTGTGCGGGGCAAGGGGAAAGGGGCCAGCTTCGAGGTCTTTTTGCTCGATGCTGGGATGGGGGGCCAGGGGGGCCCCTCTGGCAACACCCCCTCGCGAGGATGGGAAATAGCATTCTAACTGCGGAGTCACAGCCAAGGGGTAGAATGGAGTCACTCAGAGCCATGACATCACCATGTCCATTCCAAACTCAGCCCCAGCCCAGCGGCCTCTCTGCACAGCTCAGCTGTACTCACTGACTGTGAAGGGGGGAAGCAAGCCCAGAGAGAGGAGAGAGCCTGAACCAGTGTCACATGTGGGGGTAGAGAACTAAGTCACGAGCCCAAGAACCGCCAGGCCCACTAGGTGCCTGCATCAGCCTGGGTCCCACTTAATCCCCACTTGCACCCCTGCAAAATGTGCAGAACCGTTATCTCCATTTCAGAGATGTAGAAACGTGGCTCAGAGAGGCTGAGGGCTTTGCCCAGGGTCACACAGCAGGAATTACTTCAAGGCTGGAGCTCCAGCGCCTCAGCCACAGCGCTCCAACTGATCATGAACCTCACCGACCACGTGCCAAGTGCTTAGAATGCGTTACTGCTTTTAATTTTTACCACAAACTTAGGAGCTATGTGCTGTTGTTAGTGCTGTTTCATAGATGAGGAAACTGAGGCCTGCATGAGGGCCTGCATAACCACCTGCCTGGAATCCAGACTCGGGGGCTGGCAGAGGCGGGGCCCAGATCCAGTGCTCTCCAGTGCCCACCACTCCCCTGTGGGCCTGGCTACTTCTCCTTTCAAATCGGTCACAAGACTCTTGGCTTCTGTACAGCTGGGCTGAGGCAGATCAGGTGACCCACACCATGACCTTCAGGCCAAGGACCCTGGGCTGTAGCCCCTCCTGCCTGCCGCCCTCCTACTCCCAGGGCACCTCTACCAGACAAGCCCCCAAAAGAGTGACCCACATCTACACATACCGGAGCAGGAATGGGACACAAGGGACATTTGCCAGTGACACTGGCTGCGGAGGGGCTGAGGGGCCTTAGCCCCCATCACATGCTGACCGGTGGGAGAACTTCCAGTTGAGTGCACCTCTCGCTGCCCTTGAGAGGCCATCTTCAGGCCACTCCCTACCCTGCAGGCTGTACTGTCCATCAGCTGAACCCACTGCCCTTCCCAGCCCCATGGAGAAGGGAGAAGCCGGGGTGTTTCGCCCACCTCTCCCTGTGTCTGCTCTGTGGTTCCAGCCCAAGACACTGGGCTCGAGTCACTTCGTTCTCCTCCGGGTGGCCCTCCTGCCCCAGGGTGCCTTCCCAGGCCTCCGGCCCTTCCGCAACGGTGCTACTAATAGTCCCCGACTTATTCACATGCACATCTCCTGCCTTGGCCCTGCCTGATCCCCATCCCCGGGAAGCCCTTTAAAGAGGAAATGGAGCTGGAAGGAGGGACTGATGCTGAGGATAGGCAGGCAGACAGACAGCCTGGAGCAGTGTGAGGACAGCAGTCCGGGACACAGTCGGAAGACCCAGACAGCTGTGCTGAGCATGAGGAAGCAGGTGGTGGACGCGAGCTGTGGGCAAGGAATTTGTGCGTCTACAGAGCACAAAATGGAAATTAAAATGCCCTGGTTTCTCCCCAGCCAACACGGCCCCCTGGAGGCCAAGCATGTGACTTTTAAAGAAATATCCTGGAAACTGGGCCTGGCTCAGCCAAGACCCTTGAAATTTTTTTTTTCTTAAACAAATTTATCAGGATATTGATTCATGCACCATCCAATTCACCCATTTAAAGCACACGTGTCAGTGGTTTTTAGTGTGTTTGCTGATCCATGCACCCATCCGTGCACCCATCCCCACAGCCCGTTTTAGAACATTTTCTGCACCTCAACAAGAGAACCTTTAGCTGTCACCTCCCCATCCCTCATCCCGGGTCCCCCAGTTTGAAGCAGTCACTAATCAGACTTTCTGTGTCTATGCGTTTACCTATTCTGGACATTTCATAGACATGGTATCATGCAATTCGGGTGCTGGTCCCAGAAGGGATTGGGGGATGCTGGGCAGGTAAAAGAATGTAACGCCCACCAAAGGGCCCTGCCTGTCACTCAGATGTCCTGGGGCTCCAGGAATCTCCCCCTCATACCCTCAAGATGCTGCCCAGGTCTCTGGGGAAGGGGTTTTCCCAGGCCTGCCACTCTGGCCTTTGCCTCACTAGGTCCTAAGCCCCTGAGATAATCAGTCTCAAGAGGGAAGATCACCTCAGGGCCCGGGCAGAGAACAGGAGCAGGAATGGACCTCCTGGGTCATTGGTCTGTGCACACATGGGCACCCATGTATGCACACACCCGTACAAGCTGGGCACAGACATGTATGCTCAGGGTCCACACATGCACGAGTAACAGGGTCATGTGGGGGTACGGGAGGGAGAGAAGGGATCAATCAGGACGTTAAGCTGCAAGGGACAGAAATGTAACTCAAACTCATACAGCCATGAAAGGGAATCTGCCAGCTCATGTTTTGGGGATGGAGGGTGGGGTCCAGATCCAGGCATCAGATGCCCCCACGGTTCTTTCCCACTTCTCAAGTGTTTCTCTCTGTGTAGCAGCTCCCCACAGCTGAGTCATCTTATCCCACTGGCAGCCCTACCTGGTCTCACACCTTCCTACACCTGTACTGTTCCAGCTGGCAAAAATCCCAGGGAACGCTTGTGATTGGCCCATCTCAGGTCACATGTTTGCACCCCTGGACCAATCACTGTGTCCCAAAGGAGTGGCAAGGATTGGTGCTCAAAAGGAGGGCACAGACATATGGAAAACGACTATAAGCTGAAAAGCCACCCCAGTTAGGGGGAAGCATAGTAATGGTGTGATCTGGACATCATCAGAGAGTAACCTTCTGGAGAGTGCCTTGGGGGGGCTGAGAAAACCAAGTCACCAGAGTAGGAGTCCCGACACTCATGACCACAGCGTCCTGGTCTTGGAGTCACCAGCAAAATACGTGGCCAAGTGCTGGAAGGAACAAGGGCTCTGCTCATACAGAGAAGGAACAGGACAAGACCCGTGTCAGCAGTGGGCATCGTCCCCACGGCCAGAGGGTGCCTCACGGCCGCCAGCGGAGGACCCTGGGCCTGCATGAACCCCTCCTGTGTCACAGAACGAAGGGCCCCATCCCCTCCCTGGAGGAGACAGATATAGCAGTGGGGTTGGCCGCGTGTCGTATGGTGCACACAAATGCTTAAGCAGAACAAGGAGCATGCACTGTGTCTGAACCAGGGATGACACCCCTACACGGGGCGATGAGCGGTGCGGGCTGAGCCGGTACCGCCTCCCTCTGCCATCTGAGGTGTACGATTCGGCAGCTTTAGTGTGTTCACACAGCTGTGCCATCAAATCTAGAACATTTTCATCAGCCCCCAAAAATCCCATGCCTGTTTCCAATCGCCACCTCCCAGGGGTTCCCCTGTTCCCTAGGACCCAGCAACTAATCACTTCTGTCTTAATGGACTTGCCCATTCTGAACGTTTCCTATAAATGGATACAAGGACTTTGTGGGCTTTGGTGACTGGCTTCATTCACTGAGCCTGTTTTCAATATTCATCTGTGTAGGAATGTGTATCAGTGCATTTCTCTTCAAGGATGCACAATATTCCACGGAATGGATACACCACAACCTATTTATCCATTCATCCGCTGAGGGGCATTTCTGCTGCCACATGCGAGTGTTCTTATTAACTCCTGCTGACTGAAAGAGTCCTCCATGCCAGCCTGACCTCTTGACTTGTAGACAGACGACACAGCCCTACAGGAGGTAAAACAGTTCTCATATAGTCAGGGAAACTGAGGCTCAGAATAGCCGAAGCACCAGTGCAAGCAGCCTAGTCAGAGCTCCTCCCCGAGGTCTGTCTGGTGGCCCAGGGGCCACCATGGAACACGCTGTGCTTGATCTGGCCTGAAAAGCATTTCACAGTTGTTTGAATTAGCTGACCACATTTGAAACTTGGGGGAGTTTTTGTGTTTAAGAACAAAACCAAAAACAGATTTCTACCTTCTCTAGAAAGAAAAAAACAGTAAAACTCACAAGATCTGGCTGCATAGTGCCTGCCTTTCCCTTTCCAGGAGTTTAGGGACAGCCGCTGAGGGCTGCGGCCCTCCCTTCAGGACAGGCCTGAACTCGGTCCTGTCCCCCAAGCCCACCTGCTTGTTAGGGTGACCAACCATCCCAGCTTGCCCGGGACTGTCCCAATTTTAAAACTGAAGGTCCAGTGCCCAGGAAACTTGTCGGCCCCAGGCAAACCAGGTCAGTTGGTCACCCTATGGGTACTGAAACCTCCCGGCCTGCCATCCTTGCCCCTGTCCCACTGGTCCCCCAGGACCTTGTACTACAGAATCTCTGGCTTTTGTCGAATGGCTAGTGTTCTCAGTCAGGGTCTTTAACCATTTCTCTCTCTGCCCACATTCTCCAGGGCTAATGCCAGCCTCCAGCGTCTCATGGGTCTTTGGCATGATGAGAAAAATGAACACTCTCAATTCTTCATCAACCTGGACTTCCTCTGTTTCAACTCTCGTCCCTGATTCCGAGAGAAAGGTCTTCCTGCTGGTATGAGCATCCTTTCTTTGATGAAATGAACGGCAGCGGATGCCTTGGTGAGGTTTTAATGTCTCCATCTGGGAAAATAACAGTTAGCAATCTCATGTTCACCCTCAAATGTTTAAAAAATAAACTTTCAAATGTTAGACTCATTTTAGATTTTGAGGAAAATCGTGAAAGTAGTACAGAGCTCCACATAACCACATCCCGATTCCCCTATTACTGTCTGGTGCATTTGTCACAGTTGATGAACCAATATCGATACGTTATTATTAACTGAAGTCCAGGGTTTATTCCGATTTCCTTCGTTTTTTCCCTAATGTCCTCTTTCTGTCCCACGATCCCACCCAGGACACCACATTACCTTTAATCGCCATGTCACCTTGGACTCCTCCGGGCTGGGACAGTTTCTCAGACTCTCCTTGTGTTTCGTGATGACCCTCCCAATTTTGAGAAATAGTTGTCATGCATTTTGCAGAAAGCCCCTGAGTTGGGATTTGCCTGATGTTTTGGGGTTGGGGGCTTGGGGAGCAGGACCGCAGAGGGGAAGGGTGACTGTCATCCCAGTCAGGGTAAGGGGGTATGTCCTAGGGGCGACCTGTCCCTGTGGGTGTTGACCTTGGTCACCTGGCTGATCTGGGTGAGTTAGTGGTAATTCTTCTCCTTAGGAGCTTCACCCCTCCCCCAGTTAAAAAAATATATATCAGCAAAGCCCTAGATGCTGGCTGTCACCCCTGCAGACTCCAACTGGCTAAGGGAGGATGGTAGGCCAGAGGACAGAGAGCCCCCTCAGGAAACCAGGCCCATGGGGGGCATTTCCACGCCACACAAAAGATTTTTTTCTGGCAAAATGGGGCTCAGCCTCCCCAAATTACAGATGAAACTGAGAGGCAGAGTGAGGGGCCCCAGGTCAGATGGTGTGTAAGCTGTACGGTTTGGGCCCACCAGCTTCCCACCTACCGCTCCACAACACGCCTAAGCTGCGCTTGCTGCTGGGAGTGGGAAGAAACCCAGGCCAAAAAAGGGGGGAATTATACCAGCCGGAATCCTCCAGCCTCTACACAGGGGATACCCTCAACCTGCAGAGAGAAGGCCAGGGGTGTGGAACTTCAGAGGGCTTCCCCCTGCTGTTCCAGAAGCCTAGTCAGAAAATGGAAAAGGTCAGAAGATGGGACCCATGACACCCGAGCCTAAAGGGCACCATCTGGTGTTGCCCCCTCTTCATGCAGCGTGTGGGGGATGCCCACCCACAGGGAGCAGCCTGCACATGCCATTCAGGGAGTCTGGGCTCACTCCCTGGTCTGGGAGACTCATCCCATCATCCCCCTACCTCCCAGCAGGCCCGGGCTGTAAAGGAAACCGGCGAGGCCTACTCCTATGGGGAGCTCTGGGGTCCTGGACCCCACTCTTAACCTCTATGGTCTGGTGCCCTCAGACCTGGGAAATGCAGCTCAGGTTCCCAGGGGAAGCAGTGGACCCGGGAATGCTGAGATGCTGACTCACCGCTGGGAGAGCCCTTCCTACTCGCTGAGGCTCAGGGTCCCGCTCTGCAAAATGGGTCAGAACTGACTCCCACCAGGCTTCCGCCGGCACAGCCACCCGGTGCCCGCCGTCTGTGACAGCAGCGCCCCCTTCTGGCCTCCTCGGCGTGTCCCCTGCTCTCTGCCTCCCCCTGAAGGTCATTGGGGGAAGGGCCGCTTAGTTGAAACCCACCAAAAGGGTGACCAGAACTAAGGTTTCCAGACTTGGCGCTCTCCTGGGTTCCAGTCTCGGCTCTACCACTTATTAATGGAACCTCAGGTGTGCCCATGCTTTGCCATTTATAAAATGCACATGACAGAGTTTGGAGGTTTAAATCTTTTTGGTTGAGGCATAAAACCGTTAGGGAAAGAAAGGCACACACCTTAAGTGCACAGATCACAAATCTTCACAAAGAAAACACTCAGGAACCGCCCTAGGGAAGAACAGATGCACGGACATCCCAGAAACTCCGTGCAGCTCACGCCCGAGTCACAGTTCCCTTCCTCCTCCCCAAGGGAGCCCACTAGCCTGAATTCCAGCGCTGCCAGCAATGGGTGTAAAATAACGCCTTCTCGCAGGGGTGTGGTGAGGATTACATGGGGGTAATGTGGGCCCTGAGCACGGAGGAGGGTGCTCAATACGTTGGTGTCCTCGTCCACTCGCCCCACTTTCCTCACAGCTGTATTGGTAGCCCATGTCGAGTGGGGAAGAATGACGGGCTAAATCAACAGGTGACCAGGACATCTATGCCTCCCTCGTGGTGACATCTGCCCAGGAAACTATCGCTCCCCCAGCTTTGTCACTTCTGCATCCTCAATACTATTTTCACCCATCCAGCCCTGAGTTCCCGACCAGGCGAGGCCCTCAGCCTCTCTCTGCAAGCACTGCCTAGTCCTTCAAATGTCCCCGGGCTCCCCCTCCAGTGCACCCTCCCAACTGCAGCCCGGGTTCTCTTTCCAGAACACCTACAGCGGGCATTACTCTCCTGCTTGCAATGCTCAAAGGCTCCCTATTGCCCTCAGCGTAAAGTCACACCCTTCGAGGCTTTCACAATCTTTTACCTCACACCTGCCAGAATGACGTAAAAAATAAAGAACAGGAAATAACAAGTGCTAGTGAGGATGTGGAAAGGGAGGGGAGCTCTTGTATACCGTTGGTGGGAATGTCAACTGGTGCAGCCACTATGGAAAACAGTAGGGTGATTCCTCAAAGAAATCAAAAATAGAAATAGGATTTGACCCAGTAATTCCCCTTCAGGGTCTATATCCACAGGAAATGAAATCACCACCACCTTGAAAAGATATCTGCACCTCCATGGTCACTGCAGCAGTATTACAATAGGCCTACACACAGAGGCAACCTAAGTGTCCATCGATGGGTAAGAGGATAAAGAAAATGTGGTGTGTATATTATATATATATATAATACACACACACACACACACACACACACACATACACAAACACAATGATTATTCAGACATAAAAAAGAAGGAAATCCTGCCATTTGCAACAACATGATGGATCTTAAGGGCATTATGCTAAGTGAAACACGTCAAACAGCAAAAGACAAATACTGTATGATCTCACTTTATGTGGAATCTAAAAAAGCCAAACTCACAGATACAGAGAACAGACTGGGGGTTGCCAGAAGCTGGGGGCAGAGATGAGGGGCTGAAACTGGAGAAGGTAGTCAAAAGGTGCAAACTTCTAGCTATAAGATAAATAAGTTCTGGGGTTATAAGGTACAGCGTGGTGACTATAGTTAACAATAATGGACTGTATATTTGAAAAAGGCTAAGAGACTAGATCTTAAAAGTTTTTATCACAAGAAAAAAAACTCTGTAGCTATGTGAGGTGATGGATGTTAACTAGATTTATTGTGGTCATCACTTCACAATATGCACATACATCAAATCCTGACAGTGTACACATAAAACTAATACAATGTTGTCAATTATGTCTCAATAAAACTGGGGAGAGGAGACCCTTTTAGACCTGAGTTTTGTCTTTTCTGTAACCCAATTATTTACCACTTCCTTTTCCATCCTGGGCTCCTGCAACCCTCTGCACTTCTCAGCATCTGGGCCTTTGCATACGCTGTGCCCACTGCCTGGAAGACCTTGCCTGTATCTCTGTCTTGTCCTTCAGGGTGCAGCTCAAATGTCCCTGCTGCTGAAGGCCTTTCTTTCCCTCTCCCCACGCTGCCCAGAGCAGAGTGGGTCCTCCTTTTACTTGTCCATCACGTCTCTGGGCAGACTCCACCTCCTCCAGGAAGCCTTCCCTGCCTACCACCACACCCCCAGGGTCCTTCCTTTATAATCTCAGCACTCCATGTGCTGGGTGGGGATAATCTGCCTTTGGCCTGTCTGCCCTTGGGAGCTGTGAGCTCTGTGAGGCCAGAGATGTGTCTGGGTGCTCGAGTATCCCTGGCACCTAGCTAGGACCTGGCATAGAGGAAGAAGTCAGCTGGGGTCTGGCAGACAGATGAGTGAGTGAGCAATGAGCAAATGAACAAATGAGGAATATGGACAAGCATAATCAGCGCTGATGATCCCAAGAAAGGACTCCTGGGTGCTCCATAGAGGGGCCTCCTGGCTTTGTGGGAAATAGAAAAGGCTTTGCTTTGACACATATCTTGGCTCCTTGCAAACCTGGAATAACAGTAATATGTTTCCCAGGGGTTTTGAGGACTGAATGGATCACATATTTTTGCTATTGTTAGCCTAGATCACACGGTTTGGACCCCGACAGTCTGACCCTGAAGCTCATGGGCTGTTTAAGGGTCGCCCTCATGATGGGACACAGTGCCCAAGGTCATCCAGCGGCACCATATCTTTCTGTCTCCAATCCCCACCCCCCTCAAAGGCTGTCAATCCGCTCCTTGCACTGAGCTCCAGGAAAGTTTCTCCAGCATCTAGCTCTAGCCTCCCTCAGGCTCTCTTGGGGCCTGTCTACACTTTCCTGGTCCTGGTACCATCCATCAGTGCCTCGCCAGCTGTCAGCCAGAACAGGCGCTTCCTCCACCGGCCAGACCCACATCCATCAACGCAGCCCCCTGGGACTTCAGCCCAGCTGCAGCCATCTGCCCTGCACCCCATCCTGGGCTGAGGTCCTGCAGCTTCTCCACTTAATCCTAGCTCTGAGTCCAGCCCCTCCCAGCAGCAGCTGGTCAGGGCGTAGGTCTGAGGAGACAAGGAGACCCCTCCAGCTGTTAGTAAGCGACCCCTCCCCACTGACATACCAGCAGAGCCCTTTTGCAGGCCTTGTCTTGGCAGGGCCTCTCAGCTACCCAGTAAATGGGAATAACAAGCCCAGTGTTTGTAACAGCAATGATGGCTGCCGTCTACCGAGCACTTACCATGTGTTAGACCCTCTGCCAAGTGTATTCCCTGCCTCTGTTAATTAAATATTAAAAAGCAAACCAAAACAATCCATGAGGTTAGTTCTATTATTATCCCACTTTATAGGTGGGCAGCCTGAGGCTCAGAGAGACTGTGACTCACCTCCGGTCTCATGGCTGAGAAGTGCTGGAGCTGGGACTCAAACCCAGACTGAACAATTCTGGAGCCCATGCGCCCTCCACCCAACACAGGTGGCCCAGGTGGAGGCATGTGGAAGGCAGAGGAAATAAGGACGAAGGGTAGGAGGGGTTCCAGCGAAGAGAGGCCTTCAACGGGAACTCTGAGGGGCTGGCAAGATGTCAGCAGGCAGACAAGCAGTAAGGGAGGGTGCTCACCGGGGGAAGAAGCCTGAACAAAGGCACAGAATTGGGAGCCTGAGTCAGCATCACTCTCTGGAAGCGTGAGACCCAAACACACAGACACACAGTGTGAGACATGTATGTGTGATGTATGTGTGAATGACTGCATTAGTAAGCCAGTGTGACTGTGTGTGCGCATTGTGTTTATGTATGTGCACGCACACGTATGTGTGTGTACTGTCAGGAAAAATTAGGAAACGTTTTGAAATGGGCAAAATAGATTACTGGGTGTCTTGCTTAGTGCATCCTTGTTGGTTATCTGGGCCTCTCTCTAAGAGTAAGTTGTAGAAAACTGATTGTAATGCAATTATTCCCCATATAAATGCAAATGAATCATATGTATTAGAGACAAGTGATTACAGCCCTGTGGCTATTGACCAGTTTTTTTGCGCCTATTTGTACATTCATTCAGCATTCCTAATTGCCTACACATGTGTGCTTTGAACTGGCTGTAACATCTTATTAGTTCCCTCATTAATTAATGAGTTAAACATAATCTTTGACCCATGTTCAAAGATTTTATATTTGTCTGAGAGACATGAGTTTTATCTTTTTAAAAAGATGATCTTTTGCCAGTGCCCACATGCCTGTCCTCTCTGGGGCTGTGAAGCCTGCACACACACTATCCACTGCTCCTGACAGTCGCTGGGCTGTCCAGCTGTCCACAGACAGCAACGCTTTCAGGCAGGGATACCCAGACAAGTCATGGTTCACATGACATCAGTCAACACTTTCTATGTGCCCAGCTCTACACTGAGCAATTTAAATGTCTGAACTTGCTGCATCTTCCTGTCATTCCTGTGAGGCAGGTGGTCTCATCACCTTCCTTTGACAGATGGAGTGGAGCTTCATAGAAGTGGAAATGTCAGCTGGAAAGAAGTGGCCAGGCCAGGATACGAACCTCAGCAGTCTAACTCGTGTGCTCCTGGGTTCCTCCGTGTAACTCTGGAGGGAAAAATCCCGGGGCAAAATAACTTTGAAACCGAAATCAGTCAAAGGGAGAAAGAAAGTGGGAGAAACCCATTTATTGCTTACAAGCAGCCATCCACTTCTGCCCTCATGTGTCTCTCATGACCAGGCTGCCAAAGAAGGGACCCCACCCAACCTCTGGTCCAGATATGCCCTCACTCACCCTTGTAATTAATTACCTATTGATATGGAGATGAACTACTTCTCTCCACCCCTTGGAAACACCTATTGATATGGAGATGGACCAAGGCCAGTTGGAAGATTCTGGAAATATTGCAATTTTACCCACAGCTCACCCCTCCAGAAATTGTGCCTCACAATCTACTCATGCCCCATCTTCTGCAATGGCCCCTGTGTGAGAAAACTGAAGCATTGTAACCAGACTAATAACATACAATAGCAACAGCAAAAAAATCATGATAACCCTCAGGCTGGAGGATTCAGCTAGGTTCAAAGTCCTATGCAGATTAAGTCCATAGCTCGCCTATTCCACAGGCAGTCAGTAGCTGAACAGGTAGGGCGTTCAAAGCAATCATCACACGACAGCTACAGCCAGGGGGCAGGTCTGGGCCACAGGGACTGTAGAAGAAAATAACCTTAAGGGCAGTAAGATATATGTTTTAATGACACCAGCATAGCCAAATCTTGTCCATCAGGTAAAATGCATGCAAGAGAGTGGTCCTGTGATAGCACAGTGGCAGGAATGGGATCTCGTCCTGGCTGGTATACCACACTTTCACCCCCTCCCCGTGGGAGTTACAGATGGGTCAATATATGGGGCTACGGGAGGTACATGCACTGGCCATAAAGATAAAACAAAACTTCCCCATAAAATGCTCTTATCTCCTGGATGTTTTGGGTACCCTATCATGATCTTTGGAGGCCACTTGGCTGTTACTCCAACTCCAGGAATACACAGGAGGCCAGCTTCCAGGCCTTTCCCTCAAGGTGCCAGAAGGGCCAGCCATTGCTGGTCCATGTGTTGAAATGTCCAGAGCCATGTCCACTCAACAGTCTCCAGGGCTTAATGCGGTTGGGGCTGGCAGCAGGATTTTGCTCTGCTGGCCACATCCTGGCTTCAGTAACTCCTCTCTGGTTTGCACGTACAGTTGTATAGGAGAGGCAGCAAGGTGTGTTAGCATTTCCACAGGGCTCAGGGCTCCTTTTCGGCACTTCTCATTCAAACACCGCAGCACCATCCATAAGCGAACTGACCAGCCCTGTAGACTATGGGTGTCCGACTTCAGGCCAGATTTCAACAAACCATTGTACCTATCATACCTGCCCTGGTAGGGTTATATGGTACATGAAACTTCCACTTTATTCCTAATTGCTGCACCCATTCTGCTAACACGTGTCCCATAAAGTGGGTGCCTTGATGGCCCTCAATCACCTGTGGCTGGCCATAGGCTGCAAAGATACACTCTAGGCCCCTCTTGGTAGTTTGCTGATCTGAATGAGATGCAGGAAAAGCAACCAATAGGCCACTGTGTCCATACAAGTCATGGCATACCGATATCCTTCTGATATGGGCAGGGGCCCAATATAGTCTATTTGCCACCTGACAAGGGGTACTGGCCCCCTTACTATTGTCCCATGTTGCTGTGGGACTCGGTGTAAGTCCCTCCTAGAGCACACCAGGCACCCCTTCCGGGCTCGGCTGACTTCTTCAAAGGTCAATGGCAGCCCCACCGATGGGCTACAGCCCACATTGTCTTTTGCCCCACGTGCAACAAACGCTGCTGTGACCATTGGGCCACATTAGAGGCAGGCTTTCCTTCTAGCCAGCGCACCTGGGCCAATGTGTGTGCTTCATCATTCCCTGGGGATGCCAAAGGCAAATGGCCAGTCACATGATATATGGTAACCATCTTAGTCTGACCAGAGGCCCATAGGTCTTGCCACAACTCTTGCCCCCAAAGGGGCTGGTGACCAACCATCCAGTTGGCATGATACCATGTCGGTAGCCACAAGGTCAAGCCCCAAGAGACGGCCCAGCTGTCAGTGCAGACAACTATGGGGGAAGGTTCCTAGGTGATCATGAGCCATACTGCCCACAACTCAGCCCATTGACTGCCCTTCCCCTCTCCATCCTCCATCCATATTGTCTCAGTCTTCGGATGGAAAGCCACAGCCCTCCACTTCAGGGTCTGTCCATGACTGGAGCCATGTGTAAACCAAGACTGGTATGGGTCACTGGCCCCAGTAAGCATTGGAGTTCTCCATGTAAGGGGCTAGAGGATGCTACGCTGCTATAAAATATGCACCCCAGTTGGCTAGTGTAGGAGTCCGTGCCACACCACTCCATGGCCTTTGGGTCGAGTCTCGCACCCACCCTGCAATGGGATAGGAGGTTATTACCTTGGTTGGCCTGTTACAGTGATGGGTCCGTAGCCTGCAAGGCATGGTACACAGCAGCCAGTTGCCTCAAGGTGTACCAGACCTCTGCTCCGTTCACAGTTGTGACCAGAATCCAGTAGGTTCGGGCATCTGCTCAAACCACTGCCAAAGGCGCCATCTGTAACCATCTTCAGTTACATGAACATCCAGCTCACAGGGCCTTGATGAATCCATTACACTCAAGGCCTGTACAGCCTTGACTGCTCACTTAGCAGCAGTAAGAGCAGCTGCACGTATTTTATCCCAGTCCCCCTGGAGCCCTTTCATACCAACTGGCATAAGGGCTTCAGAATTCGTGCCAAGAGCAGGATGAACACTCTCCAGTAGCCCCAAAGACCCAAAAACTCATGGAATACTACCACAGTGGTAGGGATAGGGAAAGCATGGACCTTATCTGTGACTGGTTCTGGGATAACTTTAGTTTTACCTGACCAGACAACCCCCAGGAACTTTACAGACAAACCAGGTCCCTGAACCCTGGTGCTGTTCACAGCCCATCCTTTCTCCTGCAGATGTTGCAGCAGTCTAGGAACTGCCCCTTCTCAATCTGCAAGAGAACCAGATGTGAGCATGATATCATCGATTTAGCAACACAGCCACACCGTTTGCGGTTTCTTCCATGTGGCCAAGTCCTGGGCTACAAGTCTGTGACAAATGGGGGGACTGTGGAGGTATCCCTGTGGAAGGACAGTGAATGTCCACTGCCGGCCTTCTCACGTGAAGGCGAACTGTTCCTGGCTTTCCTGTGCTATGTCAATAGAGAAGAAAGCATCAGCAAAGTCCACAACATAATGATACATTCCCAGTTCATGACTGAGGGTGTCTATGAGGGTTGCTATAGAGGGGAGAGCAGCATGCAAAGGGGGTGTGACTTTATTCAATTCCCTGTAATCCACGGTCATACACCAGGAGCCGTCTGGCTTTTTCACTGGCCAAACTGGGGAATTAAAAGGACTATGAGTGGGCTTTATGATGCCCACCTTCTCCAACTCCTGTAGAGTTTCTCGTGGCCCTGTAGATATGTTTCCTTGTGCCCCACAGGTAATTTATACTGCTTAGTATTTGTCACCTACTGAAGTACAGGAAGAGCTACAGGCAGGTGTTTAGCATGTCCCCTCAGAACTGCCTTTACCACACGTACCCTCAGTCTAGACTCACCTGCAGTGGTCTGTACCAGAGGCCCTGCAGGATACTGATCCCCCAAATACATTCAGGGATGGGAAGATGTACACAGTATACTCCTTTGGGAGTAAACACCCTATCCCCAATGGGATTTGGTCTTTCTTCACTTAATTGCTTTACCCCTATACGATCACAGCAGGGGTACTGGGAAAATGATCAGGGTTGCCATAAATCAGAGAACAAATCAGCTCCTGTGTCCACCAGCGCCAGAACACATTGTACACTCATGGAGGACCAATAAATTGCTAATTCTACATGTGGCTTCTGGTCCCCACCACGTCCGCCAAGGTTGGGACCTTGACCTCCCGCAGTCAAACCGCAATGCCCAATCATCGTCTGGTGGGGATGAGGGCCCAGGCGGAGCCTGAGTACTGTCCCCCAGGAAGGCTTGCAGGGATACAGGTTGGACATGGGGCTGTGACTCCGGTTTCTGTGTCCTAGGCCTCAGTGGCTGGAACTGCTGCTGCTCTGGCTTTAATTGGTGCCACAGTTCTAACAAGATTCTATTGGGCTGCCCAACAAGTTTTTCTTTCACTATCCCAGCCTGTATCAAATCAACCCACATCTGGGTCCTCAAGACCTTCACGGGGCCCTTTGCGCCTCTCCTTTCAGTCGTAGCCCATACTTCCTTTTGTGCTCTTACTGTGTCAACCTCCCCCAGATCTGCTAAAGTAGGAGTAGCCTCACTTATGGACTGCCCTATGTGGGGGGCAAGAACAGTCACTAGGGACCCAACGAGAGATGGGGGAGCTGTATGGAGCAGCAGATTTCTCATTCCTATGGTAAACAACTCATTGGGGCCCTGGGGGTCCATATTACGGATGATATTTTTCATTCCAGCTCCTGCAACACCTGCTGGAGCTCTGCATACATTTTCTGGCTAGTGGGTAAGTACGGTAAATCACCCTGATTAGGCCAAACTGCCCTGATGGCTGCTGTCAGCCAATCCAGAAGCACTTGATTTCCTGAGGCGTGATGGGCACTTTGTAACCAACCATTGCTGGAGGGAAGGGTTAGTCATCAGGGAAGGCAGTCTACCCATTTCAGAGCCCAACATAACAATGTTTTCCACCCCCATGTCCCAGAGAAGCAAAAGCCATGTGGGCAGAGGTTCCGAAAGCTTCTGCTGAAACTGGAAGCTCATCTTGGGTACAGGAGCGGATCTTGGAGGGCTCCACAACCTGGGGAGGGGGTGGCTCCTCCCCCTGAGGAGCCCGCGATTGTTGCATTTTTATTTTCTTAATTACAACGGGGCAGGCCTTTAATATGGGAGAGGCTGGTGCTTTGGGTGGTGGCCTCAGCAACAGATCAGCCCTCAGCCCCACCCCGTCATCCCCTCCCTACATCTCCTCTACTATCTCCAGGGCTGAAGGCGCTGCTCTTTCCTCAATTAGAGTGAAGAAAGCCCAGCCTCACTGGACTATTGGTTGCTTTTCCTGCATGTTGTGCAGATCAGCAAACCACCAAGAGGGGCCTGGAGCGTCTCTTTGCAGCCTATGGCCGGCCACAGGTGATTAAGAGCAATGAAGGCACCCACTTTCCTGGACATGTGTTACAAGAATGGGTGCAGCAATTAGGAATAAAGTGGAAATTTCATGTACTGTATAATCCTACTGGGGCAGGCATGATAGAGAGGTACAATGGTTTATTGAAATCTGGCCTGAAGTCGGACACCAGTAGTCTATGGGGTTGGTCAGTTCGCCTATGGACGGTGCTGCGGTGTTTGAATGAGAAGCCACGTAAAGGAGCTTTGAGCCCTGTGGATATGCTTACACCCCTTGCTGCCTCTCCTATATAATTGTACACCCAAACCAAAGAAGAGTTATTGAAGCCAGGATATGACTGGCAGAGCAACATCCTGCTGCCAGCCCCACTGCATTAAGCCCTGGAGACACTGTTGAATGGACCTGGCCCTGGACATTTTGACACATGGACCAGCGATGGCTGGCCCTCCTGGCACCTTAGCGGGGGAAAGGCCTGGAAGCTGGCCTCCTGTGTATTCCTGGAGTAACAACAAAGTGGCCCCCAAAGATCACGGTTATTTGCTTCTACAGTCCTTGTGGCCTGGATGTGGCCTCAGGCTGCAGCTGCCACATGATGGCTGAAATGGAAGCGCTTCGTACTTAATCTGCATAGGACTTTGAACCTAGCTGAATGAATCCTCTGGCTTGAGAATTATCATGATTTTATTGCTGTTGTCAAGAAAAAATGCTTAAAAAGAGGCCTCACTTTGTCTAATGTTCAGTAAAAGTTTTGTGAGTAATCTAGCATGGTTGTTAGGAATGAGTAAACAAGTGTAGCAAGTAATAATAATAGTGTGTTAGTGTACTGAACATATTTTGTGCTTAGTGAGAGATTGTGCTTTAAAGTACATTTACTTAATCTGCATAGGCTGAATCCTCTGGCTTGAGGATTATCGTGATTTTATTGCTGTTGCTATTGCATGTCATTAGTTTGGTTGGAAAAGGGGGAAGATTGTAAGGCAAGATTTCTGAAGGGTGGGCTGTGGGTAAAACTGTAGTATTTCCCAAGTATCTCGCCTGGCTTTAGTACATCTGCATATCAGTAGGCGCTCAGTATGGGTTTAGTGTATTTGCATCATTCCTCAGGGGTGGAGAGAAGTTCATCTGTCCCTGAGAGGTGAGGGGAGGGCTGGTTTTGCTTCTGCTGGAGCAGGAAAGAGAGAAGGCCCCAGACTGCAGTTTGTAAGCAATACCAATAAACGGATTTTAAACTTAAAAAAAAAAAAAAGAAAGTCCAGCCTCCTGCAATGTGAATTCTCCTGATGCTTCTTCCCTCGCTGCTAACATATCTTCCAGGAGTGCAACCTGTCTTCTCAATAACTGTCTCTTTCTTAAGGGCATCCCATAGGTCATCTCTCAGCTCCTCCAAGCAATGCTGAAGTGTGTCTCTCTCCTGCCGAGGTCTCTCTCTCTCCTCAATAACCCTTTCCATTATCTCGAGAAAAAGATACCCACAATCCCAGCTGCTACATGGCCACTCAGGGCCTCTAAGCAGTCTTCTATCTCACAGAGGGCTAATTCTGCAACTTCCAGCGTCTCCACCTTTCCCCAATTTTGGGGAAGGCCCCACCTCTCTAGGAGGTGCTTTATCCTAGACCAATTCCTCACTAGGGGCTCCCAACTGGAAGCCCCACAGATAGGGGGCTCCCAGGTGAAGCTGCACCCTCTACCACTGCAGGCACTGGGGCCTCCCCACCATCCACATGGGGGGTTTCCAGGCATCTCTCCACCACCTCTAGGGGTAGCCCGCCCAAGGGTCAACCCATATAGACATATTTTGGGTTCAGAGGTCCTGCTGACTACTGCCAGATGTTACTCCGGGGGGAAAATCCCAGGGCAAAATACCTTTGAAACCAAAATCAGTCAAAGGGAGAAAGAAAGTGGGAGAAACCCATTTACTGCTTACAAGCAGTCGTCCACTTCTGCTCTCCTGTGCCTCTTGCAACCTGGCTGTGGAAAGGACCCCACCCAGCCTCTCTGGCCTAGATATGCCCTTGCTCGCCCTTATAATTACCAACTGATATGGAGATGGACTTCTCTCCACCCCTTGGAAAGACCTATTGATATGGAGATGCACTAAGGCCAGCAAGAGATTCCAGAAATATTGCAATTTCACCCACACTTCACTACCTATCCACTATCTAAGTGGGTCTTGGGAACCCCTAGACCTGGCTCAAGCAGACAAAAGTCCAGGTGTGAAGGGTCCTGTTTTCATGTAGTGATTTTCCTGTCAATGTCTGGTGACTGGGCACTTTCAGTCAACCTGAGCAGAATGAGGGCTCTCTAGCCTGCCTTCCACTCAGATTCTATCTCATAACATGGGCTAAAGCATCCTACTGTTCCAGCTCAGAGAAGGGAGAAACCAGGGCTCTTGACAGCTGAGTCCCAGCACTGGTTTGGAGCAGCTGGGGGAGGCTGTTCCTCAGCAGAAAGACAACCACTCCATGAATACCTACTATGTGCCAGGCCCTGGGCCAGGCAGGTCACATGAACCCTCCCACAGTGTCCTTCCCATAGAAAGGCAGGTCTTGCCAGGTATCCTCATTGGACAGAGGAAGAGACTGAGGTTCAGACAGGCTAAGCAAGTTGCCCAAGATCATAGGGCAGAGCTGGTATTTGCACCCAGGCCTGGGTCACTCTTATCCCAGCCAGGGCTCAGAGGTGACCATAACCAGTCAGCACAGGTGGATGCTGGCCTCCCTGCTCTCACTCCTTCCTGCCTGGGGATATAGCAGTTCCTTCATGGGCAGCTGAGGTTGGGAGTGCATGGTGTGCAAGACCCAGACCTGCTCCCTTCTCTACAAACAGTCTCAGGTCACCCTGTCTTCCCAATCACTGAAACTGGATCATTGCTGCTGTAGGTATGTGCCTCCATACCCAAGCCTCAGTTCCCCGCAACACCCTGAATCCTCTACCTCCACCATGCACAAAGGCCAGCTCACTTGTTAAACCATGTGGTACAAGATTAGGAAGAGCCAGACCCTCAGTGCTTCCTGTCTCAGCAAGTGGCAACTTCATCTATACATGTGCACAAGCCAGAGGGCGAGGAGGCCTCCTTACTGCCTCTCCCCACCATATCCAACCCTCACAATGGGAGAGATAGCTGCTGGCCTGCCCCTTCTTCCATAACAACAGAACTTCCAATATCTAGCTGGGCATGGCCACTCAGAATTAAGACTAGGTTTCCCACACTCCCTTGCAGCTAGGTTTGACCAGGTGATTAAATTCTGGCAAATGGGATATAAGCAAAAGTGATGTGTGCAACTTCCCAGTTGTGTCCTTAAGGGGAAGGTGGGTCCTCCTCCTTAACTACCTTCCATTCTCCCTCTTGCCACTGCAGGACACAGTGTGCTCTATTTGGACCATAAGAACAAGGGCACAAGTGTAGGAATGGCGGAGAAGGAGGAGCCTGGATTTCTAATGCCTCAAAATAGCCAAACCAGAACCAGAACACCTATACCAAAACTGTATGTAAAGGGAAAATAGGATTCTTTCTTGTTTAAACCAATTACTTTGCATCTCTGAAGTGGCAGTACAATCTAAATCCCAACAAACAGAATCACCATGTTCTGTGTATTTTACTTCCTAATTATAATCCAATTCATTTACTTCTTTCAAATCTCCACTGATCTCACCCCCAACAAAGGCAGAGCCCACCTCAGCCCCCTCACTTTCTGAACTCCAGCCTCACCGGCCCTCTCTCAGCTACTTGAATGTATCATGCTTGTTCCTACTACAGGGCCTTAACACATGCTGCTGCCTAGAACCCTTGTCCCTCCTCTCTTCATCTAATCACCTCCCACTTTTCCTTCAGATCTCAGCATGATCACCACCTCCTCTGGGGAGCGACTGCCCTGACTAGGGCAGGGCCCCTGTTAGGTATCCCCTGTGTAAATGTTTAATCATAGCTATGATTAAAAATCCCATGAGGTCCTCTCAAGTTTGCTGTGAACCTAAAATTGGTCTAAAAAAAGAGAATCTTAAGAGAAAAGATTTTTTTTAAAGCCCCATGAGGGCATCTAGGAATCGATCCTCAAAATACACTGACCAAAATACGAAATCATGTACACACAGGTTTTTGTTCCAGCACTACAAATACTAGTGGAAGATTGGAAACAACCCAAGCCTGTACCAAGAGGGAACTGGGTGAACAAACTGTGAACTGTCACACAGAACAGCATTATGCAGCTGCAAACAGGAACCATGGAGCTCTCCCAGTACTGTACTGGGGTGATCTCCAGGATAAATGATTAAGTGGGAAAAAAATCCAAGGAACAGAACTACGTACACCAAGTATGCTATCTTATTAATATGTGTGGGGTGTACTTACATTTGCTTACATTTTCAAAGAGAAACTGGAAGAATAAAGCACAAACTAACAGAAATGGTTACCTAGGCGGGGAGGGTGGCAATGAGTGAAGGAGACAGGCATGGAAGTTAAACTTGTCTGAGTGTACCTTGTTTTAGAGTTATTTTGTAAGTGTAAACAGTTTACAAAAATTATAAAGCAAAGACCCCCCCCCAAAAAAAAGCAATCCCTTAGAATAAAAAAACAAAAACAGAAATCAATAAACCTGACTGAATATCAACTTGGCAACTACACTAAAAAGGATTATTGGAAGTGACTTTAAAACAGCATTTTGATTGTAAATCCTTAATGAGCTTTATCCTAAGGACCACAGAACCACAGAGAAACAGAAGGAAATCTTCAGTTGTACTCAGTCACCTTATAGGTAGTCATTATATTGGTACTGCTATGTTGAAACTCTTAGCTCTGTAATAAAGGATAAGGAAGAGAAGAAATTGTATTAATGTTGTTAGGAATCAAGATTTTCTGTGTAAGGAAAAAGATAAAAAACAAAATCAAAGAAGCCAAATGAAAACCTTATATTCTTAAATGTGATTGAGAATGATCAGTTTCTCCAACTTTAGACATAGACACAATGATAACCCAGTTGCCATGAGCACTGCTAACGTCTAGATTATGGTCCCTAACTCCCATTTATTACCAAAAGGAACAGGACTCCTGTGGGAAATGGCTGGTTCCAAGTAGAAAGCGTCTAAGATGATCCTGGGACATGCTGTCACAGAGAAACCAAAGAAACTGTCAAACACTACTGAGGTCCCATTGAAAGGATGCAGGACGCAGTGCAAAGGGCTCCTGTTTACTTGTGCCAGACTTGGTTCTAGGCATTACAAGTATTAACTCACCATTAGGAAAATCACTCAACGTCATTTAATCCTCACAACAAGCCCAGCAGGAGGGTGGAAGGGTGATGCTCATCGTATAGATGAGAAATCGGGAGTCCTGGGGAGATGAAGGGAACTGTCCAATGTCACACAGCAGATAGGTGGCTAGCGGAGGACCTGGATCCAGGCCATATGACTCTAGGGTCCATGACCTTAGCCATCTTCTCGGTTGCCTCTTCATTAATGTAGGATGTTCAGCTCAAAGTAGAAAAGGAAAATAAAGAAAATAGCCCAAGCCTTGGCAGAGGCCAGTCTAGGGGCGTGTTTAGGACCACGGACAGCACCCCCAAGCGCTTCCCCCCTCATTAGTTCAGCTGTGTCTATAACCAGGGCCACTGAGGATGACCCCAGTGGGGATGCAGGCCCCATATCTTGCGCAGCTGCAGACCAAGCCCCTATCATGCCCGGCCTCCCTACCGGTCGCTCCTCACACCCTCCTGACCCACTCAGGGCCATCTGTGCTGTCTTCATCAAGACCACCACTTAAGAGCAAGGATCACCATTTTAATTCCTCATGGGCACCCAGCCAGGTGGGAATGGGCATTCCCACTGTCCAGATGGGGAAACCGAGGCTCTTCATGTCACCGGGAAGTGGCTGCTTCTGGCACTTGCGCCCTTGCCCATCCCCCTTCCCCTGTTGTTGGCTCACCCTCCTGGGAAGCTGAGCATGGGGTGCTGCTGGCACATGCTGAGGACTGAGTCACCTCATTTTGTGTGTATGTCATCTCCCCGGCTGGCAGGAGCTGGGAGGAGGAGTCTGGGTACGTGAGCTGGAGGAGAAGGCCCCGTTCCCAGCAGTAAAGGAGCCTGCTGTGAGGAGCTCCTAGCACAACTCCTGCCCTCTGCATTCATACAGCCACTGGCCAAGTCTACCTCCAGAATATTCCTGGAACCTGTTCCCTCTTCATCAGTGCCACCACCCGGGCCAGGCCACCATCAGCTCTCGCCTGGACTGTGGGAGCTCCCACCCCGTCTCCCTGCTTCGTCCCTCACCCCCCTCAATCCACTTTCTGCAAGAGAGAAGCAGCAGGCTTCAGATCAGCTTTGAAGGTGGGACTTACAGCACTTGGGACAAAATGGGCAAACGACTATATTTAGCTGCTGCCAACACCTATGTGCCTCCATTTTCTACCGAGGCCTAATTTTATTTCTTTTCGGGTAACCAGTCAGGTGGAAATCCCAGGCTCTCCAAGAGATGCCTGGCGGCTGGGCCAAGCCCCGCCATGCCCTTCCAGCTCCTGCAAGGGCTGCATAGGGCAGCAAACCAATAACGGTGAGCAAGGATTCCGTGCTGTGTAATGACCGGAATGCAAGGAAATAAAAGAATTGCTATAGCTTTTTTTAAAAAAGGATTTAAGAGAGATACCAGCCAAATGCCATGTGCCCACTTTGGCTCTTGATTGGAACCAACCACCCATAAAGATACATTAAGGAAACAATGCAGGGAAGATGGGATTTTAGAGGATGTTAGGGAATCATTGATTAAATTAAATGAAAACGGGGTTATTTAAGAAAGAGTTCTTACCACTGGGAGGTACATTCTGAAGGATTTATGGATGAAATGATGTGCTGGTAGGATATGCAGTAGGGTAGTCCAGCGGGGGCAGGTGGGGAAGAGGGTGGGGGCAGGTTAGAGCTGAAAATCAAGATCATCCAGCGCACCTGTGCCTTTCTCAAAAGATACTTCACCTGACTGTAGTAAATGCAGTGTGTCTGGAATTTACTGGGCCAGCTGGTGGCTTACTGGTTCTGGTAAAGAGCCTGGTGGGGCCAGCCAGCTGATCCACTGTGGGGTGGTGACACTGGTTCAGTATAATATCATCCTCTTTACTTTTGTGGATATCAAGGGGTAAAGTGAGGGTCTGGAGCTAGACTGTGTGATTTTAAACCCTGCCTCTGACACTTTGTGTGTGACCTTGGCAAATCACATTTCCATGGTGTGCCTCAGTTTCCCCATCTCTCAAACGGGGCATGGTAATGTCTGCCAGATAGGGTTGTGGGAGTCACAGAAGTTACCCCTCAGAAGAGAGCCCAGCATGTCAGAGCACTGAAGCCATGTTACTCTGATCACTGCCATTAGGTGAGCTTTGAGTGTTCTCCTGACTTCTCTTTTACTTTTCATTTGAGCATCTGGACCTCCACCTTTGTGGGGGAGGATACGGGACATCTGAGTTTTCTTAAAAACATATTTATTGGGATATAATTCATATATACCATGCAATTCACCCATTTAAAGCATATGATTCTGTGGAGTCTGGTGTCCATCACCACAACCAGTTCTAGAATGTAACCCCAAAACAAGGCACTGTTTCAAGGAAGGTGGGGGAGCGACCCTGAGCCCTCTCCTGGCTTCTCTTATGGCAGAAGGGGTGGGCTGTGGAGGCCACCAGCTCCCCACAGCTTCTCTGGAGTGGAGCCAACTGTCATGTCCTGTGGTGTCCTTCAGGGACACCAGGGAACCACCAGCTGGCCTGGGCTTCCAGACACACAGCATTTACTGCCATCGTGTGATGTATATCTGTAGAAAAGGTGCCCACAGACCTCACTGTGGCTTTCTCTAGCTCAATGATAACCTGCCACACTTTAATTTCCTCCTTTTTTCTCAAGAGGGAGGGAGAAAGAACCACTGTCTGCATGGTGGGTGTTAAAGGTGCTACAAGGCCCATCAGAGGGCATTTAATGACTAGCCCCGGGAAGAAGGGACTGTGATGGAGAAGGATGGAGAGCGGCTCTGGGGTGTTTGGCTCAGCAACAGAGGAACTGGTGGTGACATCTACTGAAACAGGGGGCGTGAAGGGAGGCAGGGAGGAAAGGGGCCGAAGAATCTGAGACTCAGATGAGATTTGATCACCCTTTGGGATGGGACTTAGCTGGGTTTAGATCCCGCCTCCTGCCTTCTAAGCCACGGGGCCTGGAGCAAGTCCCACTGCAGCTGGGTCTTCTGGTCTCTAAAATGGGGCCCACGGAACCTGAAGAATGGTTGTGAGGGTCCGGGGTCTCATGCCTCAGCACCCAGCATGAGGCCTGGCAGGCAGGACGGGGTCTGTGCCTGTGATCTTCCTAGTGATGAGTGTCAGTTCCCCTCTCTGGCTCAGATCCCGGGGAAAGTCCATCTCAGGGAGTACCTAAAGCGGGGGTGTGGGAGGCAGACACTGGAAAGACCCTGGGAAAATAAGGGCAGGGGGGTTCCCAGGCTGAAGGAGAAGAGAGATTCTGGCTAGTGAGGGGACTAGAACAGGTCGCCGTGCTCTGACACCTGCCAGCCTCCTGTGTCACACTCACCCAGCGCCCAGGCCCGCACCAACCCTCGGGCCCCCTCTCCCACCACTGCTGTACTCCTCAGAGGGTGCACAGCCCACCCTCCCTGTAGTCTCCATCACACCACCTGTTAGAGTGTCTACCCTCTCTGAAATGTTACCACACAAGTTATTAATATATTTTTGTGTTCCCCACCACATCCTCTAGAATGTCAGCTCTTTCTGTTCATACTCTGTTCCCAGGACTTGCCATGCGCTTACTGAATGGCTGAATGGGCAATCCTGGGTGGGGCTGGGCTGAGCTTGGGCAGGAGCTCCCTGGAGGAGGCCTCCAGGAGCCCCAGTCCCCAAGGCGGCTGGCGGATGGCCCTTGGACTCTCAGGCTGGAGGGCAGGGGAGGCTTTGGGGCCCAGGACAGGCCACCCAGCAGCTCCAGGGACAGGCAGGGTTCAAACTCCTCCCCTAGGGTGCAGGTTCCCAGGCGGGAGAAGGGTCCCAGCTCGGGCAATATGCTTTCTGTGGAAGCAGAGCCACACCCCTCCTGTCCTCGGGCACATGGCTCCGGCAGGGGACTTCAGGCCGGTGGTGGCCGGTGGGTGGCCAGGGACTTGGAGCTTGCCAGACCCGGCTCCTGAGAATGGGCTGTCCCCAGCCGGCCTGGCTGTGCTTGTACAGGACACCAGGCCTCTCCACGGGTCCTCCCCGTCCTCTCTCCAGAGACCAGCCCAAGACTAGGCCTGTTGGTGGCCTCTTTGCTGAAATCCCTCCAAACCCATCCTCTCTCCATTCTTGCCTCAGCCCAAGCTGCTCAGGGCTTCCTCTCTCCTCCCTGCTCTCTGGGCTCTTCTGATCTGTTTTCCACGAGGTAGACAGAGCCAGCTCTTTAAAATTTAATTTGGGCCCCATCTTCCCAGGGATGCTGCAACCTTAGCGTCCTCGCATTGCTCGGAGGATCAAGCTCAGCCACCTCCCCCTCAGGCCCGGCCCTCCCCTGCTGATGTCCACGCCTGCCGTGTCTCTGACATGGGCCCTGCGGGGTGCTCTTGACCACCAGGCCTTTGCACATGCAGTTCCCTCTGCCAAGAAAGATCTTTCTGCCCCTCTCTGCCCAGTTAGTTGTTCTTTCCCAGCTTTCAGATCAGGCCTCAAACATCACTTCCTCCGGGAAATCTTTTCAGACCCCCGGCCAGGTCACAACACCCCCCACCCCTTCCTGCCCCCCCTGCCGCCGCCACCCCCACCCCCCCCCACATACTCTTGGCACCATACTTGTCTTCAGGGACTGTACTGGGTAATCACATCATTATTGGTTTAATGTCCATCTCTCCTTACACTGTAAATGTCCAGGGGCGGGAATCAGCCCTCCCACCTGCACCCAGAACATCAGTTTGCGGGCAGGGGAGACACGTTCATTCCTTCAACAAGCATTTGCTTTCAATAAACATTTCTGAGAATCCCCAGTCACTGGGCCACAAAGTGGGCAGAGACCTGATCCCAGCCCTCAGGGGGCCTGAACCTGCTATGGTGAGACCGGGACCGGCCTGGGCCCGCAGAGCAGGGTCTCGGGGAGGGCTTCCTGGGGCAGTCTTCACAGCAAGGAGAGGTCGGGAAGAAGGGGAAGGGAACTCCCAGCCACGGGAACCATCTGCACAAAGGCCTGGAGATGGAAGAAAGGGGGCATCAGGGACCACCAAGCCGCCACGCAGGGCTGTGATGCAGCGGGGGGTGGGGGTGGGGGGTGGAGAGGGGGGGCGGGGCAGAGGGCATAAAGACAGGTGGGAGTGCTGAGGCCCGAGTCTGGGCAGAAACGCGCGCCAAGAGCTGCCTTCCTGCCTCTGCCACTCACTCCCCCGGGCCTCCCAGCCAGGACGGGTCAGGACCCACTGGAGACACACTCTTGGGTGCCAGCTCCTTCCCTCATGGCCAGAGAAGCAGGGACAGGGCTTGGCAGGGGTCCAGGGCAGTGCGGGAGACTCTTCCTTAGCATATCAGGCAGCTGTGGCGCGCACCAGCTCTGCACAGGAACGACTGGCGTGTTCTTCACACCCTCTCGGTCAGAGCCAAGTACTCAGGCCGCCCCCATACCAAGCCCATGTGCAAGGGGTGATATGAGAGTCAAATGCTCATCAGGTTTTGAAGACTTAGTGTGTGTTACGGACTGAATTGTGTCTCTTTTCCAAAATGCATATGCAGACACCCTAACCCCCCACTCCTCACTGTATGACTGTATTTGGAGACAGGGCCTTTAAAGAGGTGATTAAGGCAACGTGAGGCCATTAGGGCAGATCCTAATGCAATCTGACTAGCGTCCTCGTAAGAAGAGATGAGAACACATGGAGAGAAACCAGGGGCACACACAGAGAGAAGACCAGGAGAGGACAAGAGCAGGTGTCTGCAAGCTACGCAGACAGGCCTCAGAAGAACCAAGCCACCAGCAACTTGATCTTGAACTTCCAGCTTCTAGAACTGGGAGAGCATAAATTCCATTGTTTCAGTCGCCCAGTCTGTGGCACTTTGTTCTGGCAGCCCTGGCGGACAAACAGTGTGAAAAAGGAATATAGAATACCTCGGTAACAATTCTCATATGGATTCCACATCCTGGGTTTGGATATACTAGGGTTAAAGAAAATACGTTACTAAGATGAATTTTCCCTGGTTCTTTCTACTTTTCTTTGATACGGCTAGAAAACGTAAAGTTTCATGTGCGGCTCTCATTTGTGGTTTGCATCATATTTCTATGGGACGTCAGGGCCTAGCTCGCTGCCGGGCACAGAGCAGCTGCTCAGCAGAGATCTGTTGTCTTGGTAGTTGTCTTGGTAGAGTGATTGATGGTCTGGAGGGAGGGAAACTGGCTTTTCACGGTATTTCCTTTGATTTTACCATGAGCAAATATCTTCTTATAGGAAGTAAAAGAGGTCTAAAATAAAATACAATAAAATACATCCCTTGTGATGACTTAATGTATTAAGACAGGATGACAGTAGCTCTCATATACTTAAAAGATGCCTCCTACAAGTATGGACATAATAGTCAACCACCAGTTTCTCTCAGAGGGATAAATATATCAGCCAGGAACTGCCAGAGATTCCGCTCCTCTCCCCAGGCTCAGGCAGGGAAACAGTTCCCAGCAACCCTTGCAGAAGCCCCTTCCCCGGGGAAGAACAAAACAGACGCCCTCAGTATCAACAACCCAAGGCCCCCTGCTCTCCGATCCTCCTGCCCACTGCTGGGGTTTGCTTTGCCCCCCCATAAAATGGGCACACTGAGTTCACTCCATTTTTTTAAATTGCTTACAAGAGAAAATTTCAAACACGTACAAAAGAACAGGAGCGTCCACACAGCACTCTCTCCCCTCAACAACCAGCAACCATCAATGGCCAATCATTTCACTTCACGTATAACCCTCCCAACCCTGACTATTTTAAAGCAAATCCCAGCCGCATAATACTTTAAGTAGTTCAATAGGTTTCTCTAAAAGGTAAAGCCTCTTTTTCAAAACATAACCACAATACCATTACAGTATTATTATACCAAATAAAAATGAACAACGACATTTTAATATCATCCAGGATGCCCTTGGCATTCACAGTTGCCCAAATATCAACTAAAAAAACAAAAAACAAAAAACCAGTTAATATAATGAAATCAAGATCCAAACATGATCTACATGTGGAAATTGGTTTCTATTTTTCTTAAATCTCTTTTAATACAGATTCTAGATTATTCCAGTAGTTCCTTCTATCCTCCTGGCTCATCTCTCCCTCTCCTGCCAATGTCCAAAATACTCTTTGTCTATTTGCTGCATAACAAATGACCATAAAACTTATTAACTGAAAACAACAAATACTTCTTTTCACCGTTTTTGTGGGGCGGGAATCTGGACATGACTTCCTTCACCCCAGGGTCCCTCACAGGCTGCAGCCGAGAGGCCAGGGCTATGGTCTCATCTGCAGGCTTGATTGACTGGGGAAGGATCTGCTTCAGTGCTCACTCAGTAGACGCTGGCACCCTCAGTTCCTTGCCATGCAGGCCCTCCAACATGGCAGCTCACAACATGGCAACTTGTTTGATCAAAGTGAGCGAAGGCAAGAGAGCAAGAGAGTAAGCAGTGGGTCTCCCACTTGTGTGTGCCCCAGGCTTACCTGGAGGAGCTGCTGGAACACAACTCGCTGGGCTCCATCCCCGGGGGTCCTGATCAGTAGGCTTGGGTAGGGCCCAAGAATGTGCATTTCTAACAAGTTCCCAGGGATGCTGAGGACCACATCTCAGGAACAAAAGTATTATAGAGACCCTCTCCCTCATTTTTTATCTCTTCATTGCACTGTCTCTGCTGATGGGATCCTCTTAAGAATCTCTAGGTGAGGACAGTGATTTCAGCTCTGGCCACAAATTAATAATTAGTTGGCAAGCTTTAAAAAAAAAATGCTTAGAGGCCCCAACCAAGATCTACTGAAAATGGGATGGGGGTTTCTGGAAGTGTGTGTTTAAAGCTCTTCATGTGATTCTCATGGGCAGCCAGCGATGAGAACCACTGGGCTAGGAAAGCAGGGGCTGGCCCTGGGTAAACCCCTTTAAATAACCACAGTGATAGCGGCAGCTGGTGCTTAATGGGGGTGTAACTAACGTGGCAGGCAGGCCCTGCACTAAATGCTTCATTTGTATTTTCTTGTCTCATCTTCACAACAGTCCTGCAAGGTAGGTGTCGTGACTCATTACCATCATTTCACAGATGAGGAAACTGAGGCTCAGACAGAAGGGACTTGCCTGAGGCCCCTCGTTGTGGTGATTTCCAAATATATCCACATATTCTTTGACACTCCGCCTTTCAAAAAGTGGAGCCTCTCACTGAGCATGGGCTGGACTTATGATCCACTTCTAGAATATGGTGGGAGTGACGGAGGGTGACTCGGTGACTAGGTCATAAAAGACATTCTTCTTGCTCCCTTTCTGGAATCACTGAGGCTGGGGGAAGCCAGCTGTCGTATTGTGAGGACACACAAGCAGCCGTGTGAAGAGGCCCTCATAGTAAAGGACTGAGGCCTCCTGCTTACCGCCAGGAGTAAGCTATGCAGAAGCAGGTCCTCCAGCCTATCAAGTCTTCATGTGACTGAAGCTCTGGCCTGGCATCTTGTCAGCAACCTCATGAGAAGCTGCAAGCCAGAACCACTCAACTGAATCACTTCTCAATTCCTGACCCACAGAGGCAAGTTAAGTGTCTGGTAAGAGTTCGGATCAGTCGTTATGCAGCAGTAGATAACCAGTATATCGCATAAGTTAAACTCAGGTCTGAGTGATTCCAGGGCACCATGCTTACCCCCACCCTTCAGTCAGGGCCTTCCAATAGGCAGACCTGAGAGATACGAGCTTTGTACAGTTCCAGTCCCCACCCCACCTGGGAACCCTCTGCCCCCTGCCTGTGCCCTAGTCTGCCTGCAGGCTGTGTGAGGTCTTCTATCAGGGCCCAGTGACCCCTGTTTTTCCTGGGACACTGGACTGTAAGTGGTGTGAAAGCAGGAACAATGACTGTTGATCACATAGTAGGTGTTCAATAAACAGCTGTTCTATGAATAGTCATTTTGAATCAGGTTTTATGGGGGAACATTTTGGCTTACTGGAGCCTTTTTTCCAGGTAATACAATGAGGGTCTGCCTCTTCCAGGAGGCTGAAAACTCCCCAAGGAGGCCCTACCGTCCCAATACCCCCAGCAGGGGCTGGGACACAGTCATCGGAAGAGCAGCTCTGGTGATCAAGCCCAGCTGTGACCTCCTCATGCCTTTTGGGCAGATCATTTCCAAATCTTTTAGTAATGTAGGAGCACTTATTCCCATTTTATGTATAAGAAATCTAGGCTCAGAGTGGATAACTGGGAAGTAGGAGAGCTAGGCTCAAATGCAGCTTGAAGTCCTTTGTTTCCTGGGGCAGGAGGGAAGGCAGGCCTACAGCTCATGCTGGTCTCCATCCCTTCTCCACGGAAAGCCCCCAGCCCTCAGATCTGCAGAGGAAAGGCTGTGCTCCAAGCTCAGCTGTGGATAAAAGCTCCTAAGAGCCAAGCCTTGGGAATAATTCTGCCTGACCCCAATGCAACCCCAAACTCAGGACGGCAGCTGCGAATAAGGGATGACACTGGGGGAACATTATGGTCAGTGATTCGTCTCCCCTGTGTCCAGCCAGCTGCCTGTGGAAGGGGATGACAGATGGACTTCCCCACCAGCAGCTCCCCCTTGCAGCCTTTCACCAGCCTCAGGGTCCAACGCAGGGACCACAGGGGAATCAGGGGTTGACCCCACTGCCTAGTTCTCCCATTTCAACCTCTAGACGCTTCTTCCTGGAGAAGAAGCCATTTCTCTCCCAGAGCTCAGGGACTGGATTCTGGAGGATGGAGGAAGGGAAGGGAAATGCTTTTGATATGTGGTAGTGATGGTTGAGGGCTCTGTAGCCAGACTGCCACGGTTCAAGTCCTCTGACACATGCCAGCGGTGTGTCCTTGGGGCACTTACTCATCTTACTGAAGGCTCAGCTTCCCTGTCCATAAAGTGTGGAAAATATCACCCATTTCATGGAGCTGTCAGGGGTTAAATGAGCTAACACATGTAAAGTGCTTGGCACATTACCTGGCACATACAAATGCTCAATAGATGCTAGTCAGTGTTCTTATGCTGTGTACCGGACAATGTGGAAAGCATTCTGCATACATTATCTCATGCAAGCCTCATAGCAACCAAGGACAGTATCTACTATAATTCCCATCTTACAGATGAGGACACTGAGGCTCACAGAGATGAAGCATAAGATCTCACAGGCAGGGAACAGATTTTGAACTCAGAATCCAGTGAGCAATTTCCAGTACACTCAAGGGTACCAGCCGGATGTCCTATTTCACTATCCCCCAAATACACTTATCACCCTACAAAAGCATCGAAGATTAACCAATCCCTACCTCACACCATATATACAAAGCCAACTCCAGATGCAGGACTTAAATGCCAAGAACAAACAATAAAAACACTTTAAAATCTTTAGTAGAAATTATAGGTAAATATCTTTTAGACCTTAATGTTGGGAAAGATGATAGATTATGAACTTAAATGTTAAAAACAAACCTTCAGGACCCTTAGTAGAAAACATAGGAGAGTATATTTTAGACCTTAGGATCACAAAAAATGCTCAGCATTATCAGTGATCATGGAGATGCAACTCAAGATCTCAAATGGCAACAGTTTTACACTCAGTTGGGAAAGTTTTGGAATCTTATAATACCAAGTGTCAGAGAGGACCTGGACTGTACACATTGCCAGTGGGAACATAATGCAGTCACCTTGGAAAGCAGCTTGCTATTATCTCCTGAAGCTGAACATTCCCATATTCTGAGTCCCAGTGGTTCTATTTCTAGATAAACACCCCAGAAAAACTCTTGCATGCATGCACCAAGAGTCACTTACGAGAATGTCCAAACAGCACTTCAGGTCAGCAGACACCTGGACGCCACCCAGAAGACCACCCATAGGAGAGCAGATGGATCATTCACCTGGTGGGATATGACACAACAGTTAAAAATAGTGAAGTGATATAGGCCAATCTTAGCTACATACTATTACAGGGAGAGATTAAGCCCCGAAAGATTCATGCACCTTGAGGCCCTTTTTTTAGTTGTCTGGATTCCCTGCTGTGGGTTGAATTGTGTCCCCAAAAAGATATACTGCAGTTCTAATCCCTGGAACCTGTAAATGTTATTTTGGAAATGGGGTCTTTGCAGATGTGATTAAGTTTAGAGGCGCTCACGCTGGGTTAGAATGGGCCTAACCCATGTACACTAAACTAATTTTTGGCAAGAGCAACAAAGAAGAGAAAATTAAGAAAAGACAGTCTCTTTAGTAAATGGTGCTGGGAAAACTAGGTATTCACATGCACATGAATGAAACCGGAGCCCTGTCTATACCACTTATAAAAATGGACTCAAAATGGATCAAAGACTTAAATGTAAGGCCTGACACTGTAAAACTCCTAGAAGAAAACAGAGGAAAATCTCCTGGACATTAGTTTGGCAATGGTTTCTTGGAAAAGACACTGAAAGCTGAAATAAACAAGTGGGACCACATCAAATTACAGAGCTTCTGCACAGCAAAGGAAATGAATAAACTGAAAAGGCAACCAATAGAATGGGAAAAAGTATTTGCAAGCCATATATCTGATAAGGGATTATTATCCAAAATATATTAAAAAATTCATGCAAATCAATAGCAAAAAAAAACAAAGAATAAAAACAATCTGATTAAAGTGGACAAAGGACCTGAACAGACAGACATACTTCCAACAAAGACATACAAATGGCCAATAAGAACATAAAAAGATGTTCCACATCACTAATCATCAGGGAAATGCAAATCCAAACCACAGCAAGCTATTACTTCACACCTGTTAGAATGACTGTTATCAAAAAGATAAAAATAACAAGTGTTGGCGAGGATGTGGAGAAAAGAGAGCCCTCCTACCCTGCTGGTGGGAATGTAAAGTGGGCCAGTCACTATGGGAAACAGCATGGAAGTTCCTCAGAAAATTAAACAGAACTACCATGTCATCCAGCAATCCCAGCTCTGGGTATATATCTGAAGGAAATGAACTCACAGTCTTGAAGAGATAACTGTACTCCCAGCATTATCCACATAGAGCAATCTAACTATCCTTTGACAGATGAATGGATAAAGATGTGATGTATGTACATACATATATATATATATATAATATATACATATCCTGGCATATTACCCGGCCACAAAAAAGGAGGAAATTCTGTCATTTGCAAAAACATGGATGAACCGGGAGGGCATTCTACTAAGTGAAACAAGTCAGAAAGAAAGAGACCAACACTGTTCGACATCACTTGTACGTGCAATGTGTTTTTAAAAAGGCCCAATTCAACCCACAGCAGAGAATCCAGACAACCAAAAACAGAGAGCAGAATGGTATTGTCAGCGGCTGGGCGGAGGGATAAGGAGGGAGATGTAGGTCAAAGGGCACAACCTTCCAGCTATAAGATGACTAAGTTCTAAGACAACACAAAGCTGCTGACATAGATCTTAGCATTCTTTCCCACTCCCCAACCCCTACACACAGTTAACTCTGTGAGATGATGGACGTGTTCATTATTTTGACTGAAATATTTATTCGTATGTATTTATAGGGATATCAAATCATCCTGTTGTACGCTTTAAATATATGCCATTATATTTGGCAAATTATTCCTCAATAACTTGGGGGGGATGGATAGGAGTGCCAGGGACACAGGGAAGAGGGTCATGTGGAGACAGCAGCATCTAGAAGTCCAGGATGCCCAGGACAGCTGGTAGCCCCCAGAAGCTGGGAGAGAGGTGGGAACACGTCCTTCCCCAGAGTTTGCAGAGGCGACGTGGCTCTGCCGACACCATGTGTTGACTTTTGGCCTCCGGTACTGGGAGAGAGAAATTTCCACTGTTTGAAGCCACCCAGTTTGTGGTAATTTATTCCAGCAGCCTAGGAAACTAATATACTCTTTTTTTTAATATAATTTGTTTTATTATCATTACTCTACAATTACATGTGCAACATTACGGTTATTAAAACTACCCCTTCATCAGGTCCCCCCCACCCACCCCATTACAGTCACTGTCCATCAGCGTAGTGAGATGCTATAGAATCACTACTTGTCTTCTCTGAGTTGTACTGCCCTCCCCGTGCCCCCCCAACATTACATCTGCTAATCGTAATGCCCCTTTTTCCCTCTTATCCCTCCCTTCCCGCCCATCTTCCCCAGTCCCTTTCCCTTTGGTAACTATTAGTCCGTTCTTGGGTTCTGTGAGTCTGCTGCTGTTTTGTTCCTTCAGTATTTTTCTTTGTTCTTATACTCCACATATGAGTGAAATCATTTGATACTTGTCTTTTTCGGCTTGGCTTATTTCACTGAGCATAATACCCTCTAGCTCCATCCATGTTGTTGCAAATGGTAGGATTTGTTTTCTTCTTATGGCTGAATAATATTCCATTGTGTATATGTACCACATCTTCTTTATCCATTCATGTACTGATGGACACTTAGGTTGCTTCCATTTCTTGGCTATTGTAAATAGTGCTGCAATAAACATAGGGGTGCATCTGTCCTTTTCAAATTGGGCTGCTGCATTCTTAGGGTAAATTCCTAGGAGTGGAATTCCTGGGTCAAATGGTATTTCTATTTTGAGTTTTTTGAGGAACCTCCATACTGCTTTCCACAATGGTTGAACTAATTTGCAGTCCCACCAGCAGTGTAGGAGGGTTCCCTTTTCTCCACATCCTCGCCAACATTTGTTGTTGTTTGTGTTTTGGATGTTGGCCATCCTCACTGGTGTGAGGTGATATCTCATTGTGGTTTTAATCTGCATTTCTCTGATGATTAGCGCTGTGGAGCATCTTTTCATGTGCCTGTTGGCCATCTGAATTTCTTCTTTGGAGAAGTGTCTATTCATGTCCTCTGCCCATTTCTTAATTGCATTATTAATATACTCTTTTAATAAAGTTAGTAAGAAGAAAACTAAAATTGAAAATATACTTTTGGGATGTAGGTATAATAAGACTACAAATAGGAAAGCAGGCGATAGGGACCCCAGGCAGGGGTGGCGAGACCTCAGGACTGGGTGTTGGCTGTTATTAGGGTCCTAGCTTTTAATCAGTGAGTTGCCTGGTATGTACTGCATGATTAAAATAACTGAAAATGTTTAATGAAAGAGGTCATGCAAGGACCAAACAGAATATACCACGATCTGGATTATGATCTGTCCAAAATCCTGTGTACCTGAAGTTCACAAAAAAATTTCCCAGTGAGGGCTGAGTTTTGCCTGCCTGGCTCACAAAACTCTCCCCAGCACAAATGCTTGAGCACATAGTAGGTGCTCAATAAAGACTGGGTGAATGAATGGAAAACTGAGTGAATGGATGAACGATTGGTGAATGGATGATTAACAGGGGTGCTCAGGTGGGTGTGAGTGTTCAGGGGTGTGGTGCGGATGGAAGAGCAGGGCAGGTGGCAGGGGCGGGAGCACATCGGGCGGGGCATGCAGACCCCTCCTCTTAGGCTACTCCTCATCACACTGACACCTCGGACCCCAGCAGGGAGGACCAGAGCCAAGTGGGCCCCTTAACCCAGGACAACCCAGATGGGAGCTTTCCTGTCCGTGGGATGACTGTCTCCCAGCCATCCACCTGCCACCCCCACCACTGCTTCCATCTCCCCATACCACCTCTCCAGTTACCCCGTTATATTTTGCTTTAACTCACTTATTTTTCCCTTTTAAATCAACCTGTTGGTTTTATTTTAAATCAATAGGTTGATTTAAAAAGGAATGGGTATGTCACTATCGTAAATGGAAAAGCAATACCTGTGCGAAAAATGGAAGGTAACTATAAACATAAATACACAGAAAGCACCGCATTGCTAAATTCTAGTTCACAGGCTAAATTCTAGTTCACAGGTGTGGACTGCCCAAGATTCTGAGCCCAAGGTCCACTCCATCCTGGTTCTAAAGGGGCTGGACTAGCGTTCAAGAGCTGTTAAAGACGCCTAACAGCAAGTGACTTTCTCCCCTTGAGAACTGCTGTGTGATTCAGAGCTAGTGACGCCCTGTGTCCCACCAAACCTCACCCTGCAGAATTCACCAGTGCGTCACCTCTCAACCTTTGGGAAACTCCCCTCTGGCCAAGCAGTTTTCATTCTGCTTTTAGGCCTAGCACCCTTGTGCCCAGGAGCAGATGCCCGCCCAGCCCGCTGCCTGTGGGCTGGGCAAGGGGACCCAGCTGGAGGGAGTCTCTCCTGAGACTGGCTGAGGCCTCTCCGCTCCCCTGCAAGCCCCTCCCTTGTCCCAGCCCCTCTGGCACCCCAAGGGAAGCAGGCTCAGGGCCAGGCTGGCACAGGGCAGACCCAGCTGAGCCCCAGAAAGCCCCAGGGAGTGGGGGCAAGTTCATCCCTCGCCCTTAATTATCTTCCTGACTAATGAACATCTGAGAGGCTCCATACCCTTGACAGGGAGGACCCCTGGGACGCTGGGTGGAGGGCAGTTCCACAGGCCAGATGTCACCATGAAGGGAGGTGGTAGGGGCCCTGAGAGAGGAAATGGGCGCGGGGAGGGGAACTATACTTCCTGCCTCCTCTTTGTAGGGGAGAAAGCTGGGGCTGGGGCAGGCAGTTAGGGTCGTGGTTTCGCACAAGACTCTGCAGCCTGCGGTGTGGGCTCAAATCCAGGCCCAGTGTTCACCCACCAGTTGACCTTTAGTAGCCTCAGCACCTTGCTGCTCTAAGTGTGGTCCACCAACCATCAGCACCGCCTAGTAGCTGCTGGGAAATGCTGGATATCAGGCCCACACCTACGGAGCCAGATCCGCACTTTCACAAAACCTCCCCAGGTGATTTTTGTGCACATGTGACATTCTGTGCCTCAGTTTCCCCAACTGTAAAATGGGGATAAAATTGAGTTTCTGCATATGTAGTGCTTAGAACAGCGTTTGCTGCTATTATTATTACTTATTGTTATTGAAGCAACTCACTCTGGGCAAGATGATGGCTGGGCCCAGATGGGGTACTCCTAGCCCCCCACTTCCCAGCACCCCAGAGGCAGATTTCATGGGACCCACTGTGAAGACGAGGAACCTGAGGTTCAGGGAGGTACACTGACTTGCCCAAGATCAAAATGGGGAGGCCCAGGGTCACCCCCACACGTAGTACCAATGTTAGTAGTGAATGGGTGGGACTGATTCCTCTGTACCAAGCACTGGACGCGCTCACAACCATCCTGTGAGGCCAACCTTAATATCACTCCCATTTTTCAGATGCCAAGACTGAGGGACAGAGAGATTAGGCTGCTTTTCCAAAGCTATTCAGCAGTCAGGCTGCATTTGCAGCCAGGTAGTCTGACTCCCAACTTCTGGGTCACGCTGCATTGCCCTCACCATTTTTTACCCAGAATCTGTCCCCACAAAGGGTCCCTGCCTCCCCCATCATCGTTTTGCAAGCCGTGGCTCTGGGGCTCCAAGCCCTGTCCCTCCCACGTCCTCACCACCAATGAGGTCTTTGCCAACTTAAGGCTGGGACTGCAGAGGCCACTGGGACTGGCTCTGCGGGAAGAACCTGCTTCCATCCCCTCTGGGCTCCCAGGTGTGGCTCAGGAGGCACGAGCCTTGGAGGGCAGCACTGGGCAGACTCAGGATAAGGAGCTGTTCTGAGACACCTGCTCTGGGCTCCCTCTGTCTCCCTGTCCCCCATTCCTGCTTAACCCCCAGGTCACCATCTGGGCCTGGCCTCTTGGCTAGGGTGCAGCTGGGCCAGGACTGGAGTCTGCAATCAGATCATTCATTCATTCATTCATTCAACAGACAGTCAGCACCTACTGTTGCATGCCAGGTCTGTTCTGCATACACGGCAATGAACAGAACAGACCTAATCCAGGGGAGAGAGACCAAAAGTTAATCACACGCCCTGGAAAATGTACAATTTCACAGTGCAGGGCCGGGAGGATAACAAAGGGGAACACTCTTGGGTGCAGTTCTGGGAGGGTCCCCCTGAGGAAGGACACTGAAGCTGAGATCTGAAAACTGGAGTGGAAGAATGTTTCAGTAGGCCGGAATCACAAGGCAAAGGCCCAGAGGTGGAAAACAGCCGCCAGGAGAGACCACCAGGCTGGAGTGGAGGGAGGGAAGAGAGCCTGGCCACCACCACCCTGTGAGCTGGACCCTCCCTCAACTGCCAGGGTCAGCTCTCAGGGGCACAAGGCTCCCAGCTCCCAGGATGAGGGGCTCCACCTGTCTCACCCCTGCCCTCCAAGCCAAAGGTGGTGGCCCAGAGGCCTTGAAGGACCCTCTCTCCCCCTTGGCGTGGGCCCCAGCTGGCCACAGTGGGAGCGTGGAGACTGCGGCACTAGCTGGCGCCTTGTTCCCAAGCAGACAGGCCTGGCCCTGAATCCTGCCTCTTGCACTGAGTTGGCTGTGCTACTTCAGCCCTTGGGAGCCTCGGCCTCCTTGGCTATACAATGTGTTGAGGGGTTAGTACAGGTCGTGGCACTTGGGGGAGGGTCTAACCACAGGGTTATTGCTTTAAGTAACCATGATTATAAGCGGCCAAGGGACTGCAAATTCCCCGCAGCCTCAAGCCGCTGCAGAATCAGAGCTCTGCGTAGGCAGGGTCCTTACTTGCGGTGTTCGTAGAACACTCTGCCCCGTCCCGATTTCCGGCGACACTCTTACCTGCCGAGCGCCTCAGTTTCCCCCACTGTCAGCGGGCAAAAACTAGGGCAACCTTCGCGGATTGGATGGAGGTGCCAGGCCACGCGCCCCACGATCCAACCAACCGCCGCCCAAACGGAGCGAGCCGAGGCAGAACCCACCCCCGCGCCCCGCGCCCCTCGCCCCGCGCCCCTCGCCCCGCGTTCCGCCAGCGGCGCGTAGCCCCCGCCCCGCCTCGCGTGCACGTGAGCCCGCCCCTTCCCTCCCCGCCCCGCCGTACCAGCGCGGGCTCCCATTGGCCTCGCAGGCGGCCTTCCCCTGCTGGGCGGGGCCGGGGTCGCCCCTCCCGCCGCAGAGCGGGGTTCCTGCGTCCCGACGGTTCGCTGCGGCCCGACCGGCGGGCGGGCGGAGTCGGGCCCGCTGGGCTGCTGCTGGGCAATCGGGCCGGGCTGCGGGCGGCGCCATGGTGAGCGGGGCCCGGCGGGCTGGGCGCTCGGGCCTGGCAGAGACTTGCAGGAGGGGAAGGGGCAGCCCTCGATGGGGTGGGGGCGCGCGCGGGGCGGCCCGGCCGCGGGCCGGGGGTGTCGGGGCGGAGGCGGGGGCGCGGCTTCGGGGGAGGGTCTGTTCAGGAGGGCCGCGCCCGCGGGCGGGGGTTCTTTGTCCGCGGCGCTGCGGCGAGATCGGCACAAAGGAGGCGGCGGCAGTGTCGAGGGGAGCGGGTTTCCCCGCCAGAGCAGTGCATGCCCCTCATCGCGGCCCGCAGTGCCGCGCCCCCGCCGGCCGCCGGGCTCTTCTGGACACCTCCGGATTTTTTAAATAACGGAGGATGCAGGGGGTGATCAGGAGGGCTCCGGCGGGTAGGGATGGGGTGAGGGTCCTGGCGATATGTGGCCCCTATTTCGCAGGTGGGGAAACTGAGGACCCGGCGCAGCGTTTGCGCCCGGTACCGTCGGCGGTGACTGCGCGACGTGCGGATGAATAGGTCTGTGGCCCTCCCCACCCCCCAACCCCCCGCCCCAGTCCGGCCGACCGTAGTAGCTTCTCCAGCTGTCGCCCCCTGGGCCGAGCCCCTTGCTCCAGCCTCGCCTAGCTCCCTGTTAGAGCGGAGGAGAGCGCGGCGTCGCCTGGCAGGGTTAAATAAGAGGGGGCGTGGAGCGCGCCTGGCACCGCGCCTGCACGTCGCCCGCGCTTAGCACGCGGGAGCTGCCAGGGCGCTTGTCGTCCCTGTGTCCCCAGCATCCGAACAATCGCCTCGGTCACCCAACCTGCCCTGGCAGAGGCCACACCGGGGTTCACCAGGCCCCTCAGGCGCGGGAGTGGGGAGGTGGGGATCAAGAATATAACATTTTAGTGTTGGGGTTGAAATCAGGGATTGTGGATCCAGGCAGGCTGTCTGGGTTTGAATCCCTGTGCACCTACTTTTGAGCTGTGTGACCTTGGGCAATTGACTTAACTTTTCTGAAACACAGATTCTTTATTTGCAAAGTGAGCATAGGGCACAAGGTCAAGGCCAGCGTTGTTTTGAGAGTTGAAAGATGGTCTGTGTGAAGTGTTCAGCTCAGAGTCTGGCATATAGTAACCATCGCCAGCTTTTGTCAGGCATCTACTGTCATTACCAAAGTTGTTTGGCCAAGTGGGCAGACCCTGGGGTAGCTTGTGAGAATGACCAGTGGCTGAGTCACAGGGTGGGGGCATAAGCCTCAAGCCTGGCCTCGAGAGAGCAGGACTGACCTTGGGACAGCCCCTGGGCTCTGTCTGCAGCAGCTTCCTCTTCTGCGCAGGGGAACCTAGGGGATTCTGGTGCGAGTTTCCTCTTCAGGAGGATGGGGTGGCAACGGGTGGAGGCCAAAGTGACACCATAGAGCTGGGCATAGCCCCATAGTAGTTAGTCTCCCCTCAGTCTCTGCCGGGCTTGGTCCTGGCTTTGGAGGGCAGGACCTTGTGTGATGCGTCTTTGGGTCCCAGTGCCCTTGCACCTCATATTGGGGTTGAAATCTGGGATTATGGATCCAGGCTGTCTGGGTTTGAATCCCTGTGCACTGGGTGTGCCCAGCAGTGCCCTGTCGTCCCTACAACCCTGTGTTCCTAATCAGAAACCAGGAGGAAGTGTTTGTGGTTTGTGAACTGAGGTCCCCTCAAGAGGCAGAGCCTGGTTTGTGGGCACACCTGACAGATGGCTTTGTGGGGGGCAGGGGCTTCATCCCTAAGGGCAGTCGCCGGAGCCGTGGTTGGCCTCCTTTAAATAAGGCAGCCCCAGAAGGTGGAGGCCGCAGGACAAGGGTGGCCGGCTGGTGTCCAGCTGGGCCAGGCAGCACTCACGGTAAGCCCAGTTAAACAAGAGGAAGGGACTACTTGTAGCACTGGGCCTGAATCACACTGCACCCTCCTTGGGGGCAGGGGTGCTGGGGGCTCACTGGCTGCCCTGTAGCCCTCAGGAAAGCCTAGTGAGTTGCAGACCCACTGGCCCCATGGAACCTTCGGTTTTCGTATTTATCCCTTCTCACCCTCCCCACAACCTGGGTAGTGGGGTAGGGCCTCATTCCCATTTTGCACACTGAGAAATTGAGGCCATTAGGAGCAGCTTGCTTGGCTGGGTCAGAACAGTTCACAGTAGCAAGTGGAGGGGTGGGATGGGATGAGGAGGGACTCAGGTCCACTCCGCTTTGGCTCCCAGAGCCTTGAGTGTGTGATGTGGCCCATAATGGGGTTAAGGCTTAGCCTGGGGTCCCATGCAGAGGCAGGGGTAACCGGAATCCACCTTACACTTAGAGAGACAAGCTATGAGCCTCTGAGGGATGGCAGAGGTGTGGACGGTCCTGAACCTACTGGTGAGCAGAGGCAGAGGGGATGGGGAGCTCAGAGGGTGGCTTCTGCAGACTGGCTAGTTTTCCCAGGAGGAGTGGGTGAGACCCAAGGGTCAGGCCACCCTTGGTGGAGAAAGGAAGGACTGGGGACCTCAGACTGAGAGGGTGGAGGACTGGCCTGTATGCCTGGGGGGATCCAAATGGCCTTGCACTTCCAGTGCCAGCCTTTATCCTGACTGAGATGCTACCGGGGTGGGGGGTAGTCCATTGCCCACCCCCAGAGTGCCCAGAGACTGCAGGCCCCGCTGCACTCTGGCCCCCAGGCTGGCCCGGCCCTCAGCACTGAGGAGACCCCTCCCTTTGATCTGCCAGACCCCACTTCTGGGGTCACCTTCTGCCTTCTCGCCCTACACTTGGGCAATCCACCCAAGTTCTCTGTGGCTGTGTCATCTGTAAAACGGGTGATAAGGGGACTCGCGTTAGCCATGGGGTCGTCGGGAGCTTTCAGTGACTGTGTGGAATATGTGCTAACTACCTGGATGATTGTTCTGCGGGGCTGTCCCCAGCCCGAGCTGTGGCCCTCCCTGTCCCACTCTGTGGGCTTTCCTGGATAAGGGTGAGGGGTAGCCGGCTTGCAGGAGACACCATGGCTCGGGTGTGAGGGAGGACCAGGAGAGGCTGAGTGAGTGGGTGGGGTCCAGCAGGGCCAAGCGGCTTCCGGGGGAGCTGGCCAGCCTCTCTCATGCTTCAGGTCTCTGGGCTCTGCTTCTCAGTGGCCTTCTAGCCTGGGGACACTGCTTCCCTCCCGGGCGCAGGCCTGCCCAGGAGCCACTGGCACATGGTGCTCCTGGCTCTGCCCTCAGGTGGCAGCCTGACCTCCCGTGCAGGCTGCCAGCTTCCTTGAGTGTGCTGGGACAGGCATGGGGACCCGTCCCTAAGGTCCAGAGAGTGGCTTCGGGGTTAGGGAGCTGGTCGACTGGGATCCGCATGAGAGCGGGGTCTCCTCTGACTCAGCACCGTATCCCTGGACTTGGAACACCCCGCCCACATTATTGAGTGCCTACTGTGTGCCTCTAAAGGGGCTGGGATCCGGCAGCAGGCGAGATGGACAGTGCCCTCCTCCAGGCTCAGAGTCCACTGTGGCGGGAGGCAGCAGCCAGGGATCCGTGTCCCCTGGCCCAGGAGAATTCCAGGTAGCAGAGAGCACTGGGAAAGAAAATGAAGGAGTGCGAGGCACTGGCCCGTGTAAGGCAGAGCGGTTGTCTGGAGACGCTGAGAAATCCTGAATAGTGGGGCGGAGCCGGCACAGGGAAGAGCATTCCCGGCAGAAGGATCAGAAGGTTGACAGGCCTTGAGGTGGGGGGCAAGGAGGGCGTGAAGAAACCAGGCAAAAGAGGGAATTTGGATTCTGTTGATGTTGGGGATGGTGCCGAGCAGGGGGTCACGTGATTGGGTTTTTAAAAAAGGTCAGTTCTTAGAAAATACTTGCTGAGTGAAGAAACAAACAAACACATCCAGGGGAGGGCCAGGGACCATAGGTGAGGCGTGACTCTGGCCTTGTCACTTGGCTGTGCTCGTGGGGTCAGAGGGCCATGTCTGCCCACTCCTGGCCCGGGCAGGGGCAGCAGGCAGGGTTTTGAGGTCACCACTCCTTTCAGAGGGTCCCTTAGAGCTTAGGCTGCCTCTGCCTCAGTTTCCTCATTAGTCCGGAGACCACTGGCCTCCTCCCCGACTCACGGGTTGGTTTGGCCTGCAGAGCTGTGCTCCCCACATCTTGCTGCCATTGTTCGATTCCCCACTTCCTGCCCCCGAACCACCCCCACTCCTCCCGCAATACACACACACTTCCCCTTCCGAATTGATGCTGACTTGCCTTCCTGTCCAGGAGCCCAGTGAGAGGGCAGGGCCCCAGCTGGCGCTGGACAAGAGGTCCAGCGCAGAGAGGGAGGCAAGGAGGGGTGGGGCAAGCAGGTGTTCTCACTTGCAGGGAGAGAGTGTGGAGGTTGGGACAGGTTCAGCCAGCACAGCCGGCAGGCTTTCTGGGGCCTGCAGCCGCCTGTCCTGGCCGGGGGCCTGAAAGGACAGGCTGAGTGGGGTTGTGAGAGCTGATAGCAGCCCTGATGGTGACAGGGGAGAGGCCAGGAAGACTTGTGCCCTTAGGGGCACCGAGGTGTGCAGGGCCACTTACAGAGCACACAGCCTGATTGGGTGGGGGTGCTAACCAAGGGACCTTGTCCCAGAAGCCAGATGCTGTCACAGCCCCTGGACCGCGGGGTCAGGAAAGCGTCCCTGCCTGAACAGGGACTAACTGGGTCAGGTTTCTCAACCTCCACACCACTGACATTTGGGGCTAGCTCTCGTCGTGGGGCTGCCCTGGGCACTGCGGGACGCTTAGCATCCCCAGTCTCTATCCACTTCATACCAGTCGCTCCCCCCCACTAGTTGTGACAACCCAAATAGCTCCGGACATTGCCAGATGTCCCCTGGGGGACACGGTCGTGTGCAGCTGAGACCCACAGAGCAAGGGTGAGGGGCAGAGGGACCTGCCTGGGCAAAGGTCAGTGTGAGTAGGGATCAGGGGGTGAGGCACATCGTGTTGGGTCCCATAGGTCGCTGTAAGGACTTGGGACCTTTCCTCTGAGTGACAGGGCCACTGGCTGCAGTGTCCTGCACAGGTGGACCAGGGAGCCCGTTGAGAGCGATGGCAGCAGTCTGAGTCTGGAGGTGGTAACAAGGGGGCAGACTGCAGGGATTTCACCCACTCCTGCCCAGGACCCCTTGACAAACAGGGGGCATGGGTGTCGGGGTGGTAACTCGGGGGTCTGGTGTCTGGACAGACACGGGGTGTTGACTTAGCCACCTTTGACCTTCATTCTGGCAAACCTGGCCTTGGGTGGCAGGGAGACTCCCTGGTGTGGATTAGAATAGTTTCTAATTAAGGTTGTTTCTGCTTAAGGACAGCAGGCTCCATCCTGTGCAGAAGGAAGCCTGCCTGTCCCAACACTATCTACCTGCAATGGTGTCAGTCTTCTCAAAAAAACGAGTTCCAACAACTACCTCTTACTGAGCACTGACTTCTTGTGGGCCCTCTGCGAAGGCTTTGGGGGCTTTTCCTCATCCCCAGAATACCCGGGTGTTAGTTACTATCACTTGCTCTGTTTACGGCCAGGCGGAGGAAAAGAAGTGCAGGGTCTGGGGATCCTGAGGAGCCTGCTAGCGTCAGCACCTTGGCATCATGCAGAGTGAGACCTGGGTCCTGGGTGTGTATCTTCCGTGCTGCCCTCTGCCCCTCACCAGCCCCATTAACGGAGGAGGAGGATTCCAAGGCCCAGCCAGGTGGGGAGTTGTGTGAGGCCACTAGGTGATGAGGTGGTCCGGCACACAGACCCTGTCCCAGCTTCCGCCCAAACCCGCCGATGCTCCAGCCCCCCGGAGCCTTCTTGGAGGCTGTTCCCCTGCCAGGAGTGTCCTTCCCCAACCTGCCTGGGCTCGGCATCACCTGCCCCACCCAGCTTAGCAGCGTGGTGCCCCGTCTGTGTTGTTGACACAGCATTCCTGCACTTGCAGCAACAGGCATCTGAGGTATTGACCTGTTTGCCTTCGGGCTCCTGCTGGAGATGCTGAGCTTGGTGAGGGCAGGGGCCCGTCTGTCCCACGCTTCCTCGCCCCCCCTCCCTGGAGCTCTCCCCAGCACCTCCATCTTCCAGGACTGCAGCCAGCTTCCCCCTCGGCTGGTGTGTGGTGGACCAGGGCTCTTTCCAGGCGGGCTCCAGTTCCAGTCTGGGCAAAGGCTGTCACCTGCATGCTTCACGGGTGCTCCAGAAGACCCTGGTTGATGTGTTGCCTGTTCCCGAGGGTGGTTGATGGCATTTCCCTGCTTTTGAATCCCTCATCTCTGGTGATCATGAAGCATGAGCTCCTTGCAGTCCCAAGCCATTTACTGAACACCTGTTGGTGAGGGGCTTCCAAAACATTCACCTTAAACAGACCTTTCAGCTTCCACTGCCATGGGTTGCAGGTCCCAGCTGCCCCCCTCCCCTGCATCTCAGGCTCGTGGCTGAGCAAGGTGACTGCCTGTCTGGTAGAAGCACTGAGGGTGTCAAAGGTGGTAAGTGCAGGTGGGCCACGTGAGCAAAGAAAACGTTGGTCACATCACAACGGAACAGCAAGAGCCAACCAGTATGTTTTTCACTAGGATGAGGGCAGGACTGGCAGGCTTAAGAACTGATTAAAAATAGATCCCATGAAGCGCCACAGTCCGCAGTGTAGCCTCGTCTCACTTTGTCTTTCAGGGCTCTCATGTCCAGCCCGAGTCCCAGCCTCACTGAGCCGGCCGCCCCCGAGAGCTTCCCGCTGCAGAAGCCTCCCCGAGCACTGACCATGTCTATCATGGACCACAGCCCCACCACGGGTGTGGTCACGGTCATTGTCATCCTCATCGCCATCGCGGCCCTGGGGGCCTTGATCCTGGGCTGCTGGTGCTACCTGCGGCTGCAGCGCATCAGCCAGTCGGAGGATGAGGAGAGCATCGTGGGGGATGGCGAGACCAAGGAGCCCTTCCTGCTGGTGCAGTACTCCGCCAAGGGACCATGTGTGGAGAGGAAGGCCAAGCTGACACCCAGCGGCCCGGAAGTCCATGGCTGAGCTGGCATGCAGAGGTTCCTGGGCCTATTTGCAGCCAGCGGAGAGGCGCAGGAGGGGCAAAACCACAGACATGCTGCTGATGGGAAAGGTTGACACCTGCTGGCATGGCCTTGCTGGGCTTCATCGTCGCATGCACTGACTTCTGGGGTCCCTGCTGTCCTGAGTCAGGACTCGGTGACCCTGGGCATCCCCTCAGCTTCCTGGTGGGGCTGCCCATTGCAGGCAGTGGGCAGACCTGACCTTGCTGGGTTCTTGGCCCCATAGCGCTTTTGTTACTTGAATGTTTAGCTGAGCCTGTTTTTGATGGAGCTACTACTGTAATGTGTGAACTCACAAACCTGTGAACTGTAAATAGGCCCCAGAAACACGTGCTTAAGCCTTTTTGACTTTTAAAAATATCCTGTAGAGCACATGGGACTGACCACATTAATGGAGAGCAGAGTTGAGGCTGTGGGGAAGGTCCTAGACATTTTAAGGCCCAAGGGCCCTGGGTAGGGGCCTCTAGGAATACATACATATGTGCACACAGAGGATAGGACATGCCGAATGACCAGTTGGGGTGCTTTGGTGATTTCTGCTTGGTTAGCAATGGTTGGAAGAAGAACTGTACACCCCTTTCTTTAGGCAGATCCCGTCAATACCAGTTCCTGTTCATAGTGGAGCCGTTGCAAGGAAGCTGCTGCAGCTGCCTGGGAGCCAGTGACGGACAAGTCAGCACGGGTCCCGAGGCTGCCAGGTGCCCAGTGGCCGAGCAGTGTCTTGTCCCTTTGGTCTTGCGCATGCTAAGCACTCCCTCCCCGCAGCCCAGCAGTACTTAGCGCAGGCTTCGCTGGACACACCAGCGCCAGTGTGGCTACCTTTACCTGAGACCCAGCTAGCCCAGAGGAAACTTGTATTTAATATCTTGTGCACTGGAGAGGAGGGGGAAGGGACTTTGAGGTTTTTCCCCCTTCCCTTTTCACAAATTAGCTTCCTTCCTTCTCAGATGAGCGCCCACCAGCTGGGTACTGGATTTTACTTTTCTCAGTGGGTCACCTGGGAGTCCCCCGAGCTGGCTCTGAGAGGTCATTTCTGTTTGCACATGCACACAGAAGCCCCCGGGCGGCTCCCTGACAGCCCTGCCTAGTGGGCCCCCAGGGGAGGGGGCAGGGGGAGAGCGAGTTTCGGGTTCTGGACTTGGTTTTTGCAAAGATGAGGAGCTGGTGGCTCTTAGGCCAACGCCCCCACAGCCCTCGTCTCCAAGCTGCCCTTGTGTATACTTTACATGAACTTGCTTAGATTTCTTAATCCCACCACTGTTAAGCAAACACATTCTAAACTATGATTATGATGTGACCTGTGTGGGCGTCCTTGGTGATACCTTCCCTGCAGAGCACTGGCCCTTAGCACTTGAGCTGCCTGCCAGGCATGGGCAGGGGGCTTGCTCCTAGGTGGCTGCAGCTGCCCCATCACCCCCAACCCCTCAAAGCTCCAGCCTTCCAGGTAGGCTGAAGGTGGCACCTCTAAAAAGCATGTTGAACCAATCTGCTTTCTAGGGACCCAAGGAGGGAGCTTAGGGGACACTTATTTTAGCAGCATATACCAGAACTGGGGGCCAAACATTAATAGCTTGGGGAGAGTGAGGCAGTTGGCTAGTTAGGCAATGTGAGCAGAGAGTGGGGATGAGAATGGTAGTTGGGTCACCGAGGAACCCACAGAAGGCAGCTAGGCCTTAGTACAGGAGAGCAAAGGTCTTGGGCCTCTAAGGGGATGACCAAGCGTTAAGAGTCAGGCTGGTGGGCTGGTGTGAGCAGGACACAGTGCAGGCAGGGAGGTGGTGGGAGGTCCAGGGGTGCCAACTGAGGATCAGGGAAGGCTGCTTTCTAAGCAAAATGTAGGTATAGGGACAGTTGTTTGATTCATTCCCCTTGCATTCAGAACTTCCAAGCTGCCTACCTCTGCTCTCTATAGTCAGCAGCATATACCCAGGCTGTCTGTCCTTCGGTAACCAAGTAACTGAGGAGCACCTGGGGCTTTTGCATTTTCCATCTCAGCCTGACCCTGAGAATGATGGTCGCCTGTCAGCCTTGCCCTCAGGTTTTTACCTTACCTAGTGGAATTCTGGTTTTGAAAGTACAATGCCGCTTTCTTAGTTTCACTTGAGATTCTGTATCTTGCACCTCGCTTGCCAGGGATGGCATCTTGCAGCTTGAATCGGGCCCGTCAGCATGGTGGCGTGAGGGTTGCAGGCCTGGCGGGGCGCTCGTAGGTCTCTAGGAGGAAAGTGAAAGTGTCTGTGGACCCAGTGAACCACCACAGGTTAGTGCTCACGGTTCGTATTGAGCAGCAGCTACTTTTTAGTGTGGACACCAGAGCCTCACACTCAAATGGCTTAATGACCTCCCACTGAATTCTTTCTCAGTAGCCCAACTGTTGCATTCAAATTTTCTGACTAGTCAGTCAAATTAACCTTTCATCTCACATGTCAGTGCTGAAGCAACAGCCGGGGAATGGGGAGGGAACTCTTTGCCCCTGAGCCTCTAAAATATGGACTAATTTTTCAGACAGATCTTCAAATGAAATGTGCTACTGTTTTTGTCTCAAAGCTACCAAGTTTGTGCAATAAGTGGAAGGGATGTCATCCCTGTTCAATAAAAGCTGAATGACATTCAAGTTGATTTTCTAGACCACTGAGAAAATCTTTATTTACAATAAATTTCAATAAAATTTGCATAAATATATTCCCAATGTACAATTTTCACCTGTGATTTCTTCATGTCATTTTAAAAGTTAGTATGTCCTGTTCTCATTGTTCTTTTCGGATGCCAGCGTGGAGCTGACGTTGGAAGGCGGAGGGGTGCTGGCAGGTAGCTGGGGGGACCCCAAGGGCTCAGGGTAGTCGGAGGGCACCTCCGCTGGCGAAGTGAGGGCTTCTGCTCCAGCCTTGCCCTCCAGTTTCCGCTCCATGGTTGCCACCAGGATCTTGAGCCACGTGTTCTCCGTGAGGAGGTTTTCTGAGGCGTCTGCCAGCTCCTGCAGCCTGCGGGCCAGCTGCTCGAGCTCGCGCGTCTTCTGCTCGTACAGAGCCTGCAGCTGCTGGCTGTGTAGCAGGAGCAGGCTATGCTGCTCCTCCAGGGCCTGCTTCTGCAGCTGCAGCCGCTGCTCGTCCCTGCGCGCGCTGGAGAGCTGGGCCTCCACCTGCACCTGCGCACGCTGAAGGGTGCTGATTTCCGCCCTCAGTTTCTGGATCTCTCTCTCCAGGTGGGAGATGTGCCCCCGCTGTAAGACGGCCTCGCTCTGAAGACACTCTTTGGTAGACGGGTTAGCCAAGTTCTGGGAGGCAGACACAGGGTCTGAGTGATGCAAAATGAACCTCAGCAGGTTTGGAAGGGTGATGGGAAGATCTTCAGGGTATTTCACACTGAGGTCCTTTCTGGAAACGGAAAACAGTCAAAGACGAGAGTTACACCCACATTCTTAATTCAAAACCAGACTGCTACTGAAGGTCAGGCTACCTACCAAAAGACATGCTAAGGATTTTACTTCTTGAAAGCAAGGAAAGTGTTACCTGAGTAAAAAAACCTCTGCAAAACTGAGTTTGTCTCATATGTTCTTTCTAAAATTATGGCAGCTTATCTCCAATGTGCGTGTGTTCCTGAGGAACAAGCTCAGTTTCTGCTCACGACCTCCCAAGAAAGACAAGAGCTCCCAAGCCCAAGACAGATGCAGGGCACTGGATGTGTGCAGGCTGCTGGGCAGGAGGGCATCCCGGGGCAGGACTACCACCCACGCCACTCTCTTGGCCATCCACGGTTCTTGTAGGAAAAACCTGAAACACTCCCGGTTTCTTCAGCAAGCACTTAATTACAGGTTACCCAAGGGGGTGGGGATGAAGTGCCCCCTCAGGAGACACTGGGAACATCTGGACACATTTTTACTGCCACAGCAGGGAATGTGTTACCCTTGATCAACAGGCTAAATAAGGGACTCTGAGGAATTAAGATGCCCGTATGCCAGCACAGGATAATGAAGGAGGTGACACATGAAGGGGGTTTTCTGCAAGGCTTCATTTCAAGTCCTGATACAGAAAATTCCTTTTTAGAACTTGTCATCTACTTGTGTTGACAAGCAAAGTTTCTACCACAGATTCTTTTACCTGTGTGTACATAATACAGCTGAACTAAATCAGAATCACCAGCTGGATGCCAGAGGTGGGCAAACAACAGCTATGTGGCCTTCAAGCACCAGAGCAGCAGCGGCTAAGAGCAGGGGTATCCCCGGGGCTGCTGCCCACTGGATGAGCTCCCGGACAGGGGCTCCTCTGTGTCCTTGCACTGCCTCGTCTGCAGGAGAGGGTGGCAAGTAGCACCTCCCTCACAGGACTGCTGCAACGGCGAGGGCCACCTGAAGACCCTGTGGGTGCTGACCTAAAAACCACATCATTCCTTAAAAACCACCCAGAAGCCACTCATTAAGAGCTTGCATACCCTCTCCTCACACAAAGCCCCTGAGCCAAATACCTAGGAAAAGACAAAAGGTGTCCTGTTAATGAGTAGCCCTTTCCCTGTGAAATAAAAATCATGGGAAATTAAAATCAGACATATGCCCCATTTTATACAATGCTTATAGAAACTTGCCAGTAAATGGAATAATCAAACATTTCGGGCTTAAGTATGAAGCCACACCTTCCTTTTAAGGCCCAGTTTTCTTAACTTGTAAGCTTTCAAGTGGGGCCTCCGAGCCATTCAGTTGACAGCTAAAAAACATCCTGGCCCCTGGAAAATGTGGGTGAGGAAGGACACAGGCTGGATCTGCCACCAAGTTCTGCAGCCCAAACCTGGTCTTCTAAGACTGAGAGGAAATGCAAATCATCCAGGAAAGAGCTGCCAAGATACCTCAGTATGTGTATCTGGAGACAGTTACAGGACAGAAAATAACACGTGTAAGCATGCTGTCTGAGAGTTCCTGGAGCAATCTTTATGAATCTACTTAATAGGCGTGCTAAAATGCTTTCAAACCTTTTAGAAGTATCAAGAATATTAATAAACTGCTTCCAGAAAAGTACTCATTTTGAAAGTGATGGTAAAAGGTCTGTTTATTTGACTCTCCTCTAAATTCACTGGGAATGTGTTTATGTACCTCTGTCATGTAAAAGGCCAAATATAAAAATGAAGATGGGGTATAAGGTAGTTACTCCAGAGAAGGGATTATAATCCTGAGGGAGGGTGGGCTGCTCCTCAAAAGAAGTGAGGTCCTTCCCCAGGGGAAACATGACAGTGAAACCCCTCCTCTTGCCTTCTGCTGTCAGCCCAGGACACCTGTATTTTGAAAGGTCACACAGAGGGGTTGAAGGAAGAGCAGCTTTGAGGTGCCCCTGCACAGGAAGGCCAGCCCCACCGGGAGCAGGAGGCGGCTCAGGGTGCACACTGTGGCAGAGCACAAGCTCTTTCCTAAGGTTTCTTTCATGATTAAAAAAAATCACAGATGTGCTCACAGTAGCAATTTGCAAAGGATATAAAAAGCATGCAAACGGCACCCCCCAGACCATCTGTAATCCTCACTTCTCCTAATGGTCACTATTAACATCTTGACATCTTCCCTCCCACTCACCCAATGCACTCACAAATTTATATTTTATCAAAACGCATATATACTTTTATATTCTTTTCATTAAAAAGAACATAAGCCTATATACCATGAAAAGGGTCTCATTACATGTTATCAACCAATCTTTTTCATTTCCTCTTTTTCAAGCTGTCAGCTCATATCCTTTGCCCATTTACCTCTTGAGTAAACTCAATGTTCACTTTGGATCTGTTTATGAGGAGCTTGCTTCACTACTGACCACCATTTACTTTTAGGAAATAAGAATAGTTCCATTCCAAAGCTCTTTCCATGAAAACAGACCTGGACGGTCTTCTCATATTCAATATTCACCCTGACTTCTCTGCTCAAGGAAACCAGTAAGGGGCTGCAGTGACTGCCAACACAGGATCTGTGGCATGGGCTCATCTCCATGTCGGATACATCTGGAGGCTTTAGGATGAGAAACTCACCCCAGATGCAGGCCCCAAACACAACCCCTGCCACTAATTCTCTGTGGTGTGTGTCTCTGTCCTGATACACAGTCATTTGCTCTTGTTGCCGAGAACGTCTCCATACAATGGCATGTGTTGGGTGTCATGACTTTACTATGATTTTACTATTTTTCCAAAGCATGTTTGGAATTCGAAAATTACACGTCATTACACCTCTGCTCAACCTCTGACGCAGATGAAAATGCTTGTGTTACTGTCCACGAACGACTCCTTGACTATGTGGCACCATAAATGCTTCTTAGAAAGAAAAAGGCTCGTCCCAACAGTCAGCAGTAAGACAGGGTGAGTCACACTCTGCTTTTAGTGTGCTATTTGACAGGACCCTCCTACCACAGGAAGTATTCCAGCAAAATTCTTTTGAGATAAAAAGGAAAAAACAAGGAAATGGTTCACTATGTTACGAAGGAAGCACTCTCCTAGAGAAACACAAAAAGCATAGCAGTGGCTGCAATAAAGGGAGTAAGGAAATTAAACAGTACATGTCACATGTGCATTAGGAACCTAAGACGATCCTACAAATGCCATTCCCTGTAAAGATACTGTCAAAGCCATGTGACTGGGTCCCTGACCACTCAGCCTTTTAAAAACAAAAGTGAATGTGTAAAAAGGGAGAGAACATCTGGTTTATCAGGCGTTCAAAGGCCAAGAGTTCGTTTCCCTTTCTACCAAAACATGGGCACGCACATTCACTAACTGCCCAGCTGTGGTCCCTCTGCTAACATCCCCTCCCTGCCTGCTGTGCTTTCAGGATAGTTGCTGTGTTCCTGAACTTGGAGTACACTGAGACACGTGGTGACAACACTGCAGCAGACCTCCACAGAAGCCTGCACCCATGGGGAGAAGGTTCCTGGAACCCCAGGAGGGGATGCAACGGGCAGGAGAGCCTCCATTTCCTCCTTGCACAAGAGGGGTGAGGTGGTCACTGGCAGGGCTCAGTAAGAAGGGACATGTGTGGGAGCCTGAGGCAGGCAGGACTGACACCCTGTAATGCTCAACAAGTGAGCTGTCTGCCCCACATGAACTGGGGCCCTTTGCGTCACCAGTATACTCAGAAGGCCAAGGGAGCAAAGCAGTTCTGATGGCCACATTCACGCTCCCGTCAAACATACACGCTGGCCTGGGCAAACCTCTTATAACAAACACCACAGCTGACACTGTGACAACAAAGCCTGTTACCTTCAGTCCTTAATGGCACATGTTTTGAATGACATGTTTTATTCAAAGTAGTTTAGTAGTAGCTATTAATTTACATCTCACTTCTGTGAAGCATCTTAAACTCATTTCATTTTCAGCAAAAGAACCCCATCTGCCCCGATCCTGAAAAATTTCAGCATTACCTGTTGCAGGGAAAAAATAAAACGGTAGGAAGACGGTCAACCATAAACTCCCAAGGAAGATCATTCTGAGATACATCAATCCTGGCAAAGGGGAAGAGAAGAAGTAAAAGGTCAGCCCAAGAGACTCCAGCCGGAAAGAACCTCAAATAACCGAAGGCCCCGGAGCACTTGCTATGGCCCACACTGTGTCTGATTTGGGCACAGCTCATATGTGCAGTGCCGGCATATCCAGGACAGACACCTGTCCACTTACCTAGTGGAGATGTAATGTCCTGAAAGTAAAAATGAGGTTCTAAAGAAATGCCTCACTGACACCTAAGGAGTAGTCCACCCACCTTGACAGGATCTGGGCAACTACTTTAATCCTGGAATTAGCTCTGGAAACAGGAAGGAAATCATTGCACAAAATACACCCAACCTTTCTGAAGATGTAAAACTGGAAAAGAAAGATTACACTCTATTTTATATTTCGTGAGTCTGAACAGAGGCCAAAAAGTGTATTTTCTTTTTAGCAGATTTAATTTCCTAATACAGAAAATGACATCTATGCTCTATTACCCAATTTGTGTTTAACTGCTCTTGAACTAGATGGTACCTCCTCTGAGCTGGGCATGCAACTCCAGGGGCTGCTCAGAGCAAAAAGAACATTCTATAAGGGGGGAACAGCCTGTAGAGGGCTGCTTGGCCAGGTGGCTCCAATGCTAATATTCATAAACAGTGAACATAAAAGATGGAAATGTTTCAATCATTAACTTGATGGAAATTTTCAGAAAGCATGATGGTGGGGGTGGGGTGGGGTGGGGGGTGTCAGTGCCATGCATTTGTCCAGAGGATGAAATTCACTTTAAAAAAAATGACATAACCAAATTATCATGGCTTTATACAGGTTCACTAACAAAATGGCACTCCAGCCTCTGCCTGGGACGGCCCACCTAATTAGAGTTCCATGTTTTAAAATGAATGGTGTTGAACACTTTATTCTATAATCAAATGCTTTTCACTCCTGATTTTCACTTGAAAGAAAAACCTACCTGTAAAATAAAAAGAAAAGCATGTGTAAACATCTGCTTAGAATTCCACTGCGCTAATCAGATCTTTCTGGAATTCCCATTCAGGCTTGGTGTATATACCTGCATATCAGTCAGAGCAGTAATCAGATATTTCACACTCTATTCTTTTCAATTAATGGTAGGAAAAGCCTTGTTCTAACAAATGGGTAAAAATTCCATCAAGCATAATTTTCTTAACCATTCCTCTACTGCTGGATATAAGAAAATGCTACAATGACTAGCCCACGCTTCTCTGGAACTCCTAGTGTTCTTAATTCCCCAAAGAAAAATTAACTGGGTCAAAAACATACAACCATTTTTGTGATTTCTTACAAATGTTGCTGAAACACTTTCCAAAAAGGTTATGCCAATTTATTTACTCTAATAGCTACATTTGACTGTACCAATTTCATTTTATCAACACAAGATTCTCTCACTTAAAAGCATTTTTAATTTAGTAAGTATAAATGACACTGTTACTGTTTTAATTTACATTTATTAATTATAATTTCCCCGCTTGTTTATTTACTTTCTCTTCTTAAATGAAAAACCTGTTCATATCCTTTTTTCACACTGGAGTTCCTCTCAGCTGTTTCTCTCCTTTTTCTTTATTATGGTAAAATACACATAATCTAAAATTTACCATGTGAACCATTTCTAAGTGTACGATCTATTAAGTGCATTCATGCTGCTGTGCATCCATCACCACCACCCACTTCCAGAGCACTTTCATCCTGAAAACTGAAACCCCACTAAACAACTCCCCTTCCCCGGGCTACCGGCCTTCCGCTCTCTCTTTCTCTGAATCTGACTGTTCAGGTGCCTCATACGAGTGGAACTCATACAGTGTTTGTCCTTAGTGCTTTATTTCACTCAGCATTAATGTCCTCAAGGTTCATCCAGGTTAGAGTGTGTGTCGGAATCTCTTTTCTTTTTAAGGCTAAGTAATATTCCATTGTATGGATGGACCGGATTTTCCTCCCAGCAGTTTCTTAAAACCTTTTTTAAATTTCTCAAGGTTTGGAGTATGAAAACCTGATTCTGAATCCCAGCCTCTCACTTACAGGCTGTGTGACTCTGGGCAAGTTACCTAATCCTTCTGTGCCTCGGTTTCCCCCTCAGTAAGACAGTGCACATCACACCTGCCTCACTCAATGTTGTGATGATTAAGTCAGGTAATATGGATATATAAAGTTCTATCAGCAGACCACCTCCTCAAATTTGGCTCTAATCATTACTTACAGCATATATATAGTAGGTGAGACACACATGCTATAAAATGTAGCTATGGCCCTTTTTCTGTTTTCCTTGTATGTTTTTCTAGTGGAATCTGTTCATTTTTCATTATTTTTTTAAATTGTCTCACTTAGGAAAGTTTCTACCTTATAAAAGAACTAGCAAATCCAGTATTCTATTCTCCTGCTATTTTTTCTGATTTTTTAAATTTAATTCTAATCTACCTGGAGGTTGATTTTTTTTTTTTTTGCTGGGGTTGGGGGGGACGAAAAGATATAGCTTAAATCTAAAGTTTTTCTCGAAAACTGCTTACTAATTTGTTCAAAACTGAGTCTTGTTTTTACAAAACAATGATTAAAAATTTTTTTTTTACTAATGAGCCCACATACAGTACCCAGAGAATCACAAAACTAGAATACATGGGTATCAACCTAACCTTTCCTCCAAGGCCTGGTGGAGAGACTTGCTCCAGGTCCCAGGCCAGCTGGCAGCATATCAGGGACTGGCCTCCTGTCACTGGCCCAGTCCCCAGTACCTTGCCACTCCGAGAGCACCCTTCCTGGGGGATTATGGGAAGGTGGCCCCTTTGGGGGCTGCCCTAGTAACCAGGTGACCACTGCTCCCACACAACTGCAGTTATCCTCCTATGAATTCATTCAGGGCTAAACACTCAACATCAGGGAAGAAACACTTGTATTCAAAAGGAAAACTGATTTCTATGAGATTTTGCTCTTGGCTTTATGCTGACAAATTCAACCAAGTCTTACCAAGATTAATGACAAATGGGTAGACCCTTGCAAACCATATGGCTTAGCTGCAGGGAAGAGTGAAAACAGGCCCACAGCCTAAGGGGCAGCCGAGCAGGCTTCCTTACCTTGCCACAGTGAACTTATCAGCCGGCAGAAGACGAGCTAGCTGGATGAAGACATGATTGAGGGATGGACAGAAGCCACACCACTGTGCATAATACAGTAGCACGACGTCCTGGGGAAGAAGATGGCTGTTACTAACGCCTGGGAAACCAGATCCTGACTCCCTCACTGGGCTTAAGAGTCTACCAGGTGTGTGATGAATATTGTGTATGCACAAATAACAGTGAAAAGTTTCATCTTTACATCTTTTCAATTATGTGCTTTCTTAAGGACTTTTTGCAATTAGAAAACCCCCATGTAATTCATACATGTTCTGGAATAAGACTATCATTTGGCTAATTTGCACATCAAAGCCAACTGGGCACCCCAACAAGTGCAGCTTTGGGAATTAATAGGGATAGATGGCTTGATTTTTACCTCCTCTCTTCTGATTCCATACCTGTTTTTGAAGGACTACTTCCCAGAAGGTATCAGTTGTCACTTCGGTGATTAGATGCTGAGAAGGGAACTGGGCAGAGTCACTTCCAATAAGATGCCTTTTCAAAGGACTGTAGAGAACACTAAAGTTTTGAATAAAAGACTCTAGAAATAAAGAGAAAATGAGATCAACTCTTCTCTAGGTACAAGGAGAGTAGCTGGCCTACTTTAAACTCTACATTTAAAAAGCTGAGATGGCTTCACCAGACTCACATTTTTAACACTTCATCTACGGCCAAAACCCTGACCAGAGCTGCCCAGGGTGGCAGCAGCTTTAGCTCTGGTACTATTAACTCAGTAGACAGGAATTTAGATAACAGAACACTATGCAGTGTTGGAGGCACTTATGTTCATGGACTAGGAATTGTTTTTTTCTAACAGGACTGGTCTACAAATAGACACCTGAGACTGCATAGATCATCAACATGCCACACTCTTTAAGAGATTTCAACCTATAATACTAAGACCTTCAAGCATGACTGCAAATGCAGTAATTAAATAAGCTACTATAATGTGGAGGGTGTTAAATACTCATTAAATTGAGGACAAGGAGCTAGGGTTTTGGTCTCTTTTATTCAAGTTCTTCAAATTTCTTTCTTAGGACATTAAGAAAAATAAATTCAATTATATTTAATGGAGAAACACATAAACCCATAAATAATCCAAAAACCTAACTGAACCAAGTTTTACCCTCTCCAAAAATCCCACTGTCTTCAGTCTCCATTGTATCATATGAAGCAGCACTAATCTTAGTTTCACTTCTTTTTTTTTCTTCTAACTCTCTCCATTCTGAGGTCCTAATGAACAATGAAATGTTCTGCAAAGGGAGGAGGAAGTGAAGAATGGCATGTGAATACTAAAGAGAGTTCATTATCAGCATCTGAATAACATTTAGTTGGCTCTGTGTTTCTGAAACATAAAACCAAAAATTATTTCCTAGTCTGAATGAAGCCTAAATTCTGAAACTGTCCCAGAGACAGCTGATGTGAGAGGCCACTCTCCAAACCAACGACACACAGATTTTTTTGTTTACAAGGACCTTTACACATTTTGTCACCGACTACAGGACCAACAACAGCTGAGCTACAGAGATGTTTCAGAGTAGATTCAGAACATGGAAAATCTGAAGAAGGCTTCTCTGAAATTACTCTTAAGTTCAAAGTGAACACATTATGAGCTCATTGAATGCTTGAGGATTACTGAACAGAATTAACAATACAGACTTGTTTCATTTTAAGAAAACTCAACAAATGTAAATGGAAAACATGAATTAGGAGCAATTTCTAAGTATCAATAGAGTATGCACTTCATAAGTGGTCACAGGGATCCTTAAATCCTCAGGAGCCTTCATGTTTATAAGGTATAATTTGATATAGAAGAAAATCAACATTTACACAAGCCTTTTCAAACGTATCTAATGTAAGAAACAAACCTCACCTGGACTTAAAAGAAGACAGCTGAAAGGACTATTATTTTCAGGTTCTGAGTTTACTCTTACTTTCAGATTCTCTAAAACTTGAAATTAAAAGGTTCCCCCTACCACCACCAAATTCCTCCTGTCTCCATTTGGTGAACACTGACTTTCCCCGTGTTTCCACTGAGGCTGAACTAACATGGTTTTTGAATTCTCACTTCCTTGTGTGTTACATCAAGATGTCAGCAAAGTCCTGGGAACAGGACAGTGTGGGGCAGTTCACTGACGCTGCCAAGCCCCAAGGGCAAGCTTTCGGACGCGTTCCCATAAAGGGGCCTTAGCCCCCAAAAAGTGGTTTCTGCTGGTCTGCAACCTGACACCTGTTTGCTACAATCTAGGCATCCGAGGTCATAGCAGCATTCCTCAACAAGTCATGAAACAGCAGCAGAACTAATTAGGTCTAGTGGTTTTGATATTTATACATTCAAATCTGTGAGACAAAAAGAGAGGAGGCAGTTCTATTTTTTCATTGCCTTCTGTTTAGGTTCCTTTAGAACTAAGCTGCTGTTCAGGCTCATATCCATCTGCCCCCAGGATGTGCTCCACAATCGTGCCCAGCAGTGGCCAGGGCCAGGGTCCCCTGACTGCAGCTTGCTCTATCTTGGGAATGCTACAGGCACTGCCAATCTGGAACGCTGGATTCTTACCCACAGAGGGCTAATGACAAACTAATCCAAAATCTGAAGTCAGAAAGTTTCTGTTCCATTTAATAGACAAAATTAGCTTCTTTTAAAATCAGGACCAATTGCATCCAAAGATTTCAAATGAGCTAAAGAGCTGACATCACTGCCCCACAAAATGTAATAAGATCTCAAAATACAAGTTCCCTGTGTTAAGTTCAGCAAGACTTATTAGGCTTGGGCAAGTAAACTGCCTACAGTACCTAGGGTGAACTTCCTAAGAGCTTGTGTGGGATCCAGGATATAGTGAGACTCTTCCTTCACATCGACAATGGTAGCAAATTCTTTCACCCGAGCGGTGCAGGGAGCACCCAGCCTCTCTGCATATAACCAAAATAAATTTGAATCCAAAAGGTAGATGTTCAGGGTCTTGTTGGTTCTGCAGCTCAAGCCTGTGAAGTCTGTGCTATTCATGTCCACTTCAGGGAAGAGGTACCTGTTCTCCTCAATGTGAGGAACGGAGCTTGGCGTATCAACCTCACATTTCTTCTCAAGGGAAGAAAATGCCATGGTCGGGGCTCCAAAGACACCTTGTTCAGAATCAATGAAGCCCAGCCCGGCCCTGTTTATGGTCCTGCAACATGCAGTGTAGTAGCTGAAAGGGCTATAGGAACTTAGGAAGTTGCTGCATTCTATGCTGTCTGACACCACATGATAAAAGGTCTGCTCCTTGAGGTAGAAAGAATCCAGAGCTGCCGCCATCTCGAAAAAGCTGCACTGCGGCACGCCAAGCGAGCTCAGCCCAATGCCCCCTGCGGTCTGGTTGATGCACAGTTCACAGACATTGTGGGTCCTGGAGATGGCGTGCCACTGGGGCAGCACCACGGTGTTGCAGCAGGGGGACGCTGTTATAAGCGGTGGGTCCGGCAGCTGGGCTGGGCGCTCGGGTGCCAGAGACTTGAATGCTGGGGTGTCCACTCGCCGCAGGTGCTGAAGGAGCCGCTCCACCACCTGGTCCCCATGACAGTTGTTGTACTCCAAGGCCACTTCAGTGATCTGCAACACAGGGCAGAGCTCATGAGAGCTGGGAGTACTGAGGGAGCGCCCCGCAGCTGCTGGGAAAGCACCCCAGTCCCAATCACCAGGAGGCACCTGGCTGCAAGCACAGCATCAGACAAGAAGCCATCAAGACAAAAGCTATTAGCGAAGAGCCTTGGCATACTTTTCAGAATGTCTCACTCTACTAACAAATAATGAACCAACAGTTTAGGGATGGAAGCGGTCTTAGAGGCAGATGCCTTAAGTCTACCATGGAAGGAGGGAAGCCCAGGAGAGGGGTGTGGATGAGACAGCTCACCTAACCACACATGCCCAGGACACTGAAGAACCAGTAACAGAATTTAAATCTCAACTGACAGTTGGGTGCACTTTACATCTTTAAAAGTCCTCCATACAATGTCTTCTTTTTTTATCTTAACCAATAGTCTATAAACTTCCCAAAAACCTAGTATGTAGATCAAAGTATTTCACAGTATACGTATTTCCAAATGAATGCCTCACAGGAGACTACGAGTTCCACCTGTCCCAAATGATATTCTCCACCTTGTCTTCCTGCCTAACCTCCCCTCCCGCTGTACCACTCTCTCTGGGAAAATGGCATCACCAAACCGGAAAAACCGGTCGGCCCTCCATTTCACCTCAGCACTGAGGCAAGCCTCAAATCCAGCCACAAAGCAGGCCCCTCCTTTGCAGCTCCACAGCCACTGCTCTCAGTCACCATAAGCCACAGCCACTCTCTCCGCTCCCTTAAGTGAGCCTCCACATTGCCACCACTTATTTTTTAAAAAGACAACACTAAGCAGGAGACTCCTCTGCCAGGTGACATTCAATGGCTCCCTATTACTTGGAGATTAAAACCTAACCCAGTCTGGCCTGAGTTGGCCTTTCCAATGTCACCCCACCCTCTTTAGACCAGGCCACGCCCTCTCACAATGTCACACCTTTTGAGTCCTGGCCAGGACCTCCTCCATCTGATGAACCTCTATACTGTCCCTAAGACCCAGCACCAGGGTGGCTGCTTCACTAAAGCTGACCCCACCCTGACCCCCACCCCACCCCAGGAAGAGTCAGGCTCTGCATCATCAGGGTCCCCAAAGCCCTCCGAGAGAGTCTCACGGTGTCTGTTAAAATGCCCCTCTTCCCCACAAGCTTATGGATCCTCATGGGTAGGGACCACATTTGATTTACCCTGATAGTCCCAGAGCCTGGCACAGAGCCAAGCATACAGCAAATGCTCAATAAACACCTGGTGAATAAATGGCATTTCAAGGCAATGTACACACTTGCACTTCTCAGAGATCAACTGCTTCACCCTCTGATCAGCATTAGGACGATTAGATTTACATTTCATTCCAAGATTCTTCCATTTCCAAGCTGAATATTTTTCACCACCTACCACCACCCCAGTTTCAAGAGAAAGACAAGTTATTACAATCCAAAGGCATTTACTCTCTAAAGTAAAATCAAATACCAACTTGGATCAAATCCTGTCAGTTAGTTAAAAGCTGTTAAATCACTCAGGGTTTTGTTTTGCTAAAGTATGTGTGTAAACCCATTTAATAAGTGCTTTTCTAATTTCAAAAAAACCCCAATTTTATAACATGATATTTATAGAGTTAATTCATGACATATACATTTGTATAGAAAAATTAATTGAACAGTTCTTGGGCATAAAAAAGACCACTTCAGATGACAAACCATTTTTTTGGTTTTTTCCCACACAGAAACATCCCAGCCCTTTGTGGAGAAGGCTCTGACAGCCCATTATACTAATAAGGTTAAGCCTATATAATCCATAAAGAGCCCAGCTGCCTTGGTCCCATCTTGGCATTGCTTTACATTCAAAGACACAGTAGATTACCACTCTCACCCACACCCCTCCCCATCACCAAAAGTCTACAAAAATTCAAGTATTTACTATAGTCTTTTACCAAAAAAGTCCAAATAGGATTATATTAAGGATGGCAGAATTCCTTAAAAGGTCTTCTTTCTTAACCTCTTTCATTCTTAATCTCTCTCATGAAACAGCCATGTAAAGGGTATTTTTAATTGAAGAAAATGTGTTGTATAGAGTATTGCTCTTGAAGAGTGAAGAATTCTTATTTTTCTCCTATAAATTTAACTGGTTTTCAGTTTTACATAATAGGCAGTTTTGCAAATCCAACTCCAGTTCCATCCTGTATGTGAACTACATGATGTCGTTATTTCATGTGAACTAATAAGGAAAATGTTATTTGGCAAATAACTTCAAATGTTTTCTCTGTAAATACATCCTTCCATTTTCTTTCATCAGAGGAATCTGAGTCTGAACAAGATAACCATGCCTTTGCTTACCAGGGCCTGGGGCTGACCTTCCTCTACCTGGAATAATAAGCAGGCTCTTGGTCCCCTACCAGACAAGCCTCTGAGATGGAGACCAAGGCTGTGTCTTCTCCATCTTTCTCTTTCTCCCCCATGGCTCCCTGGCACAGTGCCCAATAAACATTTGCTAAGCTGACCTGAAATGAAGAGGGAAATGTACTGCACAGAACACTTTATTTAGCTAAGTAACCTGCGATACTGAAGACACTATCCAGTTTTCAGCAACTTCAATCATACGCTGATGTTAAAAAAAACCGTTCACCTTGAAGGGACACGATAAGCCATGGGCAAATCCACGATAAGAAGTCCTCAACCATAGATGGAGGTATTAGGTGTCCAGCTCCAAGCATGACCCCCTGAACGGAGGAACTGGGCTCCAGTCCAAACACCACCCACCCAGGACCATGACATGCTCAAACCAGACAAGAGAGGATCTCCAGAAGAAAACTATTAAAACTTAAAATCCACAACCATTTCAACCTTGGTTGAAAACCCCACCTTCCCATAAAGAGCTTTAGGGCTCTTAATATTAGATGCAGTAAAAGCCTAGCAACTTGGAAGAATGTCTTAGTTCATAAAATATCTGTGTAGTGAAGGTTTTCTAAAGAAATTAGGTCTTATTATTTCAAGCTCTCCCTAATCAGAGAAGAAACAAAGCTATTTCACATCTGTCTCCTCCCTTCTTCCTCTCAGCCAGGGCAGCAACATTCATTCAAATGTCCCCAGCAGGGATAATAATGCGCAGAGAGGTGTAGCAAAAAGAGGGGTCTGGCTGGACAAGAATCCTGCCTCCCGGCTCCCTTCAGGCTCACGTGGAGGGGGGCTTGGGAAGAGGCAGAATCTGCTTAGCCTGGCCAGTGGTACACTGACGGTCTGAAATTGGTTTTTGCCAATTAAGGGATCCTTGAGGGAAAGAAAAAATAAAACCCCCAGTAAATTCAATTTAGCAATCGCAGGCACTCTCCGCTGACTGTTATTGCTCTAAGTGCCTCCAAATGATCCATGTATAAAATAAACTCACACAGAGAGTACACTAGATGCAGCAGAAAACTCAGGAGGGCTGGCTAACTCCTGCCAGCAGTCATCTCTGGAAACTGCCCTGGTTATCTGTGGGATGGGAAGGCTTAGAAAACCAAAGGATCCCAGTGTCACACTGTGGCTCCTGACTGCGGGGCTGAGGATGGCCAGGGCGCAAGCCATAGGGCAATGGCATCTCTGAGGCCACACTGAGTCCTGCCTGTGTTGCTGTCCATTTCCTCTGTCCCACTGCCGACACCAGCTACTGAGGGAAAGGGACACCTGGTCCTTCTCTTGAGAGGCACGGTTTGGCTTCCCTGTCCCCTCCAACTCACCCCATCTGGGGCAGCTGTCAGCAAACGTGGCCAGAGAGGCCAGAGCAGATCCTCTCCCGGGCACAGGCTCTCCTGCCCGTCGTAGGGGAAGGAGTCATGCCACAGAAATGTAGCTGCCATTCTCGGCAGCCACTCAGCTACTAGTGGGAATTACTCTGAATGTGGGATGAGAGAAGGCCAAGTTAGTGAGGTTCTCCTGCTCTTTATAAGACACCTTTTTTTTTTAACATTATGACTTACCTCATCTATTAAGGGATGACTTTCAGCTAAGGGATTAAAAGGTATAAATAAAAAAAGTGCTGGTCCTTTCTTCAGTTCATTATTCAGTAGGAGACTCTTGCCACCATGTGGCCGCAGCCATCGAAGGAGCGTCTCTCGGTTCTCTAAGGCCCATTTATAGATGTTCTCGGCTGTGTAGCTGATGACTTCCCTCGGAAAGACCTGTGAAGGACATATACACAAGAGGATAACGGGCAGCGTAGGACCAAATCACACCAGCACTGTCCTCAGGAGGCCCCAGTCAACCCCCGACGTCCCCGCTGAGGGAAACGAGGCTCAGAGCAGCGACATGGCCTGCTCCCGCTTGTGCAGCTAAAACCTGGCTCTGCTTCTCCAGACAGGGCATTGCCTCACAAGTGACTGGAAAAAGCAAAAGCAGTTTCAAGAGGTGACTTTCATTATCATGTGATTCATCATTTTCCCTTTAGACAGACTCATCTATCAACAAATAATTCTCCCCGCCTGCTGTTGGCAACAATGACCTCAACCATCTTGTCGAAGGGGAGCTATTAAACATTACTGGGTCTTTAATCAATGGATCAATGAATATCTAAGGGAACAGAAACCATGCAGTCAAGGATCATCTAGATTTCTACCTCAGCCTCTCACAAGTTGGCTCATAAGGACAAGAGTGGAGCCTCCATTAGGGCAGAAGTTGGTATCTGCTCTGCTCACTTGTATCCCCAGTGACCAGAACAACAACCAGCACAGAGCAGGAACCCAACAAATACTTGACTGGATCCATGAGTGACCTGGAACTTGTAACAAAGCCACAGATCACACTTTATGTGTATGGAATGAAAAAGAGAGACAGAATCTTTTGCTTTGTTTTTCTCTAGTAACCAAAGTATGTCAACATAAAGTACTTTTGAAATTCCAATATTAATCACTGGGGGTGAAATGAAAACTCCCAAAAAAGTACTTTGGAGGGTTTGACAAAATGAGGTACTTTATACACCCACCAAACAGATTTAATTTGCCCCATAACAAAGATGTCCACTGCTTTATTTTTTTTAATACTGGTATCCCAGTAATATTTCATTTGATAAAAGTAATTCTGTTGCTAAGTCAACCAACCAACCTCAAAAACTACAGAATCGATACAGTAAACCCAGTATGATTTCAGTGTCATTCTCACTGCCCTACCTTCTCCTGTTTTTTATTTCCTTTTCAGTACACTTTACTGTAAATATGATATATGTTGGTTGTACAGCATGCCATAAAAGAAGGGTGAAGGAGGGCGACAGACAGCAAAAGCAGATGAAGTCAAAGAAGCTATAACAGGGACCAGGAGAGTGGGTGGGCAGCAGATAAACAACTACAGCAGCAGTTCTCAAAGTGGGATGGTGCGAGTTCCCAAAAACATACAATCACAATAAACATTTCTACTTGGAAAACACAAAAATACCTTTGAATTTTGAAATATAAACTCAAGAAGTAAAGCACAACTTCTGGGCTACAAGATATGCAGCAGCCAGGGTGACCAGCACCCGAAGCAGCGCCCCCTGCACGAGGCCTAATGGTGCCTCTGAGGGCACGAGACACGGACATGCACGCTGAGCCAAGGGGAGAACGGCTTTAAAGGACTGGGTATGCTGGGCCCAGGGATACTGGCCCTCACTCAACCTGGAAGTCACTGACACTGTCAGCGAAGTCAGAGACAGAAAATACTGAAGAAAAATACTCTCTCAGTGATGGGACTGAGGAAGTAACAATAAATAGAGCAGAAGCACAGGACGAATCAGGATATAGGTCAGAAGCTCAGAAATAGCTGAGTTAGGTTTGGCCCACCAAAAAGCAAATGACATTAGGGAACAAATATGACAATGGAAAACTGAGGCTCTGTGGAGTGAGAAGCCATCAGCTTCTCACTGTGATTTGACAAGAACTTCAAAATCCACTGCATCAGCTAAGGAGAAAAGCATGTCACGTTGCTCCTCTTGATAAATGGAACAAATGAACAAAGGGTACCAGTGGAAGCTTAGCCTTTGAGAATATTCTCCAACAGAGTAACTCTGCAATTTCATCTAAAAAGGAAAACTAACAAGACTGTTTCAAAATCTAAGAATAAAAATCAAGTATTTCTAGATGTTAATGTCAAGAGCCCTCCAAGGACTTTGCATATAAAACCATGTGCACTTTCCTAGAGAGCGTCCATGGATTTTATCCAATTCTCAAAGAATTCTCTGACTAAAAAAAAATTAAGAACCACTGTGCTAATACAAACGTGATTTCCAAATACTTACAAGTGATGTGTTGAAATGTCTATGTAAATACACACTTCCAGAGTGTACTAAGGATACCAGTTTCGCAAGATGTTTATTTGTGATAACCCCAAATCGTACTGTTCCTAGGTAATCTGAAACAGAAAATTTTCCTTTATTAAAGAAAAAGCCTATGCCTTAAAGTAATCACAAAACCCAATGATCAAGTCTCGATGCACAAATTCCCCAGAGCAAGGCTCTTTTTGGTCACCTTGCCTGATCAGGAAAGGAGGAGCAGCTGAAGAAATCTCCTCCTGAAACAGAGGTCTGACAATCACCTTGTCCTCCCATGGTGGCCTGTCCTCATCTCCAGCTATCCTGTCACCCCTCTGGGAGCCCAGGCACACACTGTTCTCTCTGGATACTTCTGCAGCTGGCTGCTTCTCATCCCTCAGGTATCAGCTCCGACCCCACTTTCTCTGAGAAGCCTTCCTGCCCACTGCCGCTCAGGGCACATACTCTGAGAGCGATGCTGTAAGGGGAAACCGGGGGTCCTTCCCCTCAGGCACTGTCTCTACCATTATCCTATTTTTTTTAATAGCACTTATCGACATCTCCAAAATCTCACTGATTTTTTAAAGATTTTCTTTGATCTAACTTGCTCTGAAGTTCTCTGAAATTTGAAACCTTGTTTATTGCTATGACCCCAGTACCCACACAGCCCCTGGGCATATGGTAAATGCTGGGTAAATGAATGACTCCAGCGTATACAAAGAACTCATGCAAATTAATAGGAAAAGAAGGCAGTTAAAAATCACAAAAAAAAGGAAATGTAAAAGGCTAATTATTACATGAAAAGACTCTCAAACTCCTTATTTCAGAGGAAAGCAAATTAAAACAGAGTATCACCTCTTACCTTCCAACTGCCCAAAATTTGAGATACAGATAAGTATTGATGCCCAGTAAAGAAATGTGCATGTTGATACAATGCTGGCGGAAAAGGTAAACTGGCAGAGCAGATGGGAGAATATTTCCTGTGCTGATCATAATGAAGCACGGACATAGCCTACAGCCCCAAAACTCCCCTCTTGGTATCCCGTGTGTGCTGAGTCACACACAGGGACAGTTACCAAGAAATACTCTGCAGATGTTAAAACAATGGGCAAGGCTATCTATACAATATAAACATATTTTTAAGACACATGAGTGAAAAAGCAAGCTGAAGAAAAATAAAGTATGCCTTTTATGTTAAAAAAAAGACAACAAAAAACCCCTCCTACTTATAAAACAGTTTTTTCCCCCTTACAGGCACATATGTTTAGAAATGTATAAAGAATCTGAAAGGAGAGTAAAAGTAGTTTTGTGTTAGGGGATGGAGATAAAAGGGGACTTTATGTGTGATGTTTTCTTTTTTTACCCAAAGAGTACATATAATGTAGTATTTGTGTGATTAAAATGTGACTAAAATATCCAGTACTAAAGGAGAGTGAATAAGATGGTGCAGGAAAACGTACATTCTCTTCTAACCATTTTCTGATTTGTAGACATTAATAAGGTATCAGTTAAACTTTAAATGTTACCAAGCTATATCCAAGCAGCTGAAATATAAAAACATCAAGGTACTAAACACAGGAAGTTTCTGCTAGATTTGTGCAGCAAGAGCCCCACCTTTCAGCAGCAGGCATCCTCTTCCAGAGAAAGTGGATGCTGAGGATGTTGGAGAGACTGTCCCTAATGTCATGTGGAACAATCTTTAATATAAACCTGCTGAGTTTAAAACAGTACAAAACCAAAGAAACCCAGCAAAAATAAGCCAGAAATGACAGAGGCTGGCTACTTACAGGGCAGGTGGCAAGGGGGACTAGGAGGTGGAGGGGGAATGGGAGAACTGGGATGAGGCAGCCTTTTTGTACTGGACTGTTAAAACCATAGCAATGTTTCACACACTCAAAAACTATAATCATTAAATCAACCAAGCTGCAGGGGAACCCAGTGTGGAATACAAGCACTAACAAATAAACCTAACTGTATCACACATGTACCAAACCACAGGGAAGTTGTAGGCAGTGGGGAGAAAGAACCATTTAATGGAAACAGTATCTTGGCTGCATACTGTAAAAATAAAGACAGTGAGAGCTGTATTCTCAGGGCAGGAGGAAGAAGTTCTATATTTAGAAGGGAAGGCTAAAATGAGCTCTGCAGTGTTAGATTGGAACCAGAGCGAATTAGTGTAAACTAGGGCTTTTAATACACACACACACACAGGTAACAGATACAGAGCTATAGATGTATGCAATATACTTGAGTATAAATACATGCGTCCTAGCTCTAACTGCTGAAAGGGCCTAGAAGTAATGACACCAGATATCAGAGAGCATACTGACCACCTACATCTTGGTCTCTAAATGCCATTCTCCAATAACAAGAACCAGGGTTCCTTGGTGAACAGGCTGATTACAGAACTGGGGCAAGGAAAGTGCGAGGTGAGCCTGAAACATCCTGTGTCAAAAGTAAAGAAGTGCTCATAAATGGATGGGGACTTGTTCAAAGAACACAGAGCCAACCCAAGATAATCCTTATGGACAAAGCTGGAACAATTTGAGCAACAAAATAAACAATGACTGGTATTCTTCAAAAGTGTCAAGGTCATGAAAGACAAGGGAAGACAGGAATTGTCATAGGTTGGAGGAGACTATGGAGAAAAATACTTATACGTATTTTTACATTTATAAAAATACATTTTAATGTAAATACAATTAAATGTAAAAATCTGTTTTTACATCTATAAAAATACTTAAATGTATTATTCCAGATTGGGTCCTAGAATAGAAAAGAGACATTAGTGAAAACACTGGCAAAATTCAAATGTGCCTGCAGTTTAGTTAATAATATTGTACAATGTTAATTTCTTAGCTTTGACAAAAACACCAGAACAACTGGTTATATACTATGTGAGCACTGGGGGAAGCAAGGTGAAGGCAGGAAATTAGGGAGCTCTCTATTTCTGCAGCTTCTCTGCAAGTATAAAATTAGATCAAAATTCAAATTTAAACAAATTGTGTAACCTATATTTAGATCCCAAGGCTGTCAGAAGAAAGAGCAGGACCTAAGAGAGGCTATGAATTGGTAGATCCAAAAGACACCTTCAGGAGAGGGCTGCCTTGGTGGACAGCCAAAGCTAAAACAGGAAGGAAAGAAGGAAAAGCAGCCGGTAGCAGAGCCCTTTACAGTCTGCCAAAGCCACCAACATGGTTTATTAGTGCAGAGGAGTCAGAAGTGATAGCCTGTCCCAAAAGCTGAAAGGGACCATTCAAATCTGCTTAACTGCATTAATAAGAATGGACAGCCTGCCTGCACAGAACAGATTCTAACATGCCCAAACATACCACAATTTCAAAACTTTCTCACACACAGGGAAATTTACAAAAATCACACATCTATTTAAGTTCCTGCATTTCGTGGAAACCTTGCTGGAAGCAGCAGCTTAAATTTGCAGTCTCCTGTGTGTAAGGAGTACTTAAATTAGTAGAGGAAGTTTACAGCATAAAAATGACACAAAAAGAAATAACACTTCTCATCTCCATATCCAGAACATTCTCTGCTAAAGTTTCCACAATAGGGCTCTAGAGCTTTCTACAATGAGGTCTTTGTCTTTTATAAAATGAATAATTTTGTCCTAAAAGTAATGACGCTTCAAAAATTTAAAGACTATGAATCTGTGGAATAATTAAAAATAACTTCTCCTCCCCCACCAAAAAAAGGTCCAAATAGTGGCATGATCCTATTCAATTAAAAAAAAAAAAGGCCCTCACTAAACTTGGTTAGCAAGTTAACTGGCCAGTTTAAAATCTCTATTAACCATCCAGTGAAAAGTGTCAGAAACACCACTGCAAGATATACTGAGATCTTGAAAGAACATCTGGGTAAAAGTAATAGTTACTGAGCAGTTTCTGTAGCTGGTCATACAGGCAACTAAGTAGATCAAGGTGACCAGAGCATGAAGACCGACCTGTCTGCTGCTTGCTACAAAAGGTACTGAGCCCTCTTGGCCCTGTAACCCTCAGTTACCAGGTGACCCAACACTGTCATGTTGATCGGCTGCCGGCAAGCTTCCATCGTCATTAAATCTTGTCTGCTTTCGGTACTCATGCAGATCTGTCTCGCTATGGTTTATGAGGCTGGGGGGTCTCAGCTGCTAACAGAATGATCCGCCCCTGCTCCCCAGCCCCACCTGAGCACAGCCTCTGCTGACCTTCTTGTGCCTTCCTCACACCTCCATCACCATTTACCCCATGGCAGCCATGAGAGCGCAGAGAATGAGAGGATCTGAAACTCATCTGGCCTCCACTCAGATTCCTCTGGCTCACTTGCCGTCTCTCTGGTTTGCATCTAGGTTTTTGTTTTTAGTCTTTTGCATAACATTTTACTATCACACTACTTTATTTTGCTTAAACCCATCTGCTTTAAATTCAATTTTTAATATTAAGACTTCAGTTTAGTACTAGGCTAAAGCACACATACTCAGAGGCAACAACTACCTCAGTGAGGCAAGATGTTAAAATTCTCAAACATTTCAGAAAGAATAAGAAGAGTTTCTTCTGTTAGGGAAAAGAGTAGGTTTTTAATTGTTTTTAAATTAGTAATTTAATAATCTAAATTATTTTAATAATGTAATAAATTAGATCAATAATTTTAAACTAATGATTTGACATGAGCATATACACATCAAAATTCATCAAGCTGTACACTAAGATTTGTGCATTTTAATATATGTACCTCAATATAAAATATTTTTTTAATGGCATATAAAAAATAAAATGTATGAAGAATAAATAAAAATTAATCATAAAGTCCTGCCAGTGGGTATGGGTGTGGACTTGATAATATGGGTAAAAGTAGTAACCACATTGTTTTTTCATGTGAAACCTTCATAAGAGTGTATATCAATAATAACTTAAAAATTAGAAAAAAAAAAGTCCTGCCAGAGGCAAAGATGCAAACCTCACGCTGGCCAACTAACTGTCTACCAGGAGCACTCTGAAATACTGACGCAAGGATGTGTCTGCAGGCGCACCTCATGAAACTGCTGCTTTCCCGGGAGACTTGGACAGCGAGGCCCGTGTCCAGAGCTTCACTGTGTGCTATGCGGCAGCCACTAGCCACATGAAGCTGATGAGCACCTCATATATGGGCATTGGAGGGACTACATTCTTAACTGTAATTTTAATTGTTTTAACTTTAAAGTGATACTCAACTCACTTATTGGAAAACTTTTAAGTATGTATAAGACAACTTGGGTATGTAAATCATTTTTCAACTGTAAGTTTTATGAAATCTAAATAAAAATTAAGTATTTCCAGTGAAAATTCAACATCTCAATTGAGATACACTGTTAATTTTTGAATCAAGTCTTTTATTCAAAGATTTGATTCAAAAAAATAGAATGTATCGTATCAACAGTTTTTACATTGATTACATGTTGATAATTTAGAGAAACTGGGTTAAATAAAATATATTATTAAATTAATTTCAACTATTTCTTCTTAAATTTTAATGTCACCCCCCAAAAATTTTAAAACACCTGTGTAGTTCATGTTCTATTTCTATGGATTGTGCCTGGGTAGTAAGGATGAAAAAGTATGATTCATTCAACTCAGGAAGAAAATTAGGCTGAGATAATAAATCCAGTAGCCAGTAAATCTTAATAATGTCCAATTATCTGGGAAGGATACATAAGACAATATTTCTCATATTTTCTGGTGAAAACCCCTCCAACAGCAGAGAATGATTATTTTTAAGAACATGTTCTTCTTTCCTATCTCTCTTTCAGAAGGTAAGAGGTGAGGCTCTACAGTTTGTGACTCTAGGTATAAACTGCTGAGCTTCTGAAATTCTCTCTCAGAGGCTTGGAGTAAACTGCACTATGCATATTACAGAGTAAGATGCCCACCGACACCCTAAGAATAAAGAGAAGTGCCAGAGCTGAACGCAGAAATTTTCACATAAGGACTGACCATCTGCTACCCAGGAGACTTCCGTGTGACCTAATCTCTCAGAGATCAAGGAACAGAATGGAGTATCAGGTCAAGAAAAATACTCATAAAGGTAACTACTAACAAACGCATCATGATACTTCAAAACTGACCACCACTGGATTAAGTCACATGACTTTTAATCAGCATGGCTAAGAAGTAATTTACTCCTTCTGAGAGAAACAGGAAAATTTCTCTCACTTCTTCAATCTGGGAAGTAGTGGTATTCCAAAAGGCAGCTTTCCATCCCACAAACAATCTTCATTTCACTCTACACTCTGCCATTTTTTATTCATTTCTCTTTCCCACTCTTCTTTGCAAGGTTTTGGACAAGGAAGAAAAAGGGGAACAATAGGTTTATATAAAAAGGGGTAACAACCACTCCTCTACTACTTAGCATTTACAAAGTGATTCGCAATTATTCCTGGATGACTTCACACACTTCCTATGATAAACACATTCATCAAAGTGGGAAAAACCTTCTAAGAAATCTAATCATTACAGAATTGTTTCCAATGTAAAAACTATGCTGTTACTTGCATTTTCCTCCTTGAAATGTGACTTTGAGATCTGTGTATTTTCAAAATTCTTAATAGGGAGCACAAAGCTATTATCTAGGAAAAAAATCTGGCATTTGGGCACCATAGATACAAAATATGCACATTCTGGTGCTTGCCAAGATACTGCTAAACTCTAAACATGTAACTCCTTAGCTGTGATTTTTTTTCTTTCTTGTGACATAGGAGGAAAAGAGAAATGTAGTTCTAAAAAACATTATTTTAAGGAAACATAAACTACAGAGCTAAACATGCACTGCCACATAATACTAATGACAGTGTACTGAACACCCTCACATCATCAGTTCTCATTTAACCAAAGCACAATACTAAAACGATCAATTCAAAGACCTCCCTTGTACATATTTCAGTTAAATTCCACCCCATTCCCTTTTTTTTACACCCTCAGGAAAGGAAAGACTTCACAAAAGAAACATCCGCTTAGAAATCCATCCTCACCCCCTTTTAGGCTGTTCTTAGGGTCTAGCATGGGGGTCACATGACTGTTCCCCTTCCCACCCAACCCTCCCACCCCTGCCCCAAACAACCCCTTACAAATGTAAAACCAATTCTTAGCACCGAGGCCTATAAAAACAGGGCCGAGGACTGATGATGCACTTGCAAGCCTGGAGTGTCCTTTTGAGGCAACTGGGTGAAGCTCCCTTATCTCACAGATGGGGACCCTGAAGACCAGTGAGAAGGGCTGACAGGGTGGGCCACACAGCTGCCACTAAAATGATTTCTCAGGAGAGTCAGTCCCTGCCTAGGCGAACTTGTTAGAAGCTACCATTAGAGTCCAAGGGAAAATGAGAAAACAATGCAGTTGCTAAGTTGGAGACACAGCCAACTAGTGCAACAGGGGTTCCAGGAAGGGGGAGTCAGTGGTATGGAAAGTTCCATCTGATATCCACAATGTGCCAGACACCACACCAGCTAGGCAATACTTATAAATCCCACAGAATTTCAGCTAGACCTTGACAAATCATAAAAGTGGGTATATACTAAGGAAAGGCATTTTACCTAAAGCAAAGACCACAGGCAAAGGTCAGGAGGCAGGAATCACCATACTGTACCACCTGCCTCATCCCAGGAGAGCACAGCAGTCAAAGGAGTAACAAGTCCTGGGTTCCCACCTCAGCTCATTTACTAGAATGTGAAAGAGTTATCTCTGCTATCTCTGTTAACAAATTACCATGTCACTGGGCTGGCATCAGGTGTCAGCTGGCATGTTCCTTCTGGAGGCCCAGGAGAATCCATCTCCTTGTCCTTTCTCCAGCTGCTAGAGGCTACACGCATTTCTTGGCTCATGCCTCCTTTCCAAGCGCAAAGCCAGCAGGGGCCAGACAAGTCCTCACATTGAATCACTTTGACACACTATTTTTTGCGTCTCTCCATTCCACTTACAGGGATCCTTCTGATTACAGTGGGCCCAGTCAGACAATCCAGCGTGATCTCCCTTTCTCAAGGTCAGCTTATTAGCATCCCAATGCTCCTTGCAACCTCAACTCCCCCTTGCCAAGTAATAGAACATATTCACAGGCTCTGATGATTAGAATGTGGACATCTTCAGGGAATCATTATTCTGCATACCGCAGTGACCTCCAATCAGTTAATAACCTCCTCAGAGCCTGCATTTTCTCACCTGAGATAATAACACTAAAATAACAACAGATCCTATTTCAAAGAGTGGCAGAGCTGGATTGTCCAGGTGAAATGCCCGACTAAGGAAAGGGTTCAGTCCAGGATCAGCTTATCATGCTCAACTTCACATCAAAAGTGGTCATGTAGAGACCAGAACTGAGTTAGTCTGCATTGAACTGTTTCATAAACTGGTGACTTTGTTATAGAGGTAATCCCTGAGAGTTTTTCAAGATTTTAAAGTTTTTGTTTGTCTATAAGTCTTAGCTTCAAAAGAAAAAAACTTGGAGAAACAGAATGAATGAACACACACACACAGGACAACTTTAAAAGGGTAGAAAATATCACAAAACAATTAGAGTGAAGATGATATAATTTTTCAAATACATGGCTTCAAGGAATCAAAATACCTACAAATGACCACTAAATTTGGTTCTGAGCCTCCTGTATACCTTCTGCTTTCCCCAACCACACCTATCTTGTGTTCTAGTTCCTTACACTACAATGAACACCATACCCTCCCCACCCCCAGCACTATCTCCTCTGAGAAGTCTTCCCTGATCGGATCTGAATGCCCACCTGCATGCTCCACTGAATCATGTCACAGACCTGTCACCATACTCACATTGTGGGCAAGGCTGCCTGTTGGCCACACGAGCTGGTGGCACTACTGATGGCCAGGAATGAGTTTTATTCATCCTTACAGCTGTACCACATAGGGGATCCTCAAATGTTGGTTGAATTAATAGGTCATGCTTCTGAATCTAACATACAGTGCAGGGAGCTACTTTGGCTTCAGCTCTTATCTAGCAGCATTTACAAGGCTTAAAAGGTAAGTCATAATGGAAATAAAAGCATCTCCTATGAAATGTGATGACATCTTTGCTAAAATAATAGCAATATAGTTAAAAGGTCTGTTTCAGGTACAAGAACAAAAAGTATGGAATTTCTAATGTTTATTCTTACGTATATTAGTCAGTACGAGATCCAGAATGCAGACAGTTAGAAAAAGATTTCTCTCCACCCTCCATGAGTGAGCATATAGTGACAATGAATAATGAGATTATCCGATAAAACCAGGTGATCCTAAAGCCTGTTCCACCCATGGAGGATTGTTAAACCTGATGCCTGGTCTAAATTCTCCACAGTTAGACCCAGGAACCCAAGGAAATAAAGCAATCTGAGTCAACCTTGCCTAAGAAGCCAATCTGGCGTTTTATCTACACCTTTAAGAATGTCACCTATGAGTAAGAAAATCTTATCCTTCAGACCTCTTGATATAAAATTTCACAATCTAACAGGAAAGTGCTCCAGAAGAGCTTTATTCATGAATAAGGATACAGAGGAGGGCACATTTTGTGTGTCCTGACTCAATTCTACCAGTGAATCACAGGACCATCAGATGCCACCTGGTGGAGTAGAGGGACCTTACACTGGAATTAGCTCTTCCTCTGATAAAAAATTCCTCTTTAAAAAATTCATTGAAACAGTATTTTCCAAAGGTGTTCCTTAGAAAACGAATGCCACAAGGTTCCCTTACCAACTAGTTTAGGAATTCCTAAAGATGGCAGAAGGGAGTGGAAAGAATATCTTTAGTTAACAGTGTGGTGTATTTTCAAGGAGACGTTTAAGTATTATGTGAATTTCAATTCAAACATTAGGATTCCAGTGTCAGGGGTCAATGAGAGCCAGTGGAAAGCAAGAGTAAGAAGACTGGCCAGGTAGGGGCCCCATCTAGTCCAAGTGATTCCTATACACTGGGCTACCAAACCTGAAAGGCCAGGCATGAGGAGAGGTGGAGGTGGTTGGAAGATATCCAAACTGACCTAACACCCCAGTGCTAAAACCATTCTCACCTGAGTAATTGAAAGGAAAAGTGTCCTTTATCATAGTCATTCGTTTGACCTCTTAGCTACAACACTAGTCAACCAGGGGGTGAAGCTGTAGCGAATCAGGAAGACAAAAATATTATCTGAATAAACCAGCTCATATTCTGGTGGGAGACACACATAGTCAGTTCTACAGGGAGAACACCATGCAGTACAAACAGAAGTGGGTATGGAGTGCTGTAGGAAACTGGAAGAGAAAACTTGTGTCCACTCGTCCATTGTGTATATGCTCTCAAGAAGACACACTACTTACGTTAAAGGCTTTCAGACAGGTGGCTTTCTAATTAAGCTACTATAGACTTCATTACTTTATTCACACACAAAGTATTCTACACATGATGTGGTCTTAAAAAACGCATTTACCCATATTTCCACCCTTTCCAATTTTACAGATAGACAAACTCAAACACAGAAAGTTAAAAATTTTTTTTTCAAGTTTATAGATCCCATCAGGGGCAAAAGATAAGGACCAAACACTGCTGGCTCCGAGATCACTGCTTTCCCCCCAGATGACATTTCATCCCTTTCATTGGACAAATGAAAAACAGGATCAAAATTTGTTGCAAATATTCTCTTTTTAAAAAGTCACTGAATTATAGCAGAATATAACAATATTTTACTAGAACATATTTTTACAGCAAATAATGAAATAATCATAAGATGAAAAAAAATCAAATAAGCAACTTAAAAAATACTGACACCCCCCCCCCCCCAAATTTTCTTTAGGCAAAAGAAGGAAGCCTGTCTGCCAAGATCAAATGTGAAAAAGTTCAAAGAGGAACAGGCGTTTCAGTCTGGGAAGAATGGAGAAGCACAAGAGACTAGTTTCCTCAGGATACAAAAATAAACGCAGACTTACTGGCCCACAGTTAATCACTCAGCACTTTGAAATGACTAAACATCAATGAGGTATGTGTAAGACCTATTATAAAAAATTAAAAGGTCTGAATAAATGGATAATCATGCTGTGATCCCAGAAAGGGGAACTAAATGTTATGAACATCATCAATTACCTCTAAATCAATTTACAGACGTAATACAATTCCAACCCAAATCCAGCCAAGTACATGGATGGATATAAAAGAATATTCCATAAAACACAAGAACTAGAGGAAGCAAAGTCCAGATTTTACCAGGTAATAACTTACAAAGCGAGAAGTGAACTTACATTTATTTACTCATACAAAACGAAGTATCTAGAACAATAGAAAACACAAATAAACACAATTACCTGAAAGAAAATATTTTGTGATAAAGCAGGCATCATCGAGATGAGATAGAAAAAGGGAGTATTATTTTGTGAATGGTGCCAACTGGTTAGCCAGTACAATGGGGGATAAAAATCAAATGTGCTATGTATTTAAGCCAATGTAAATCCAGGTAGCATACAGTACTAGATAATTTTTTAATTTAAAAGAAGAAAGTGAACTGATTAGCGACCAGGTTTTTAGAAAAACATGAAAGAAACAAAAAAAGCTTAACAGCATGAAAATATAGTACTACATAAAAAATGATAGAAGTAAAATAGCTGGGAAAGTAATATCCAAACTATAACAAAGGGTTACTGCCCACACCACCTACCAGGCAGGTGGACACAAACCAACAAATCAACAAGACTGGGATCAACAGGTGAAGGACATGGGCAACCAGGGTGAAAGGAAATAGTTAAAATAACAGAAAGAGAAAGCAGTTAATGTGAAATGCTGAGGTGAATTTTTCCAAATGTTCTTTAATATTAATGCATAAAAAATATCAATCATCAGACTAACAATCTTAACCAGATTGTATAACTCCCCTCTTAAAACATCCCCAGCCTCTAAACATGATGTTTCATTTATGGTACATTCTAAAAATATTTGCAGACTGATGGCCACCTGGCTTCAAGAAACAAATGTCAGAGTGACTGGCTATTTCTAAGAAAAAAACATTTTTTTTAATCGTTAAGGCAATGGAGACACATGCATTTGTAAATGCCTGTGGCTTGTTGAACCAGGACATCTGCTTTCTACCACAACAGCCTAAACACTTCTTCAGTTAAGCCCTCTAGGACCAAATGTTAAGTGTGTCAAATGTTTCTCAGGCCTCAATTTGTATACACAATCTAAACACAACATTGACCTAGAATTTACATTTCAAATTATACCGTTAAGAAAAAAGAGTGCACATGTTTCTCTTACTGAACATCTGCTATTAATAGTAAGTAAAACACCATCAGACTTGAGGATCGTAGAAAGAAAAGGGGAGAAAATCCCAGATGCCCAGGGTGAGATTTATTTCAGGTAATCCTTCATAGTACACATATTAGGGAAAAACCATCATTCCAAACTTGTCTTTTTCTTCTAAAAATGGTTTATAAGTTTAAGGGGCAAGGGGGCGAACTCACAAAAATGGTGAAAAATGATTAATTAGAATGAATCTCAGCTCCTGCAAAGCTCGTATGTAACAGGATTTTACAAGACAAGAAAGAAACGTAGGAAAAATAAATTGGACTGGATTTATTCTGAGAAGAAATTTCATGCCATCATTTGTGAAAATTAGTCATTTGAACAAAGATGTCCATTTTGTACCTTCAAGTAGTTTTTACCCATTTATCCCTTCCTTTAAAAAAAGAAAAAATGGGGGAAAAAGGTTATTATCTTGTACTTAGGTTTTTCCAAAAATAAGCAAAATTTTGGAAACCTCTAAATGAGAAAGTATTTTAAGATGAATCAGCACACAATATAAGCTAGCCAGATAACAAAACATCCTTCCATGATCTTCAAATATCCTCCAGCTCAAGAACTTGAGTGCTACCATCATTTTAGTGAATGACTCAAGATTACCCTTTTAGATATAACCTTCAGTTGGGATCTTCTTTGAAGGGCTTTTTTTTTTTCAGTTTTCTTAGATTTTGAGTATCTGCTTCTTAAGCTATTCAAGTTGGTAGTATTTTGTTTTTAAAGTTCAAACTCTGACTAGGTCTTTTTAGTCACCTGCGGCAGCTCAGTCTTTCCAGTGGGCAGAAGAAATGCTTATTGGACGGCTTGATTTCCTCTCACAATGCCCCCAGATGAGAAACAAGACTAGAGCAGATTCTCCATGTATAAAACTTTAAGACAAGGTATATATTAAAACAGCCATCATTTAATTGTTTGGTGTATTAACAATATACTATTATAATACCAAACAAAAATATGGAAGCAGTCTAAATACCCAGTGACGGAAGGATGATTACATATTTTTGGCTCATCTCCTAGGGGAAAGATGATACGGTATGGCTATCAGTCTGATCACTCACTGGACAAAGAGTGATTGAGCCCCTGCTATGTGCCGGACACTGAAGAAAGAACACAGAACTGAGGACACATGGCCCCTGCCCTCCAAAATCTCACAGTCTGGGAAAGAAGACAGACATTAAACAAGCAATTTCATAACCACATAAATAAGTAAAAACTATGTTAAGTGCTATGAAAGAAAACAGGTTACCCAACTACTGAGACTGGGGGAGACTATGGAAGTGATATTTGAGCTGAAGGATGAATACGGGTCTGACAAGTGAGGACTGGGGAGGTAGAGGGCACATTTCAGGCAGTAATGGCACATTCAAAGTCCCAACTAAGGAAGAAGGGATGAAAGTGGTCCCAGTTAAGTGTCCACTGGTCTAGTCCGGGGCGGGGAAGGGGCCTAAACCAGAGCAGGAAAAAAGGGGATGCACACAGGTAAACAGATGAGAGTACAGCCAACAAAACTGACAGGAGGTCATGACTGATATAGAGAAAGAACATGGAGCACATGAAAAAGTGGGCAGGATATGATATTTAATTTAAAAAGTAGGACCTCAAATAATATAATGATTCAGTGAATTAAAAAAAAATACAAAAAAAAAGTGGACTTGAGACTAGTGAACCCAGCAGTAGATTTATGCTGTAATACAACATGATTTTTATACTTGTAGAAATACTTCTTGAAGGAAATGTACTCCTAAATTATGGTACATCCAACTGACATATAACCACTACAAACTTTGACCAAAACTTCTAACTTGTACTCAAAAGATTTTTCTAAAAAAAAAGGCAGTATTTTGGAAAACTCTGAATGTAAAAGTATTTTTAAATGAATTATTAGCACACAAAATAAGGTAGCCAGACAACAAAACATCCTTCTGTAATCTTCAAATATCCTCTCCAGCTCAAGAACTTGAATGCTACCATCATTTTAGTGAATGACTCCAGACTATATAATCTTCAATTGGGATCTTCTTTGAAGGGCCTTTTTTTTTTTAGTTTTCTAAGGTTTTTTAGTATCCGCTTCTTATAACACATACAAAAAACAGAATATGAATAATAAATTTTAAAGTGCAAAATATATAATTGCAGACACCATATGGGCAAGCTACATTTTTAAAAAGCTAAAAATTTAAGAGACCAGATTTGAAACAGTAGAGTATTTTCTGTTTGCCAACAGAACACAAAACAATGAAATTACTTAATAGAAATACAGAGGAAGAAGAATCAATATCATCATAAAGATAACATGCAAAAGAGGTATCAGTACACATGCACTGCATGTGTATCAATGTCTTAATATGAATCATTCTTACCTTTCTTTAATGAATGTAACGCTGAAGTGAAGAAGGTCAAATAACCAGGAGGCTGGGGTGAGCCGCTGAACTCAAAGTACCCTAGGACTCCAGGCTGCAGGAACAAGAAGAGCAGAATTAGGTGACTGATGCGTCACCAGTCACTGTGTAAAGGAGCATACTTTAAAAACAAGAAGATACGCCATTATAATTTGACAATTGTAATTTGTGTCATTTCATTTTTTAAAATTTATTTTGGTATCATTAATCTACGATTACATGTGCAATATTATGGTTATTAAACTACCCCCTTCATCAGGTCCCTCCCACCAACACCATTACAGTCACTGTCCATCAGCGTAGTGAGATGCTATAGAATCACTACTTGTCTTCTCTGAGTTCTACAGCCCTCCCCGTGCCCCCCCAACATTACGTCTGCTAGTCGTAATGCCCCTTTTTCCCCCTTGTCCCTCCCTTCCCACCCATCCTCCCCAGTCCCTTTCCCTTTGGTAACTATGAGTCCATTCTTGGGTTCTGTGAGTCTGCTGCTGTTTTGTTCCTTCAGTTTTTTTTGTTCTTATACTCCACACGAGTGAAATCATTTGGTACTTGTCTTTTTCGGCTTGGCTTATTTCACTGAGCATAATACCCTCTAGCTCCATCCTGTCATTTTATTTTTTAAAAAAGCCTAACCACATGAAAAAGCTGCAGGTTAGGGCTGACTCTCCCTCCATTTAGCCACACAGGAACGATGATGCAGCAGCTTTCACAGAGTCAATTCAGAGCCCAGCCTTCCTTCCCTCTCCCTAACTAGGTCTTTCCACCCTCTGCTGACAGTTCTCCTAGATCCCTGGTTTGAAACCTCATCACCAGGTTCAAGTTCTTTTTTTAGCAACTCAGGGCAAGCTAGATCAGTAATTTCTTTGTAACATTACTTCAATTTTTTTCCTTTCACCTCCTCTCCATTCAAACACACCTTCACACTTATGGAAATCAGCTTAAATCTGATTGGCTCCACTTGTGCTCAAGGTCACCCTTCCAAGGACACTTTCCTCTCCTACACCCAGAGCTCAGCAGCATCCCACAATGGCAGCCCCCCTTTTATGAGGTCCGTAGAGAGCCTCTTGCTCTTCTACTCCCACAACTTTATTTCCACCTGCTCATTCCGTTTCTCTAAGCTTTAGCAAAGAATGTCCCTCCACTCTACCAAACCTATTACTGTCCCCTATCAGATACAGTCTTCCTGTTCAGAGTAAGTCCTTCCCTCTTTGAAGGCCCCATGGCATGCTTTCTGCCCAGTTTTATTCTGTAATAATCCTGTCTGTCTTAGAAGCCAATCTGAGATCCCTGAGGAAAGAGCTGGGCTTGCAGTCAGGAGACCTAAGTGGAATGATCTTGGGTGAACCCTTCAACGTGATGCCTCAGCTTCCTTACCGAGCAAATGAGGACCATTCACCATGGGGCTACTAAGAATGAGCTTGATGAACTACGAAGCACTAGGCAAATGTAAAGCATGTAACACCATGCTCCTAATAAATAACTGTGGAGCTGATTTCATCACTGGGACAAAATCAAACCCAAAGGGTAAAGTACAAATTTAATCTGTTGGTAGAGTTTAAAATCGATATGATGCATAAAAGAGGAAAATTCTGATCTGTAATGGAACATCCTTTCACATGTAAATCATTTGCTGCTTCTTACATGATTCAATTTTATAATAAATCAACTGGTTTTCAGTCTGGTAGAAACTAAGAATGTTTAATCCTAACTTCTAAAAAAAATAAAACCCAGCAAATAACCAATTTCTCAAACTGAGGAAATCAGAAAGCATAGTTATTGAAAACAGGATTTTCTTTAACTAAACTCCTTCAAAATGTTTTTAACAAGCCAATCTAGAATTCACTTACACCAGAATTACAGAATCTGTGTTAAGGTTTAAACCAGGCTATGAAGATGTTAATAAGCCTTTCTACCATGAATAAAGGAAGCCAAAGTCTTCAGAAATTATAGTCACTTAGTCAATACTGTACATAAGATAACAAAAATGGAAACCAATGGAAAGACTCGTCTGAGTTTCTTTAAATTCTGACCAATATCCTACACCAAAACCAAATGGAATAAATTCATTCTAAATATTAATAAATGTTTCATGGTTAAAATTAAATTAATTGAATTTTAGCTCTCTTCTCATATCATGGTACCTCAGCTGGCTGCACAGAAGCAGACATATGGCCCATAAACATGTCTATCTACATGCATGTACACTATGTTTATGTATACATACACACACATGTACACACATTAATGGAGGTAGAAAATTTTTTGAATTCTGAGTCTTCAAGGGAAACCCAAACTAAACCTTTATCCGAATAAAGACTGGGTCCTTTGTGGATATTTCCACAGTGCGAGAGTTTACTTTTGGTGATGGCACCACTGCTCTGATCTTCCAAGGGGCTATGCAGCCTGGATGAAGCCTCTACCTTCAGAAAAACTGGTACTGGAATTTTCAAGTAGTTTGACCAAAAAATTCCAAAAACGATACAAAGCAAACCCCACAAGCAAAATTATTTTCACTGCCCAAGACATGAAGATTCAATAACCATGTGAGATGATTAAAGGCTGTGTAAGTTTAAAATATTAGCTATTTAAAAGACCAGAAATGGGCAAAGTATATTTTAAGTGCTATTTTTTAAATATTCACAATATTGTGATGGCCTGTATTAAATTTTAATTGACATATTTGAGAATGTAACTTAAAATTAGTATTATAAAATAATAAAAAGAGGAAATAAAGTGAAGTGATAGTTATCCATCTAATTCTACAGCAAAATTATCATTTAAAAACGAGTAAACTGGCTCTGGTTATGCTTTAGGTAAAACAAATTTTGTAACTATTTCCCCAAAGTGTCAGTGTCTCCCCAACAGAAGCTGTAATTGAGAAAGTATTATGTATTTCAGTTTCCTCAACAGTTCTTTCTTAAATCTGGAAAAAAGGGGATTTGAGGAACAAAATGTAGCATGTTCACATACGTGGGACCTTTCTAGGTCAAGCCCCTTGCTTGCTCAGCTGCAAAGAAAAGAAGGGGCTGGTTCAAAGCAGACAAGTCTAACCCTACCTCGTTACTTCCAAGGATCTCCTTTAGGTGTGCGGCAGAGGACAGAAGCTGGCTCCAAGTTGGGGTGCAAGCCCTGCTAGGACTAGGACACAGGTGTCCTCTTCACCCTGATACTTCCTAAGGTGTAAAGATCATCCAACTCCAGGTTCCACCTGCAGGGTTATATGAGTTCACCCCCAGATGCGTAAACAGCTACGAGGTAAACAGTCATAGGAACTCAACTGCCAGTGCTCCTCTTTCCTTCAACTGTACAAAGAATCAAAGGTTTAATCTGGACACACAACAGTAGCAAGACATCTCTGGGACCTCATCTCCTATGACGCGCCCCTCTGCTCCTGCCCCACCAGTCCTTTTCCTTCCTCAGGACTTTTACACTTACTGTCTCCACCTCCTAGAGGGCTTTCTCCAAATTCCCCAGGGCTGGGTCACATCACACAGGCTTCACTTTAGGTTTCTGTTCAAATGCCATTTCCTCAGAGACATCTTCCCAATCTTATAAAACTGTTACACCCTACCTCGGTGCCCTAAAGCTATCATATCACACTTTGTTTTTCTCTGTAGCATTTATTATCTGAAATTACCTTGTATTATTCATTTCCTAGGGTTGCTATAACAAATTATCACAAACTTGGTGGCTTAAAACAACAGAAATTTATTCTCACAGTTCTGGAGCCTAGAGGCCCCAACTCAAGGCAGCAGGGCTATGCCCTGTTCTGAAGGCTCGAGGAGAGACGCCTTCCTTGCCTCTTGCCTAGCTCTTGGTGGACCCAGGCCTCCCCTGCCTGGGGCTACATCACTCCCGTCTCTGCCTTCGTCTTCTATCCTGCATGGCTGTGTCCTCTCCTCTTCTTATAAAGACTTCAATCACTGGATTTAGGACCCACTCTCAATCTAGGATGATTTCACCCTGAGATCCTTAACAAATGACATCTGTAAATAACCCTCCTCCCAAATGAGGCCACATTCTGAGGTTCCAGGTAGATAGGACACTACTCATGCCCCTACACCTGTTTGTTTGTTTTCCTGTTCGGTGTCTATCTCCACGTTGCAACTCATAAAAACAGAGGCTCTCCTTTGTTCATCACCGCATTTCCAGCTCAGAGAGTGCCTGGAGCAGAGCAGGCACCGGATGAACAATTGCTATTGAATGAATGGGGATGCAAAGATAAATTAGACACAGCTCCTCCACCAAGTTTACAGCTTGGAGATGAACAGAGCATGATGAGCACCAGATTGGAACTTGACCCAGCTTGTGTGTTTTCAATTCCATTCCAGGACAGAGGGTATATTCAGTACCTGCTACAATGATGAGCTGGAAAACAGGCTATTTGTAGGAGAGCAGCAAGTCTTCATCAGCACAAAGTATTTCTTTCCTACTTGAGCACCATTTGCATGAGGCATAAATTTCAACAGATGGTGCACACACCCTCTAGTGGCCATGAGAATACTTAACTCACTGTGTTTCTACTCCATGAAAATTGAAGTATTTCCACACTAAAGTTAACTCACACCCATACAATTTAAAACTATTTTCTTTTCTATAAAACTATGAATTGACAGAAACAGTATCTACTTATTTGTTCAACATTCAGAGTAGACTTTTGCTAACAAACAATAGTGAGACAGGGACCATGGGTGTAGTCAGAGTAGGCTGAGGGCCTCCGGAAAAAGCAAGGCAGGGTATCTGCAGTCAGAGCAATATAACTACATGCAAGGAAACCCCCTACGAAAACTCTGTGTTAAACATTAAGCTCTAGGGTCATTCTTCAGTGAGATCAGTTAATATTCCCCAGATAAAGAAGAGTAGCAGATGTTTTTATTATGCTAATCATTTATAATCATCTGTAAGATTCACTTTAACATGCTAAAACGCCCAGGCCTATGTGCTGTCTTTCCTCCTTCAGATCTGATGAAGTTTCGATTTTGCAAACTGGGCAAATTAATTTAGCATGCAGGCCCAGCCTTAAACAACACAGTAAAAGGCAAGAAGGATTCCACCTTAAAGTTAAGATTGCATTTTAATACCCAAGAAGTTAAGAAGTTAGAAATTTTTAACTTACTCTTTAGCAAACAATACCTCAGCCCACCCTGGGGGCTGAGCAGGTGGCCTTGTTTCATATGCCCCCAGACCAAGATGCTGTTATCTCAGGGAGAAATCATCAGAGCAGGAAGTTGCTTGGGTTAAGTTAATTCTAAATATTCAGGGACCACTTAATAAGTCCACACCCCTAAGGTTTTTTTTACATGTTCTTGAAAAATCCTCAGCTTCCTATAAAACCCCCACCCCAGACTCTTGTCCCCTCCTGGCATTAGCCAGGAGCTCTGTCCTTTCACTTTATCTCTAAATAAAAGCCTGTACCTTGCTCTCCTACCTTGAGTGTTTGTGAAGCTCACATTCTTCGGCTTCATGAACAAGAACCCCGGCATCAACAGGATAACAGCAGGTGCCAGGCATTCTACCAGGTTTTTCTCCAAATGCCCAGGTTTTGGTCACGAGGCAATTTATCTAACGCCCTGCTTCCCTCTCCAAAAGATTCCCAAGCCTTTTCCTACCTCACTTAAATTCAAAGCAATTTCATTTGCCAAAAATGCTAAGAATAAATGAATGGATGCATACTAAATCATTAGTCTTAAATGGATAAACTATAGAAATTCATGAAAAGATTTGGAAAATATTTTGGCTGCAGACACCAGAATTATAAATGATACTGTTGCATTTGGTGGGTAGATACCAAGGTACAAATTAAATGATTGTGTCATGTGCTTTAAAAAATAAAAAAGAAAGCATAAGCATACTGAAGTAACAATTACTAATACCTAAGCCTAAAAAAATACCAAAATTAGAAGAGCCATAAAACTAGTGATTGTATAACAGACATTACCATTACTCAGCCCTATTCCCTTTCCTATTCAACTTAATGTCCACCAAAATAAAAATGACACTAAGATATATTTAACTATGTTGTCCATAAGGAATAAACCGCATTTTCTTACAAGAACCCTCAAGGAACAGGGATTCTAAACTGGAGAAATGAAGCAAGTAGAACTTATTAAATGATTTGCAATGAGATGACTTAGAGCTCTTGATCTCTCTCTCCATTGGCAAATTCACTTCAGTTTTTAGCTACATTCATTATTTATAAGGCAGGTATGACGTTAGTAAATATCTGGATTCTAGACCCCACCCTACTTCCTTCCTTACTGTGATTATTACACTGCAGAACACTCCCAGTTCTGCAGAATAAATGCTAATGGCCCATAAACAGCAGGAAATTGTAAAACTGCTGCTTTAACAGTAAGTCAATAGCTATGGCCCATCCTCTTCACTATTTCTTCTTAAAATCATTCCTAAAACTGAAAAAGTTACAGTTAAATTAAGAAGCCAAAGCATTCAAATATTTTCTATCATGAAAGACAAACTTTTAAAAATGACATAAATATTCAACGTTTTAACCTCTAGATATATAGTGAAGTTTTAACTCAAAGATCTTAAACATTTCTTTGCATCTAAGGAAGAATTTGGGGAGGCAGAAGCCTGGGCTACAGTCCAGTCTGTACTTAGGGTAAATAAATCATATGCTCTCTGTACCTTGTCTTAATATGTTCAAAGGATCTGCAATTACCATCTATCTCATATGGCTGGTGGGAAGATCAGAAGTAAAAGCTTTTGATAACTAAGAGCACCTACCAATGCATGGTTTACTTTGTTTGCTAATAACGACTAAAGTATTTTGGAATTTACGAGTCAGGTATTTACAACATTCACTCTTTCTTCAATTCAGTAAATTAAACGCAAAATTGCTTTCCTAAAAATTGCATCTAGGTTCAGAGTCATATTTTACAAACATAAAACTATGGTTAATGATAAGCCAACTAATTTGGGTAGGTTTGAGATACCTAAGTCAAATAAAATATTTTCCACTGGTTAAAAACTTCTGCTCTTTTAGGTAATTCAATATGGAGTCATCTGAAATAGGCTTTTGAGAGGATTCACCTATAAGGACTTATAAAAATTCAAACTAAGATACAATTAGAGCATTTCTCTTTGTAACAACAATGTAAGTACATATGAATAGAGTTCAGGATACATATAAAAGTTTGTATCAATATAGACAATTGCTGATTTCAGGATATCCTTATTTCCCAAGTAATAAACACTAACTGCACAATTTTATGATGGTCCTCACAAACATCTGGATTAAAGACAAACTTGTAATTAATCAACATGGTTTCTTTAATGAGGGGAAAATTATCAAATGCACTCCTATAAGATGTCACACATATATCTAGAGCCATAAGCAAAAAAAACCCAATACCACTCTAACAAACCTCAGAAGTGCCATCAAAAAAACTAAATAATTACTTTTTGCCTAATTTTAATATACCTAAATCTAAACACATTTGATGCTGAAATCAATATTTATAAAAAATATAAATCAGGAGATAAGGCTCTTGATCAAAACAAGTATCTTTCATACTAAAATTTCTTCAAATCAGCAAGATCCTTAACATATTTAGGATGTATGTTTTTGGAGGGAGGGGAGTACAGAAGAACAATTTGATAAAAAGTTGAGTATCAGGGACATCTCTATTGCTGACCATATGACTCACTCCTGGCTCTAGTCCCCTACAGGTAACACTCTAAAATTTTCCAGTCAAGGCATAGCTTAATTTTCATCTTCTTTATACCACCCGTTAAAAGCAGGTAAACCGGCAACAAATAGACTGTGGCATTCTGTGTGCTATATGAGAAAACAGATGTTGGTACTACCCACCTATGAGGCAGCATCTTAAGGCCTAACTTGGGGAAATGAATAATTTAGAGCAATGGTTCTAAACTGGAGCAATTTTGCCCTCTGTAAGACATGTGGCAATACCCAAATGTATTTTTGGCTGTTACAACTAACGGGGAAAGGAGGCTACGGGTATTGAGTAGGAGGTGGCCTGGATGCTGCCGAACACCCTGAGAAGCCCAGACAGCCCCACAGCATGGAACGCTCTGACTCCAATGTCAATGATGCCAAGGTGGGAAAACCTTCTCTTAGAGGACTATCCAGAAGTATCTTATGCTCTAGAGTGGGGCTCTCCAAAAATTCCTTTAACTTTCCTATTTATTCAACTGTCAAACCCACAACAGTGGTTTCATTGCTGGATCCGGAATTTTGTCTTATGTTATCTTACAGAGAGTGAGCACTAAATGGATATCACATCTTTCTAGGCATGTTTCACAAGATAGATGGTTTCACAAATGCCACGCTGGGCTGGACTCCCAAGTTCTTTCAGTATTAATCAAATAATGTCTCTTGCCAGCTAATTTCACCTCAGTGAGAAGCAGCCCAGTGAAAGATGATACACCAACATGATAAAAGCTATCCACAGCTTCTGGGAGGAAGCCATTTTAAAGCCCAAAAGGCTAGATGGGGTCCCATCTTGGCAGCACTCTTTTCGTTCCCATTTTGAAGGCAAGGCAGTCCAATCATACTGTACATTATTCTAATTAAGTGGGCTGCCAAAACCCTGGGTAATGTCACTGACACATGGGGTGAGTCTGATGTGAACTCAAGGTCAAACCTGGAGCACAGCCTCTGAAAGCACTGCTGAACTGCAGATCCAAAGAATGCGGAGGCTACAGGCCAGGACTCAGCCGTGCTGCTCAACCATAAACTTACACTTGTCTCTCTCCTGCAGATCGCACTGGAGAGAACACTGCAAACATCTTAGAGGCAACAAATAAAAAAGGAGTAGAAAGACCTCTGGTACAGATGTTCAAAGGCCCTGTGTCTCAAAAATACTTTCCCAACCAGAAACTGATGAATCTTCTTCCGACTGCCCCTTTCCAACGTCTAAACGTCACCAAAGCCAAAACAGTCAGGAGGGATTATCTGAGCCAACTCCCTTACTTCAGAGATGAGAAACCTGCGTAAAGCTCAGAAATCAGAGACTTGCTGTCAGGGCTAAAACCCAGGTTCCTAGAATCCTGCCTGGGTACTTCTCCTTATCATATGACCATTGCTAAAAACTGCCTCAGAACTCTCTCAATACAAATCTCTGATAAAGCTAAAAAATAATAAAGCCGCCTCTCAGTGCTCCTATTGTAGGTTAAATGATCTCAATCTTTTCCACATTTCTTCTTGGAAGGTTAAACATATGCTGTATGCTATTTATCGATGTCCCATAGTTCCTCTCCCATTTCTCTCTTTACATTTTAGAAGAGATTGAGTGAAAATTTAAAGAAAAAAACACAGGATAGCGATCAAAACTGGGCACAGTGTTCTATAAAAGTCTCCACAGAGCATAACTGAAGGAAGACCTCTTGGTCCTTGCAGGTCAAATTTTTATAATTCCAAAACAAACATCTTTTTTATATAAGTAGGGAATTCTGGCAGGTATTGTACACACCTAAGTTCTCTCAGAAGTGCTAAAAATCCAGGATTTTCCGACACCTACTGCTCCAGGCCCCTGATGCCTGGCAGGTGAGTGACCTGCTGCCCCCAGGGACTAGGCCCAGGGGCCCAGCCTCCCAGTGTGGCTCCCAGCCACCAGCCTTCCCAGGCAAAATGGGAGACAAGCCCATGAGGGCATCAGCAATCCATCCTGCATCTACATAAGAGTAAGGAAGCATTCACTCTAGTGCACATCTGAGTGCTATAAGCACAATAACTAGATATTAACACCGCTACTTGGAGAATCTGCTCAGAGTTAACAACAGTGTTTCCAACATGATTTAAATAAAAAGCTGTAAATGACATTCAGATGAAAAAAATTCATATCCAACCTGCATAAAATCTACATAGCGCAAAAGGTAAAATTCAACCCAGTCACAACTACTAAATTCTCAGCAAGGTCTGGATTCATACGGTTTTCACCTCTCTGGTACCTATGGTTCTGATTTGAGCAAGGTCTGGATTCATACGGTTTTCACCTCTCTGGTACCTATGGTTCTGATTTGGTTGTATCTAAGCATCATTTTTATTTGCTGTACCCAACCATGACTTTACACTTGCTCCAAAGAATTTTTTTGTGGAACTAGTTTTATAATTTATTGAGATTATTTTAAGCTTTACACTGTCCTCTCATTAATAAACTGTTCTGAACACACACTGAAGTTCCCATAAATACAATTTATCAGAGGCTGAAGATGGCAATGGGAAAGCAGTTAAGTAGCCATGTTAGGGAACTTTGTTAATAAAACCTTGAAAAAGTTATGTGCTTTATAAAATAGAAAGGCACAAATTCCCAGTTGTTTTTTTTTAAAGCTAAATACACCTGACAAGATAAACCAGATATTTTATAGTAACCATATAGTGCCATAAAGCATCAAATAAAATTTTTAAAAATTTGCAGCTGTATACAAATAAGTTAATTCTTACATACTCTAAGTTAATTAACTGTAAGAAAGCTGGAAGTTTGTTGAAAATGCTCAACAAAAAGTTGACAAGGTTTTGCAAGTATTCTATTCTCTTAAAATTCACTTGGCCAAACCATCCCCCTATAATCAGGTATCTCAAAAGCTTTTAATTGTGGTTTAGCTATAATCTTTTACCTGCTACAAATCAGGAATATAAAAAACATTTCTAATACAAACAATTCAATACAACCCGATGAAGCTTTGGAACCAGAGGAGATATGAAAGGTAGGTACCTCGTAGTTCGAGAGGAAATCTAATAATTCTGATTGAGATGGGATGTAGAGAAGTGGTTTCATCACCCGGCGGATAAACTTCTCAATGTAAACAGCACTCATGGGGCCTTTGTATTCGATTGGTCCAAAACTAGTACCAAAAAAATAAAAAATAAAAATAAAAATAATACACCATGCATTAAACTTGTAATGTACAACTGAAATCATGAATACCACAAAATAAAACGTCTTGCTTTAAAAGAATCCCAACTGGTTTGTGTTTAAGTAGCCTTCTGTGTCTCAGGCAGTGACTTCGAAGGCTTGGTAAGAAAAAGCATTTGATGTGAGGGAGGTACAAGCAGCCATTACTCTTCTATGAGCTTAATTCAACTGCAAACTGAATTTCGAAACAAACATTCTCTGAAAAAAAAATTCCCACAATATTCCTTTAAAAAACAAACAAAACAAAAAGGCGACCCTGGAAACTGACCAAATGCTAAAAGATTCCAGGCACTTCACTATGCAATCAATGTAGGCGGAAGACCTTCCTTTCACACGTAACTGTAAAATAAGGAACAAGCTAAGCAGCTGGCCCTCGGCCCACTAAAACATAATTATTCAATATTCCCAAAGCACTCAAACAAAAGATTACTAAATGAGCCTTAAACCTATTTAACGCTTTATTGCAACAATGATGGAAAGTATATGAAGGTATGAAGTCAGGGGCCTGTATAATGATCTTCCTTATTTTCCCTTCCAGTTGTGCTTGGGGATGCACAGGAATTTGATTTAGCATTGCAAGCAGCGCTACAACCACTCAGTTACCCTCCTAAGCTAATCGAAATCCTCACATGGCTTTCTTCAATTTTGTACATACAAACATTGCTCAAATACAACTGGCTGGTATGTGGCAGGGGTGGGAAAATATGGTAAAATTCAGCAACTCCATAACCATTCTTCACTCTAAACAGAAACTGACATTAAACTTACTGCTTATAACAACAGCAGATAGAACACAGTAAAGAGTTATACCGTGATCACAATACTATATGGTTACAGAAATTAACACATACACACATATATAATGGGATACGATAAACAATTCTTCAGTGTACACTGCAGAATACGATGCCAGACGAAAGAATATTAGCATGAAAAAAGTAAAAATACCATTCTACATGCACAGCTGGGACGTGGAATTATTTAACAAGTCTATCAATTCAAGACTCATTGTACTAATTTGTTAACTAATTCAAGTCTAAAGAATATCTCCACCACCAACCACCAATCATTTTTAATTTAAAGGAAGAAACCAAAAAATCATCTAATAACATATTTCAGGAAAATGCAACTAACCAATCTGAAAACCTCATCTACTCAAGCAACAGGTTCTGCTGAGTTTTCCTAGAATGATGTTATAAGGGTCCCAGGGACTTGTGAAAACTGAGAGGATGTCCTCAGAATGCAGGATGTAGAACATGTTTTACTAACACATGATGGTCATGGCCATGGGAAAAGCTGACCTAGGGCTGCTGAGCTTTGTACAGTATTTTGAAAAACTACTCCACACCCCAGGGCCCTTTATAAACTTTGTGACTGGTATCACTACTAACAAAAAAAATGGCTTCTACTTTCACAACACAGTAAAGTCTATTGGTGTCTTTATGCAGCTACTCGTAGGTAAGGCTTCTACAAACAGCAGAGGTCTGCCCAGGGATGGGGCTGGAGGGCCAGGCAGCACAGATCTGCCCGGGGATGGGGCTGGAGGGCCAGGCAGCACAGATCTGCCCGGGGATGGGGCTCAAGTGCCACATCTACAAGCACTGCAATGCAAGAACCTGCAGACTACCAAGCGGTCATGAGAGTTCAGCTGAAGGAACACATTCCTTTGTATGTGTTGCGGAGAAAATGAGGGCTTGCAGATTCTTAGCAAGAATACAAAAGACTACCTTTTGGGTATTTCTGTGGCTTAGCATTTTCTTCTGGTTTTGGTACAGTGGGAATGGTAGATGTTGTAATAAGTATTAATGGGTCTGAACTAACTTTGACAGGTAAAGGATGAGGGGCAAGCACTTCAAAGTGGGTACCAACCTCAAACGCCTCACCTGTAAGATGAGAGGGTTGGACTAAATATATCTTAAGTTCCTTCCATGTCCTTTCAATTTTCTATAAAACTAAGAAAACAGTGTATGACAATTTTCCACATCCACATATCCCCAAATGACATTCTGTACTCAATTAAAGGCAACACTTTGGATTTTAATGTCCCATCAAGTTCAGCCCACCTCTGGGCAGCTGGCTTAGTTACGTATAGTTGCAAGGTCTATCCTCCCCACTAGGCATCTGTGCCGTTTTCTATTACCAAAAAAAAAAAAAAAAATTGCAGGGACCTTCGTAGGGCAAGCTCATCAACCTATTACAGAGCAGAGAGTTTTAGAACCTTCAAGTATAACACTGCAACTTACCTAAAAAAAAGGCTAACCATGAGAAAGTTACTCTGAGAAAGTACTCCTATATCTAAAGGAAAATCTGAAGGTGGAGCTGGGATAAATACATTTTGCCCAAATACTACTTAACAGCTCTTGAGAAACAATATTATGTGCCACATAACACTTTATGTGAGAGCCAATGCAGTGTAATGGAATGTGACAGAAAATCCATGTATGATAGTCTGTTGATGTCTGTCATAAATCCCCCATAATTAGGCCCCAGGGAGGGAAAAGAATAAGGCATAAAAAGTAAAGCTCTTACTAATCAACTCTTTACCCACTTTACCCTCATTAGCAGATGTCAAGCCAATTACACTGAACAACAACAACAAAAAAAACCATCTCCTGTCTCCAAAACCCTTCAAGTCAGATGATTTTAGACATTACTTAACACCCATAGCCAGGTCTGGCAGTACCCCAATATCAAGCACCAATAATTCTGCAGCAAAAGAATAAAGTGGCTCCTTAAGTAGGATAAAGACTATAGGCAGCCTCTTGCTACTTCAGGACAGATGAATGCATCTGGGGAGAAAATTTATGAAAATCTTTCGGGTTTTCAGAGCTCTTTGGATATGGATACAGGACTGTGGCCTTGTAGTAATTTTCTTCCCAACTGAAAAGATGGTAAGATACCCTCTTGACCATGCAATGTCGCCAGGTAACACAATAAGGACTTCTGTGTATTTCTATACCATAAAATAATTTAGAGTATCTGAAACATACAGCCACAAAATGGAGTAACAGCTACCATAAAAACAATTCTGTAGAATATGCAATGACATGAAAAGATGTTCACAAAAATTAAGAAAAAGGAATTTAGGGAATAGTATTACTACACAATTCTATCTTTTTATTTAAAAAGGGGGAGGGTAAACTCATAATTAATGAAACTATAAAAGGAAGAACAAAAGAGGCCCAAAGTCAGTAGAAGGGACATAGTAAAGATTAAAGCAGAAATAAATAAAATGGAGAAAAATGAAACAATTGAAAGAATCAATGAGAGCAGGAGCTGGTTCTTTGAGACAATAAACAAAATAGATAAACCCCTAGCAAGACTTACCAAGAAAAAAAGAGAGTCTACACCCATAAACAGAATCAGAAATGAGAAAGGAAAAACCACTACGGACACCACAGAAATACAAAGAATTATGAGAGAATATTATGAAAAACTATATGGTAACAAACTGGATAACCTAGAAGAAATGGACAACTTTCTAGAAAAATACAACCTTCCAAGGCTGATCCAGGAAGAAGCAGAAAATCTGAATAGACAAATTACCAGCAAAGAAATTGAATTGGTAATTAAAAAACTACCTAAGAATAAAACACCTGGACCAGATGGCTTCACTGCTGAATTTCATCAAACATTTAATGAAGGCCTAATACCCATCCAAATTAAGGTTTTCCAAAAAGCAGAAGAGGAGGGAATACTCCCAAACTCATTCTACGAGGCTAACATCACTCTAATACCAAAACCAGACAAAGACACCACAAAAAAAGAAAATTACAGACCAATATCCCTGATGAACACAGATGAAAAAATACTCAACAAAATATTAGCAAACTGAATTCAAAAATACATCAAAAAGATCATCCATCACGATCAAGTGGGATTCATCCCAGGGATGCAAGAATGGTACAACATTCGAAAATCCATCAACATCATCCACCACATCAACAAAAAGAAAGACAAAAACCACATGATCATCTCCATAGATGCTGAAAAAGCATTCAACATAATTCAACATTCATTCACGATAAAAACTCTCAACAAAATAGGTATAAAGGGCAAGTACCTCAACATAATAAAGGCCACATATGATAAACCCACAGCCAACATTATACTTAACAGTGAGAAACTGAAAGCTTTTCCTTTAAGATCGAGAACAAGACAAGGATGCCCACTCTCCCCACTTTTATTCAACATAGTTCTGGAAGTCCTCACCACGGCAATCAGACAACACAAAGAAATAAAAGGCACCCAGATTGGCAAGGAAGAACTCAAACTGTCCCTGTTTGCAGAAGACATGATATCGTACATAAAAAACCCTAAAGAATCCACTCCAAAACTACTAGATCTAATATCTGAATTCAGCAAAGTTGCGGGATACAAAATTAATACACAGAAATCTGTTGCATTCCTATACACTAATGATGAACTAGCAGAAAGAGAAATCAGGAAAACAATTCCATTCACAATCGCATCCAAAAGAATAAAATATCTAGGAGTAAACCTAACCAAGGAAGTGAAAGACCTATACCGTGAAAACTGTAAGATGCTCTTAAGAGAAATTAAAGAGGACACTAACAAATGGAAATTCATCCCATGCCCTTTGCTAGGAAGTATTAATATTGTCAAAATGGCCATCCTGCCTAAAGCAATCTACAGATTCAATGCAATCCCTATCAAAATACCTACAGCATTCTTCAATGAACTAGAGTAAATAGTTTTAAAATTCCTATGGAACCATTAAAGACCCCAAATAGCCAAAGCAATCCTGAGAAGGAAGAATAAAGCAGGGGGAATTACGCTCCCTGACTTCAAGCTCTACTACAAAGCCACAGTAATCAAGACAATTTGGTATTGGCACAAGAACAGACCCACAGACCAATGGAACAGACTAGAGAGCCCAGATATAAACCCAAACATATATGGTCAATTAATATACGATAAAGGAGCCATGGATATACAATGGGAAAATGACAGCCTCTTCAACAGCTGGTGTTGGCAAAACTGGACAGCTACATGTAAGAGAATGAAACTGGATTACTGTCTAACCCCATACACAAAAGTAAACTCAAAATGAATCAAAGACCTGAATGTAAGTCATGAAACCATAAAACTCTTAGAAAAAAATATAGGCAAAAATCTCTTGGACATAAACATGAGCAACTTCTTCATGAACATATCTCTCGGGCAAGGGAAACAAATGCAAAAATGAAAAAGTGGGACTATATCAAACTAAAAAGCTTCTGTACAGCAAAGCATACCATCAGTAGAATAAAAGGACAGCCTACAGTATGGGAGAATATATTCATAAATGACATATCCGATAAGGGGTTGACATCGAAATTATATAAAGAGCTCACGCACCTCAACAAACAAAAAGCAAAAAAGCCAATTAAAAAATGGGCAGAGGAGCTGAACAGACACTTCTCCAAAGAAGAAATTCAGATGGCCAATAGGCACATGAAAAGATGCTCCACATCACTAGTCATCAGAGAAATGCAAATTAAAACCACAATGAGATATCACCTCATACCAGTTAGGATGGCCAACATCCAAAAGACAAACAACAACAAATGTTGGCGAGGATGTGGAGAAAAGGGAACCCTCCTACACTGCTGGTGGGACTGCAAATTAGTTCAACCATTGTGGAAAGCAGTATGGAGGTTCCTCAAAAAACTCAAAATAGAAATACCATTTGACCCAGGAATTCCACTCCTAGGAATTTACCCTAAAAATGCAGCAGCCCAGTTTGAAAAAGACACATGCACCACTATGTTTATTGCAGCACTAATTACAATAGCCAAGAAATGGAAGCAACCTAAGTGTCCATCAGTAGATGAATGGATAAAGAAGATGTGGCATATATACACAATGGAATATTATTCAGCCATAAGAAGAAAAAAAATCCTACCATTTGCAACAAATGGATGGAGCTGGAGGGTATTATGCTCAGTGAAATAAGCCAGGCAGGCAGAGAAAGACAAGTATCAAATGATTTCACTCATCTGTAGAGTATAAGAACAAAGCAAAAACTGAAGGAACAAAACAGCAGCAGACTCACAGAACCCAAGAATGGACTAACAGTTACCAAAGGGAAAGGGACTGGGGAAGATGGGTGGGAAGGGAGGGATAAGGGGGGAAAAAGGGCTATTACAATTAGCACACATAATGTAGCGGGTGTGGGGGTGGGGTGGGGGATATGGGGAAGGCAGTATAACACAGAGAAGACAAGTAGTGATTCTATAACATCCTACTATGCTGATGGACAGTGACTGCAATGGGGTATGTAGTGGGGACTTGCTAATAGGGGGAGTCTAGTAACCATAATGTTGCTCATGTAATTGTATATTAATAATAGCAAAATAAAATAAAATAAAGGGGGGAAGGTAGAAATTATAGTCACAGGATATAAATCAAAACATAGTGGTTATGTCTGGCTAATAAAACTATACAGATCCTTTTATTTACTTCTACTTATCTCTATTTTCTCAACTCTTTACAGAGAATACCTAATTCTTTTAAACAAAAAAAAAGAAATCAAAATTCACTTTGAAGTTGATAAACTTAATTGGAATTAGAAACACTACTCAAAAGTTCTTACCTCCGATGATATAGATAAATTACAGGAAAATAAAAGAAGTGCTTCTGTTTTCTGCATTTCCCCTGGTTCCACCAACAGTTAATTGCCACAAACAACACCTGCAGAGCCAAAAGAGGTTTCAAATGACTATGAATAACAACTGAAAACTTACCAAGATTTAAAAGATAAAATTACAGACCTGGAACTATTCCTCTCTGAAACAGAAAGATATGAAAAAAATTGTTTTGAGTGTCCAAGAAGGCATCATCTACCACTACAATAAAAAAGAAAGACTCTTTATGTACAGTATCTAGCTAGGACTGAATATTTTAGAATTTGGCCCAAGAGGAAAATTATTTACTTCTGAATTCTAAAATGAATGAGCACAAATAAGCTTTTTTTAAGCATGATTACACTAAAACTTAGTAGAAGGATATGTCTTTTGATAGCCAAACTGAGCATCTGAGAATGAAGGTCACCTTCAAATAAAACATCACAAATTTCAAAGGACCATTTTTAATTACTTACTAAAATCTAAAGATAAGAGATGAATAAAATGCTCTAAGATGTAGTACTGGACAACAAAAGTACAGATTAAATATACATTTATAAGTGGATGCTGAAGTATTTAAGAAGAAATATTCCCATGTCTGCAATTTACTTTGAAATATATCAAAAATAAGATGGATTTTAATAGTTAGACCAACTTTGACACTGTTGACATTTTTGGTTTGAACTGTTAAAAGAGTTTTTCTGTTGCTTATTTTTGTTGTGGAGGCTGTCCTATACACCGGATGTAGGCTGGTACAGGATGTGAAGCAGTATCCCTGGCCTCTACCAGCACCCCCCTCCCAAGCAGTGACAGCCAAAATCATTCTGCAAGGGTGCCAAAGCTCCCCTGGAGGGAAAAACAACTACCTCTAGTTGAGAACCACTGACTAAAAGGATGGTAAGATGAATAAAACAGGCTAAAACAATCATTAACAGTGTTAACTGTAGAATTTAAATGGTGGATATAGGTAAAATACCTTCACCTTTACCATTATGTTTAAATTTTTAATAAAAAAATAAAGAAAAAATATTAAGACTATAAGTGAAAAGTCACTTTCAGATGCCTTATACTTACTAGACAGCAATATTGCTCAAAGTGGAAACTCTTTAGAGCTCCTTCTAGGGTCTATTTATGAGAAAGAAAGAAATCTTTACTTATAGTTGGCATCTCAATTTTTACTGAAAAACAGGACACAATTTACCATGTTTGCTAATTTACCCAACAATGTAGCTCAAAAGATTTGTGCCTACTTCCAAAAATAAACCCCTTTTCCCACTGAGAACACAGAACAATAAACTCTCAATCTGGAAGGAGCTGGAAATTTTCTGAAAAACTCAGTGCCCGTCAGTTGCGATGGCACTATGTCCTCTGCCACTTGTGTGCTTTTGAACAAACTGCTCTGCCCTGTCAGTCAGAGGTCCTGCTCAAAACAGGGATACCAGCATCAGCTAGCAGAGGGCCTGGCACACCAAGCATTATTCCTATAATCACTCTGAAGGACATACTACTTAAGTTGATGGTAACAAGTGACTGACACCCTAAAAATACAACAGATCGCCCTTTGTTCCCCATGTTCTCTAAATTCAGAAAACTTGGGGAAAGACTGACAAGGTGGTGATTACTTTTATGCTCACATATCACTTGCCTCCCAGTGCTCCATTATAGAGTTCTGCTAGTTGGTTACTATTAGCCATTTTTAAAGGGGGTTGGGGGCAGGTAAAGGTGACATGGGGAACTGACCAATTCCATGGGTCCAAAGTTGGAACACAAAATCACAACCCCCTTAGAATCAATGTCTTAGGGAACGAAGACATTTATTTAAACAGTACTTGGTACCATTTTCAGGGATAGATATATAATGGTTAAAAAAAAAAAGGCTTTACTAGGCTGGGCAGGAAAGCTAGCCACCATTTTTAACACTGTTTCTAAGAAAAACCCACTGAGAGTTCCAAATGAATTTGTGGAACTCAGCAGCCTGCACTAGTCACCTCAGACCAGTGGTTCTCAGCACAGCCTCTCAGAAATCTGTGGGATGCCTTTTGCTGGTTGCAATGACTGGGAGAAGCTGCAGGGCATGGGGTGGGCAGGGGCTACAGCAGGTACCCTGCAATGCTCAAAACTGCTTTGCACAGGGAAGTCATCCATATCATCCAGAGCAGTTTCACATGTCCTGGCAAACACTGATGTTATTATTCAAGCCCAGGACCTAACTCCATTTTAAATCTGAATCCAAATTCACTGAATTCTTTAGGGGCAACTTCTGTGTAAATTAAGGGCAGAAAGTAGTTTGTTTGGTTCGGAACTTTACCAAGAGCTGTACACCATTTAGAAAAATCAAATCACTGAGAGCAATGCCCCTGTGGTACCTGAGTCTATAACACATTGTACCTTTATCAGTCTGCATGTATAACTGTCCCATTCAGAGCAGTTCCATATAAAGATACAATGAAGGACCTATTTTGCTCAAGCATTCATATACTGAAACACATATGACTTAAGTATACATTATTTTTCTCCTCCTCCCCACCTTTGTTATAATTAGCACATTAGATTGACTATCTTAAAATTACATATATAGGGAAGTTTATCATCTATGAATTCCTTTTCAGGACAGAAAAAGGGATATCATAAAATATATATTGTTTTACAAAGGGAAATTTGGATCCACTGAAAAAAACTGCCATTCAGATGACTCAATTGCCCATATACATTCCTCTTTTCCAGCACAAAGCTGGCATTCATTAAATATCTGTTGACTATAGTTCTGGGGCAAGTATTTAAAAGGTCAGCCTATTACATGTAGTCATGACACATAAATTCCTCTTACATAAAATAACTGATCAGCAAATATCAACCGGGTATTCAACTAGGATTTTCATCCCATCTCCCTTGGCACCGCAACCAAAGAGCACGGTACCGCAAGATGAGCATTGGCCTGCATCACAAGGACATGCAGAATATGCTCCCTCTCCTGCCCCTAACCAACTATGACAATCACAATCAGAAATTCTCTGTTTCTTTATAGGTTTTACAATTTGCAAAGTAAGGCTCCTAGCCTTCACTTTGGCAAAATCAGCCAACCTGGGTCAGGTGTCTCTATGGGGACAACCAACCTTGCACACAGGACTGACAATCATTTGATTCTTAGGCTGAATGTCCGCATTACCTGGTCTGAAAGCTGACCTGCTGCCTGCTCAATTTCTGCCCTGGCAGCGATGGACTGTCCACACCATGGAGCATAGAAGAACAGCAGCACCACCTCCGAATCCCGTCGAACATGCTCGGCATAGTCCAGCTGCCCCTGGAAGAGGTCAAGAACTGGAGACCTCGAGGAGAAAAAGCTGACAGGTGGCTTTGCTGGTATTATCACATCTTTTGCTCGACTGAAAAAAAGCAAACACAAACAAGATTGCTAACTTTTATCTTCTAACAACAGCTTTGTGTGGAAGGAGAATGAAGCGTAACATTTAGCAAAATCTTCTTTTGAAAAAGTTCCCAAAACACTGTCCTGGATTAAAAATGTAGTATTCTGTGCTAAGGCAACATTTGGCTGTGAGAATGTAAGACATGAACATATTGAAAATGATTCTCTAATATTTGTCCCCCCAGGTGTGGAATAGGAGGACAGTAGAGAACAGAGAAGGATGTCTTTAAATAATCCATATTCTTGCCTCCTACACCCAAAAGACCCCATCCTCACCTTTCTTCAGCTTTGCTCTCCACAGGAGCCACTGAGCTCCAGGGCTTCAAACCACCAGTGAGCTGGCTCAGTAAGGGAAAGGAGCCACCAGTAAGATTTCTATGGGAAATGCTAATAATCAACCCCAGTTTAAGAAAGCATTAAGTTTACTAGCTGGAGTTGGCCTGTACTTAGGCAGGGCGTTGATGCAAAAGTAATAAATAATAATGCAGTTTTCTCCAGATTTATATCATGATCCAAAGGTTAAATACCAAGGCAATAGCCCAGTTAACTAGCAAACAAGCTTCCTGAGTACTTGAGGTTCCCAGAAGGGAGAGATCAGGAGGAGAATGTAAAAAAGACTGAACAAGTGGTCTGAAGTTACAGTACTGCCACTTTTCCCAATCAAGACAAAAAGATCTTGGCTGAGGCTGCATCCCACCAAGTTTAAGGAGCCTAGTGAACACCCTGAGCTGTTTACATATCTGCACCAAAACAGTGTAAAATCATTAGAGCATTTTAGCCAAGACATCAACAGAGGCAATAAAAATGGAACCCTAATAAATATTTGATTAACCCAAACGAAGGCAGGAGAGGCTCAAGAAAGGAACAAAAACCGGAAGGTACAAATTAAAAACAAATAGCCAAAGGTAGACTTAAACCCAACCATATCAATAATTACATCAAACATAAAGGGACTAAACCACCCAATTAGAAAAGACTGACAGACTGGATAATGAAGCAAGACCCAACTACATGCCATCTAGAAAAGGCACATCCTAAACATAAAGACGTAGACAAGAGGGAAACAGACAGATGGGAAAAGATATACCATCTAAACAGTAAGCATAAGAAAGCTGGAGTAACTTATTAGGTGAAAGAATAAACAAACTGGAGTATATTCTTACAATTGAATGTTACTCAGCTATAAAAAAGAACTGATATATACTATAACTGGATGAGTCTCAAAATAATTATACTGAATGAAAAAAAACAGACATCAAAGAATATATGTATGAATGCATCTATATGTACTTCCAAAGCAGGCAAAACTAATCTATAATGAAATCACCAGTGGTTGTCTGGAGTGGGTGGGGAGACACTGCACAGGGGTACTGAGGAAATATTCTGGGGAGAAGGAAATGTTCTCTAGCTCCATTGAGAAGATGGAGGTGGTTACATATGCCAGAAGTCATAGTCCTGTACACATAAAATGTGTGAATTTTACTGAATGTATTGTAAATGATACCACAATGAAGTTGATGAGAAAAAAATCATGGCTAGGGTGTCCCCTCCTCCATGAGGCTTGCTGACAACTCTACCTGAAGCAGGCAGCCCTCATTTTTTCCCAGGTCCCTGCTGCTTGCCTTCACAGCCCTCACTACAATCTGTGACACTTAGTTTATTATTACCTATCTACTGTGCCACATCATTACCTCCACGAGGGCAAGGACCCTAACATTTTCACTGTTAGAGCCTCACTGTTTCACCATTCATGGTACTCTGAAGTTCAATAATTTGTGAAATGAACAAACCTACCCTACTTACCTCACCTGAACATATGTGAAAGCAAATTAAATATAAATCCATACAGATGTATATTATTAAGAACAGTCTGAGAATCAAACTGGTAGAGGCCCATTTGCTTTACTAGGAATGATTGATTCTAAGGGTCACCTAATTACCTTCTAACTTTCCATGTTTTCAGATGAACTTGATAATCTGGTTTCTCGGAATACAGCAAAGTAGCAGGAAGGAGGAACATGAACGAAGGTGCTGCCAGCTGAGATATGCAGCAGACAGCCGGATATTTAGAACCAAAAAAGAAAACATAATAAACAGCAAGATGTAAGCTAGTCTAAGGGCCTCAGATCATTTAGTATGAAGGAAAGAGTCCCACACGGCCTTCTGCATCTAGATCTTACTTCCTGAATTAAGAGGACAGTTTTAAATATATTACTTCCCTATTTTAACAAAAACTGACATCATAAAGTAGCAGTGTTAGCTGGAGCAAACCTCCCATTTATTCACTCAAACTAACAATTTACCCTGCAACGAGGGAGCTTCGTCTAAAGTAAAAAGCCTTCATAACCTGAACAACTCAGTCATTTACATAATAATTCAAAAAAGTGTTCAATGAAGAAATGTAATTGTGCTTCAGGCACTGTACTACAGAGGACAAGAAGGTAGCAGTGAACACGGTGTGTTTTTGAGGGGCTGACCTTCTCAGGGAGGAGGACCGCAAACCACGAGTCATGTAAGCTACAAACAATAAAAACACTCAAAACTAGCGCTGCTGTGTGGAGAATTTAACAGAATGGTATGATGGGACCCGGAAGCTCCTCCGATGGGGTGTGGTCAGAGCGGATAAGCTGAGACCTGACTGACAGGGAGACAGCCATGCAGCCAGGTAAGGAGGGCCCTGTACCAAAAGTGACCATTCACAAGAGCTCTATGGTGGTATTACTTTTCTATTATTCATATTGTATGTTAAAAATGTAGGTTTGTGACAGCCAAACAAACGATCAACTTAGTATTATTGCTCTGCATGTTCAGAGCAGTTCCTAAAGTAAACAACCCAGGTAAAATGCCAGATAAAATACGTAGCCCATTAACTAGGAAAGAGAAACATACGCTTCTGCACCATTAGAAACACGTTTCCACTTACCTTTTAAATATGCTAACCATTTCTGAGAAATTACACCTAAATCAAAAATCCCCTGAAGTTCTGAAGTCTATATCTCAGGTACAAAAACTCGTAAGAGTTGGCTGCAAACAAAAAAGGCCTTTTGCAACTCCCCAATTTTTTTTTTATGAGTTTGACTTTTTTTTTTCCCCAAAGTTCCACGTGTGATACCATACAGTATTTGCCTTTTTTTGTCTGGCTTGTTTCACTTAACATAATGCCCTCCAGAATCATCCATGTGTCCAAGATCACAGAGTTTCCTTGTTTCTGAAGGCTGAATAATATTCCACTGTGTGTGTGTGTGTGTATCTCTTATTTTCTTTATCCTTTCATCCACTGATGGACATTAAATCAGCATTTAGAGGAATAAAGTTTGAGCAATATGCTGGAAAAGAAGAATAAAAATAAACTAAGAATCCATCTCAAGAAATTAGGAAACTGCAAAAAAAAAAAAAACTACTATGAGAAAAAAGGAAATAAAAGCCAAAATTAATGGAATATGTATTTGAAATAATGGAATGTGTTTGAAAACAAACACACAATAGAGAGGATTAACGAAGCCAAAAGTTGGTTTTTCAAAAAGAAAAACAGGATTGATAAACCTCTAGTAAAACTGATTAAAAAAATAAGAAAGAAAAAAATAACCAGTATCAGAAATCAAAACGGAAAACTGCAGATTATTTTTTTGTTCCCTTATCATATCTTCTACTATTTTTTTGAGTTCTTCATTTTTTCTTTTGAGGTATTTTTTTTTAATTGTAGTACCATTAATACACAACCTTATGTTGGTTTCAAATGTACATCACGGTGGTTCAACAGTCCCCGTGATCAACTTATACTGTGATTGCGAATTATTGTGCCTCTTTTATCCCCCTCCCCTAGCAACTCCCAAATGTTTTGAGATTCACACCCTACACCTCCTTCTGAAGAAGCGTTGAAATTACAAAATGCAATACAGCAAAATGAATATATGTATACACATATATAGATACAATTTTTTCCCCCTCCTTATCAGGGTACAGGGAAGTAAGCAGGATGAAGTCATGGAGATTCAATGCATAGGAAGGCAGGTAGGATAGAGATTAAATGCCCAGAAATGCACAATTACTAATTCAACTTTTTTTTATACTATCTAGTTTGAACTCAGCTAAACAACAGACACCAAAGAGAGTTGTCACTTACTTCAGGCCTGGAGCTATTAATAAAAATTAAATTAAAAAAAACCCTACTATCCCATAAGCCTCTGTCCTCATTAACACAAAGATCTTAAAAGTAGAACAGGGAAAAGGGACCAGAAATATTCTAGTCAGTTGTACAGAAATAAAATAGTATCATGACACCACTCAATCAAACAAGACAAAAAAAAAATCAATCTGAGTCTACCAAAAGACTGTCAAATTTGCCAGAGGCACACAAAGGAGCTGGGCAGGCAGGCAGCAGTTCCCTGGCTCACACTTTTGGCCTGAAGCAGGTGGGACCTTGCTCTGCCTGCTCTAGTAAACTGATTTCATGCTCTTTCTTTGTCTTGGAATTTCAGGTCATGTTCTCTTGGAACAAACACTAAGCATTATTTCTCATAGATGGACAAACTGATGTCAGTAAGTTCCCCACGCCTGGAGGGGGGAAAACCTTACTTTCTAATTTGAATCCAAATGCCACCTTGCAATTATTTACCTTATACAACACTTTATCTTCCTTGTGTGGCACATGACAGAGCAAGGTTAAGAGTCAAGCACCCAACAATAAAGGATTCAAATTCCAGCTCAGCCACTGAATAGGTAGATGTGATCTGGAGCAAGTTTTGTAACAGGACCAAAGTTCAACTCCTTCATCTGTAAACTGGAAGTATAAGAGGATAGCCAGACTTCACTGGGGACTGAGATTTAAATGATCCATACTAGGCTCTCAGGCTGTGTTAAATGAATAAAAGCATTTGTGTGAACTGCAGCTCTCAAGCACGCAACTTTATTCTCTGGGGAACATTCGGCAATGTCTGGAGATATTTCTGACCAGGGATGGGGATGGTGCTACTGGCATCTGGTAGGTTCAAGCCAGGGATGCTGCTAAATATCCTGCAATAGACAAGACAGCCCCAGCAACAACGAATTATCTGGCCCAAAATAGCAAAACTGCCCAGGCTAAGAAACCCTGCTGATAGTATAGCACTCTGTACTTGGCAAATGATCAATAGTTACCCTAATTTGTTCTCTTTCCACTAAACCCCTAAGGCTTTGACAACTCTTGGACAAACAGGATCCACATACTGCACTTACATACTCAAGTAAAATGTTTCAAATTGAAACCTAACTCGTGGCCAATATGCCAGTTGGCAGCAACACAGACTTATAAATTGCAGTCCCAGGAGATACGCTGAGGCCAAACGTAGTGGCCAAAAGTACTCCTGAAATTTAAAGTAGACTTTGTATTTGTGTACTTTCCCAAAGACAGGCGCATTAACTTTTCATTTTCCCTGTTCCCTCTGCTCCAGCCTACTCAGGACTTCTTTCCAATTCCAGGAAAACCCCAGGCTTGTCCAGCCTCAGGACCTTTGCATTTGCTGTTCCCTCTATCTTGGACACTCGCCGCCCAGATCTCCCCAGTGCTGACCCCTTCCCCTTCTCGTTTGAACTTCCTTAGGAAACGCTTTCTGCCCGCCTTCCCCTCGCACCTCCCACCCCACCAACCTCCCGCACACCACTTACAGAGCTCTTTAAATTACATTGTTCACTTGTTTACCACCTGTCCCACCCACGGGAATGGACAGCGGGGGCTTTTATCTTTATCGCTGACCTGCATGAGTGCTCCCCACATGGTAGGTGCGGATAAACACTCCTTAGATCAATGAGTGCAAGAATTCTCAAGGAGGTCTGGGATACCTAATGGCTGTGAATCCCTACACTCGAATCATAAGGTAAACAAAATGGGTGATAAATGAGGGTCCTACAGGCTGGGCAGAAGTCACCCGTGCACCCCCAGAAAACCCCAATGGGGACAGTAGCTCTGAACCTGGACCACCTCAGTACCAATCGTCTGTACTAAAATGGGATGAAGGGGCGCCGAGGAGCACCCCAAGGCCTCGCCATATGGCTGGCTGGCTTGCTGACCAGAAGCGGCGGGCATGGCCGCAGACTGGGGGAGAGTCAGGTCCGCCGCTCCACGCGAAGTCAGGCCCGATATCCCCTCCGGAGCCGCTACGACCCCCGACCCTGAGGGCCTCGAGCCGGCCACGCGCGGCAATCCGGTCTGCCTCACCTGCAGGTAAACTTGAGGGCGAGGAGCAGCGCGCAGCCGAGCGCCACGGCTCCGCAGAGAAGCTCGGGCCGCTGGCGCGCCATGAGGGAGGCGCCGCGCAACCCGCGGCGGAGCCGGCCCGCCGGGGACGCTCCGGCCGAGGCCGGGCTGTGGGAGCCAGAGCCCGCGGGGCCGCCGCCGCCGCCGCCGCCGCCGCCGCCACCCTCGTCCTCGGCGTCGTCGCTGCTGCTGCCGCCGCCGCGGCCTCCGCATTCCGACATTACATGCTCCCAGCCGCCGGCTTTATACCTCCGCCGCCGCCGCCGCCGCCGCCGCCTCCTCGGGCCCGGCCCGGCGCGTCGCTCCCCAATCCCGCAGCTCGCCGCGCCCGCTAACCCGGACTCTCCACGTCAGCCCAGCCGCCACCGCGGTGCCCGCCCCCGACCCGTGGAGTCTGCGCGGACGCCAGCTCTGTTCGGAAGCCACGCCCCTGTGGGCCCCGTCCCCTCTCTCACTGAGCCTGCGCGGACCTCATCCTCCCCCGCCCGGCCCGCCGTTGGGCAGTCTCCCCGGGGCCCCGCCTCTGTCTCGGGGTCTGCGTGTGCGCCCGGCTGCGCGGCAGACCGGCGCCGAAGCCGGTAGCCTCCTTAACCTGGTATCCTGCTCCGGTCTTCAGAGCAGTGATGATGACAGCGGTCGTGCCCGCTAGTCTCACTACAGACCTTGGAGAACGTAGGTGCCGGTTATTATCCCCGCTAAACCAAAAAAAAGACGTGCAGAGGCGAAAAGTGCCCGAGGACCCGGGAGTGAGGCGGCGGCAGGGGGGTCGGAGGAGCGCGGTTCACTCACCTCGGTTTGCACGTCTGTAGAATGCGGTCAGTGGCAGTATCTCTTTTGCATGGTTGTTTTGAGGTTTAAATGAGGTAATACGTGGAAAGTGCTAGCCTATAGTGGTGCTAAATAAATCTTACTGTTGTCTCCCAGTGTCCACGACTTCCATCAATTAAGTGCAGTGTGCCCAGCACACCACAGCCCTAGGGGGAGGGCCTATACTGCCTGTACCCACTTTACGGGTAGGAAAACTAAGGCGTGGAAAAATCCTTTGACCGAGGCGACAAAGCTCGGAGACGAGAAACTCAGGCTCAAAGGCAGGCTGCCCTGGCGATAAGCCGCCCCAGGGACCCACTGCTGACTCTCAGTCTTCTCTGACTGTCGTATGTTAGGTCCTTTCTAAATAAGTTTTGTGATCGGGAAGGACACGTCGGTGAGGAATGAAATGTGATTTGAGAGTGACAGAAAGGAATTGTTTCCATGAGAGAGGGACACGTGTACTTGGGACCAAGTAAATGTCCCTAATTCCACAGCTGTTAGGGCCGCAGATCAAGACTAGACCTCACTCAGTATCTATAAACCAGACAAGTAAACGGAAGGAACCAAATTAGTAAGATGCCTAGCAAGAGAGCAAGCAGAAAGAATGGCTGCGGCCCCTCCTCTGCCACGGGGCAGCTGTGTGACCCTGGGGCAAGGATTCCAGGATGTAAAATGCGGCTCCCAGTGGCTTCCTTGGTAGCTGGGCCAGACAGAGCTTTCAGTGCATTGACCACGTGTTTGTAGCTCACTCAGCCTACCATTTTGCTGTTGTTTTCTGTATCTCACATCTCTTGTTCTTTATTTCCTTTTTCATTGTGTGGATATTTTCTAGTATATCATTTATTACTTTAACGATTTTAAACTTTCTAAAAATGTATTTTCTTAGCAGTTGCTCTAGGGATTGCAATGTGTTTTTTTCAGAATTTCTAGTTTAGATTTATGTTTAAGTCCAGTAAGATGTAGAAACTGCTCCAGTAGAGCACCATTCCCACTTCCCTTTTTTGTGCCATTCCTTTTTTTTTTTTGGATTGAAACCATGGCTGTATGTGTTTATTTATTTATTTATTTATTTAAATATAATTTATTTTATTATGATTAATCTACAATTAATGTGCAATATTATGGTTATTAAACTACCCCTTCATCAGGTCCCCCCCCACCAACCCCATTACAGTCACTGTCCATCAGCGTAGTGAGATGCTATAGAATCACGACTTGTCTTCTCTGGCCATTACTTTTTTATGTTATATTTTAAACCCAATAATACAATGTTATGTTGTTTTATATAATCTTGTTTATAGACGTGGAGAAAAAAATGTATTTCTAGTTTTTTAAATATTAACTTTCTTATTTACCATTTCTTGTTCTCTTGATTTCTTTGTGTGGCTTTGAGTTACGTAGTGTATTATTAACAAAACAAATAAGGTCAAAAGTCACCAGTCCCCATTCACTGTAGGTTGCTAGGACAGAATCTACCGGACCCCTCCGTAAGACACCTGTCGTTTGCACAAGACTTTATGAGGTTCAAAGTACTTTTGTTGCCTGTGGGTTATTTCATGAGACCCACAATACCTTGTGGCAAGGCAGGGTGGCATCTTACAGGCCGGGAAACCACCCTGGATTAATACAAGGATAATTCCTTTCCTCTTTTTTAGACATCTGGCTGCTTCTCTGGCACCAGAATGTTCTGAAACAATGATAAATTCATTTCAGAATACCCCAGGCAGTCAGGGTCAGGCTGCACCTCTTTTCAAGGGTAGGTGAGCCCTAGCTTGTCCACATCAACCAGTATCTGAGCTTTCCTGGCTGCTTTTTTTACCATGATCGGGTTGGTGGACTTTGAGAAGGGGACATGGGGGAGTAGGGGGGAAGATTTTATTTATTTATATATATAAATAGAAAAAGAGAGAGGCATTTATCCTTTGCAACAACTACTGGCAAGAAGCCTGTATTCTAATCTCTCCAGGCCAACTGAAGAGTATTTGAAACCAGCACTAACTGCCCAGAGAATGTGCTCTCCTTCGGTTTCCCAACTGATGCAGGTTTCTGGAACTAAGTGGAAATGAGTGTCCAGGACTCTGCAAACGGTCTTCAAAAAGCAGGCAGCCCTGGGAAGGATGAGGGTGGAGGAGGGCGAGCTCTCCGTGGTGGTGGGCGGAGCCAACGACTGGGCAGGAGGAGTTCCTGAGAGCAGGAAGGACCCACCTGCAACCTCCCCCACGTCTCTCCAGGGCTGATTTTGCAGCCAATAAAATTTGCAAATGAATGTTCATATTCCCAAGAGCCAAAAGAGGGAAACCCAAATGTTCATCCACAGAGGAATGGATGAACAAAATGTCTTTCCATATCCTGCCGCCACATGGATGGACCTTGAAAACCTGCTCCGTGAAAGAAGTCCCAAAAGGCCACATATTGGATGATTCCACTTATGAAGTGTCCAGAACAGGCATAGCCACACAGAAAACGAATGGGAATGGTTGCCTACCGCTTTGAAAAGCAGGCGGAGTGGGTAGATTGGGGTGTGGGTTTTTTTTTAAGGTAATGAAAATATTCTAAAATTCACTGTGGTGATGGTAGCACATTTGGAATATACTTAAAACCACTGAATCGTACTTTAAAACGGTGAGGTTTTTGTTAACGTGAATTGTACCTCAATTTTAATGTTGAAAAAAGCCCACCCTGTGGAGATACACATGTCCAAGGGGATACGCAGTCGTCACTGTTTCCTCCTTTTGACGCCGGAGGTTCGCTCTTTCCTCATCCTCTCCTGCTCTCTCTCCGCGGCAGTGCACCGTTTGCTTCTAGGACGGGGTTGTGATTTCACCAGAATAACTAACAGGGTCTTCCTAATGCCGAGGCCAGGCTGTGGCTGGTGAGGCTCTCTGCTGCAGACCCGAGCCAGAAACTGGCTGATTTGGGCAGGAATGGAGTTTATATTTAGAGGCTGGTTCAGAGTCCGAGGAATTGCGAGAAGGCTGAAAGCCAGATGCAAGGAGAGTGTGAAAAACAAAAAATTCTCATCCTGATCACCCATAGAATCTTAAGCTTTTAAGTTTCTAGCCTAGAGTCCAGAGTTAAGACAACCAACTTTTTAATCTATAAACTGAAACAAAGCACCAGAGACGACTTTTTAACATCTGTTTTCCGTGGGGAAAAAGGACAAGGAGTTTGGGAGACAGGAAGAAGAAATGTCATGAAGGCCATCGGACTGGGGAGACCTAGCAGAACGGTAGCCTCGCCAGTCCATTCCACAGGAAATGTCACCCCTGACATCACTCAGCAACTGAGACACACTCCTAATGCGCCTACCAAGTAAAACTGGCCCCAGCTGTCCACACATGCAGGGCAGTCAGTCTCCCCCACTAACTTCAAGGAGTCACCCCACCCGTAGCCGGGACTCTGCCTGGGCAACACCTGACCACTGTTCTGGCCAGCTCCCCAGGCCCTGCCTCTGGAGCCCGCCAGGGGCTCAGAGAGGCCCGCTCCCTCCTTTGTCTCTGCCAGCTGGTCCTGACCGTGCATTCAGTGGTCTCTCCACCACCCAAATGCCCTTCTGGACTGGGTGCTGACAGTTGTCTGTGGAATCCCACAGCCCACTTCTCAGCCGACCATTTGTCTCCCTGCTAGTCATTGATTGGAATGAAACAGAAGGGCTCCAACAAGAGTTCCCATGTCAGTCAACACGAGAAGCCTCTTTTCCACCCCAATCCAGAGAGGAATAGGACCCAGAGAAAAGCTGCTTTCATGTTCCTCTAATCTTTATTCTGTCACTAAATACTTAAATAAAACTGTTTAAGGAAAATCCAACCTTGAGATTTTAGTCCCCTGTTTCAGGAAAGGACCACACTGAAACCTGAAGGCATCTATATATAAAGTCTTTATTACAGGCAGTATTGGTCCATACACTACACGATTCCAACAGTACAAGTTTAATCTTTCAAACTCATCATTTAAACAGCAAAAGACCAAGAAATAGAATTTGAGTCAAGTGATTATTTTTCAAAATAGTCTCAATGCGCATAATCCTTCGTTCCCTTATTATAGTGAAACATACAAATACAGAAAAATACCCCATTTAACATATACTAGTGTTAAATGGTTTTTTGGCTTAAAATCGGAGTTAAGAAAATCCTTTTTAGCAACCTACATACAGATAAGTAGCAAACTTTATGATATTAAACAAATTCATTCCGCTTAAAATGTGAATAATTTCATCCATCATGTGTTCTGATTCTAGTACAAGTGTTTACTCTTTCACCATCATGATTCTTATCTGAAGGACCAACTCAAGGAGTCATCCTAGGTATAACCTTATCCTCTTCCCCAACAACTTCATCCAAAAGTCTGTTCAACAGATGGCAACCAGGTAGCGGTCACTTCGCCATCTGATGCCGATGGTGCCGTGAGAGCGTGGCCAGACCTGTTAAACAGCCCGTTTTCCTACCTACTGTGGGTTGCTGCTCAGGAGGGACGAGAGACGCCAATACAAGCAGAAAATCTGCAGCCCCTCTGCTACGTGCCTTAGAACACTTTCAATTTTTCTGGTCAATGCTCTGATTAGGTAACGTACAGAAAAGCCAGCATATTAGTTTAAATCTTTAAACAAAAAACTATATTTTCCAAAGTCATTATCATTTGGGGCAATTAAGTGATCTTTTCTTGCTTTGTTGAGCTTCATCTTTAGGGCGTCCCTTCTTTCTTCCCATTCATGAAGTTCGGCGTTTCCATGTGCAAACTTACAGCTGCTTCCTTCCATGCAAGTACCATCCATATACCTGTCAGGACAAGGCAGCCTGGTAAGCATTCACAAGTTCTTATAAAAATCTTAAAAACATACACTTCACTAGCTTCATGAGTTGCATAAAACTTTTGCTTCAAAATCTTAAGCCTAGAAAAATGAATATTTTACAGCCATGACATCCAGAGTAGAGAAACTAGTACTTTATAAACTATTTAAATGTATTTAGTAAAAATATTGATGGAGAAAAAGACTACAATCCTGATGCAATGGAAAGATATCAAAGGTGTCATAAGTAAAAGATAACTTCAACAGTTTAACATTTAAAAAAGTGTTCTACATCAGCTTAAAGGAAAGATACATTTCCCTTTGTCCTGAGTAAGTTCCAGATTTACACTTGAAATATAATCAAAGGCAGTTTAAAACTGATGAGCATCGACACAAGAATCATGGCAAAGAGGTGACGATCCGCTGTGAACTCAAAGACCATCTGGGCAAATTTGAACAAATTTCTTATTCAGTTACCTTTAGACATTCCAAACCATCATCAGCTGACTAGTAAATCTTTTCACAGAAGAGTGAAGAAGCGTTCAAGAAGCAACTAAAACTTTGGGCCCAAATGCAAGCATCCAATATCGAAACCCTTGAGCACCCATACATTCTCTGCCTACTGACATCATGACCATGGAAGTCACGCAAGATGGGCAGTTTGCAGGTGGGAAATTAAGAAACCTACATACCTATCACAAATACTAAAATACCCTGTTGGGAAGCGGTGCTGCCAGCAGTACTGATCGTCCTCGGTGTGGAAAACCTTCTCCTTGTGCTTCTCCGAAGAGATGTGGCCTTGCCACTGCTTCTCGCTGTTACAGTTCTTCCCACACATCCAGCAGTGGAAGTCCACCTGCAGCACACGGAAGACACAAGATCCATAAGTACCTGTTGTCTGTGTCCCTCAACAGGTCAAACACTGTTCTGGGCATGATGAGAACTAGAAACCACACGGACTATGACCCAGACTCTATTCTTGGGGAGCCCATCTAGAGGGCGGAGCAAGGCAAGAACATAAAATTCAAAGTCAGAAACAGGACCAAGGAAGGATCTCAATGCTGGGAGGCAGGCCAAAATGCAGGAAGCAGGGGCAATGGATTCGGCCAGGTGTCCAGCAAGTGTCCGGGGAGGAGGCGATAGGAGCTGGTGTGCAAACAAAGATGTCTGTGTGGGAGGACAGAGACCAGGTGCACACAGGATTCTGGGAAGAATCACCACCACAAGGAAAAGCAGGACGTGAAAGCCTGGGGCTTGCCGACCACAGAGGGACGAGCAGCAGGTCCATTCAGTGCAGTGGAACAGGTCCTCCTGGGCCAGGACTTGTACCGGGCGCCAGGGGAGCTCACATGCCAGGAAGACACTGCCCTGGGGCACACCTGCAGGGGGACTCTGGTGTGGTGTGGTGTGGTGTGTGAGGGCTGCCACAGAGGCAAACTTGGAGCGCCTGAGCAGTAGTTCCCGAATGCCCGGGGTCAGAATCATCTCCAACCAGGTAAGAACAGATTCCTGGAGACTTCCCATGAGTTCGGACTCAGTGTCTGCATTATAGATGAAGAATCAATCTTTTAAACAGCCCAGGTACATCTCATGACCCAGCAAGTCTAAGTGACCCTGTCTGGGGCACACAGGAGCACTTCAGAATCAGCACAGAGAGAGGACATCACAGAGCACATCGTGATCAGAGACAAGGGGAGAGGTGAGGCCAGGCCACGAACATGACCTGGATCCAACTGAGCCAATATGGAAAAGCAGCAAGAAACAATACAAGAGACAAATAGCAGAGTAACTCATACATGGATGTCAATTTAAATAAAAACATGCCGGGCAGAAAACTACAGATTAGGAATAAATATGTCAAAGGCATGTAAACATTGCCTGGAAAAATACACACTGGATCTGGTCCCTCTGGGAAGGGGGACATATGGAATTCCAACTTTATCTATAACATTTTATTTATTTTACAGAACAAATACAACAAACTGTTCACATCAGTTTTGCTTGGGATGGTAGACTCAAGATATTCATTATATTATCCTCTTTACTCTTCTGAAATTTTAAAAAGAAGACCCAAACAGTGAAAGACCACAGGTGATGTGATGTCTCCGGAGAACCTGAGAGGCGGAGGCCAGCCTGGAGGCAAGTGAGGAGGGAATGAGAGGACAGGAAGGGGACAGGAGCCAGGGGAAACACTGCCTGAGCAGTGGCTCTGAAGTCAGAAACAGGCTCAGGGACAGGAGTTTTAGACTAGGGAGACTTAAGCTAAGGTCAGGAAGCTACTGGAGACAGAAGATGAATATTCCAGATGAGGGCAGGCAGCGAGTGAGGGAGCTGGGGTTCAGAAAAGGTGGGAAAGAAAAGAAAGGCCCCACCAATGGCATGGAGGCAAGGGGGATGTAATAACCAAAGGTACTCACAGTGACTTCAGCATAATCTGTCGGCATGTGAATTTGTTTTCCATTTTCCTTGTGTGACTGGCTGGCTACATCATCACTTTTTTCGTTTTTTTGACTCTTTAGCCAGAGTTCATAAAATTGCTCCATATCTTGTACTAAAGAAAAATCAATCATTTCAGCAGCAAAGATTTAAATATACCATTTAAATACACACAAGACTATGCACACTTTCGGTATCGGTTGACATACATTTACAAGAGGAAAGCGGGAGGGCTGAAAGAGTCTGACGTTAGATGTGGAGAAGGTCCATGGCCACACAGCAGGTAAACGCTCATGGGGAAGAACCAAACTCAGGGCTATGAGACCGCACACATTAGTTTTGGAGATTACTAACTCCTCCCTGACACTTGCAAGGTACTTTGGCAACGTTTAAAATTCAGAAATCACTGTGAAGATACTGCCTTAAAAAAAGCCGTGGGATGGCTCCACGCTGGTCCAAGGTCAACACTCTATCATGGCCATCACTACACGAGCTACTGGAGGCCTGGGGCAGATATGCTCCTCGCTGCAGAGAAATACGAGGAACGTGCTACCACGCATTCCGAGATCCTGACCCTGACGGGAGTCCGTCAGTGAAAGCACAGGTCGCCAAGGACCGACATGCCGGGGTGCTTTTTACACCATAACCATGACCCGATCCTGGGCAGTGACTGAGCTGCTTCCTATAGCAAGAACAAGTGCATTTCAAACTGCTGTCAAGTGCTGAAACCAGGTTTTTCAGCTTCAGTAGTGCTGACATTCCGGGCCTGGTAATTCCTTGCTGTGGGGCGTCCTGTGCACTGTAGGGTAAGGTAACAACACCCCCCGGACTCTACCCACTAGATGCCAGGAGTACACCCCCGGAAGTCATGGCATAAAAATGTCTCCAGATGTTGCCAAATGGGGTGTGGGGCAAAACTGATCCCAGCTGACAACCACTGTGCTAAAAAATCTGATCATGAGGATGTGGTCAAAACTTGGCTTTGCTGCCTGCTCCAGTGTTTCTAACAATATACTACTACCAGTCTAAGACTAGAGATAAACCAGAACTTCTTTTTCTTTCAGACAAGTGGTAGCAGGAATCATTGTAAGAACACTGATATGCAAGGACATCTTCAGTAAAGCCCAACTGTTTGTCCCCACTCCAAGCCAGACAGCAAGGAGTCCCATCCACCAAAGTCGCTGAATTTTTACACGGCTGAAACACAGCGGGTGACATGCTTAAATTCGATTGGTTCTTATAATCCAGAGACTGCAGATCTTAAGTAGCTGGTAAATTTCCATCAGTTTAGTTAAGATTAAAGAACAATGATCCTTGCAGTAAAACCTTTTCTGGTCAGAAGTGAAAGGTTGAGCTCTTTGCAAAGACTCCCACAATAAACTTGAAGTTTCACCAAGATAAGCATTCTCTCCTCGGACCTTTGAATCTAGGCCTTTTCTACCAGTAACGCCTCCTAGAAGAAACCTCCTATTCTAACTTGAGTGATTGAGGGGGTGACTATTCACAGTAGGAGCAGCTAATCTGATTTAAGCAGTCATGAAAGGATTGAATTCCCTAGACCACTTTTTCAGACCACATCTCTGACATCAAAGGATACAGACCTATATATTCACATCCAGTCTGACCTAAGCAGACACAGCTTAGATATCAGATTCTGCTCCACTGATAAAATAGCACAACTATTTAGAATGCAAACTGCCTTCTGTGTTCATGTGAGCTGGCATATTTACAAAGAGGGAAGAACTTTCTGGTGAGCTAGATTTAATGGACGTGAAGGCCACAGTTAAAACATCAACTTACTCCCGTTCTCCTTCATATAAGTCCACACTTCTCGTTCCTCAGGACTATGAGCAAAGGAACAGTTTCCAACATATTGACATTTTTTCCCAGAAGCAATATGATTGCACAGCTGTATAAAAAATATGAATATGCTTTAAGACAGAGTATACTTAGTGGAACGCCTAATTTTTACATTTAAGCAAAATAGCACTATTATCCACTCTAATGCTTAGTATAATTTTTAAATAAGATTAGCTTGATTCTATTCAAACTGACTGTAAGCCTAAAATACATGAGATGATATTAAGCTTTCTATCTCAAAATTTTTCAGAAGAAAAATTTCCAAAAGAAAGCAAGCATGGAACTATAATACGGAACATTTCTCCAGACTCACTTATTCAGAGCATCTGCTTTTAACACAGAACATCCTTTCCCCACGATGCCAATCTCTGCCCTCTCTGCCTGAGAGCTCCTACTCCTCCCTCCCTCACACTAACCAGGCCTCCTTGGTGGCCCTCAAGAATCAGTAGAGAAGCGGCAGACAACTCCAGAGGTTACCAACCAGTGTCAGCAAGTCTTGGACATGGAGCTTACTTAAAACCAACACTGGCAGCTAACCTGGGCCATGCATTCACTGAGCATGCATCACCCGATAGCAATTATTACACTGACCTGGCCAGCCAGTTATGTATCATTCGATAATACCTCTCTGGTTATCTGCATTTTTATTTTACAAAGTAAACACAGTAATACTGGTAGGAAAGTAAAATGATAGGGACCAAGAGAACACAGACTTCCGTAAGAACCGTGACTATCAAGAACCAAGAAAAACTCCAGCACCAAGAGCTCATTCTTAAAATACCATCAGTATACTTGTCCTTATAGAACCTAAATTCTAGAACAATTAATTGTTAGCTAATCTTTGTTTATTCATGTTTCCACAGGAGCTGGCCCTATATATTAGTTTATGTAATATTAGATGCTTGGCATTGGTTTTTGCTAAAAATCTAAAAGCAGTCTGTCCTCAACAATGCACATGTCCTCCCTTGTACCAATACCAGTGACCCCATCCTTACAATCTTCTGCATGAAGTCAGTTGTCAATAAGATGTTTTTGTGACTGTTTTATTCTTTGCCTAGTCAAACCCTGTAAATACTTAGTCAGGTATTACTAGGGAAACATTTACCATAACCATAGTCTCAAGGCTCAATGATGAGAGGCAGAGAAAAGAGAAGAAGATAAAGGAGAAGGCCAGCTACCAAGCTGGGTTTTACATAAACACCATCCCATATAATCTTCCCTATGACGTTATTATTCCCATTTACCTATGAGCAAACTGAGGCTGAGTAATTTGACCAGGGCCCTTCTGACAGACTCTGAAGCCCATTCTTTTTCCATCTCACCACACTGTCTACACACACACACACACATACACACAGTATTGCTTTTTCTTTTTTAAAAAGGATCCCTTGGCAATATCCAGTGTGGTAGGAGAAAAAGAGAAAATAAGCTACTATACAACACTGCACAGCAGGATACCACATCTGAGATTAAAGAACAATCAGTACTATGCAGCTGCCTCATGAACTAGAATTGTTCTCAGCTGTCTGTTTTAACAAAGTATGAAGAATATACTCATAATCTGCACTATCTTTGAAAGCACAAGATAATCATGATTCCAGTCAACCTACTTCCCTTCCTGCACAGCATGCTGATTAAATCGCCCATGTCCATGAGTCTGATGCCACTGTGGACGAAACACAGACACACCACCTCCTTCAAAGACTGACCTCGTAAACTGTGTTTTACAAAATGCAAGGTCCTCTGGGTGATGGGAAATTAATCTGCCTCTTCCTCAACTCCTTCTGGCAGTTCAGACAGAGGCCTCATTTACAAGGGGACTCTGCAACCTATCTGTACTGCTTTCTCTGGGCAAAAGGTTCTCTCCATATGTCCTCCATCAGGGAAGAAAGTTTACTACCTGTCAGGGCTCCAAAATCCTCTCCATTAACTCACACAGTGAAATCCCCCCAGACTCCATCTGGACCCCCTGTCTTATGAACACAGGCAGGTGGACAGCCCACGGGGTTTGCTCGATCATCTTCAAGGCCATGTAAGGCACCAGAAGGCACCAAGATGGAGCATGCAACCTGGTGAATGAGATCCCGACTTTAAGCTGGTCTGCTGTGTTTATTCTGAGGGCTTTAAGGAACATGTTCCTCTAACACAGAACGTTCTTCCTTTGGTTTATTCTGAGAAAATCCTATGAAGTTGGGTATCTTTTAGCCAGTATCCAGTGCTTCAGTGAAAGAAGCAGGCTCACCACCAGCATTCATAAGACCACAGAAAGCTTTGGCTTTGACATCAAAGCTGAGGAATCAAATTTAAATGAAATTCTCCCCCATTCATTCCCCAAAGTAATTCATCTGAAAAATAAGCCATGCCCTTAACTGTTTCTTGAGTCCATTATCTATTTACTTTTCCCAAGTAACTCATACAACTCCAGTCAGTCTGAAACTGTCACAGAACCATGCATCCAAAAGGCAAAAGAAAATGTGAGACCATTTAAGTTTCATTATTACGATGAGCATTACTTAAAGGCTCCAGTTTCAATCTGAATTACTACTTTCTAATGATTTGAAATGCCTAATAAAAAAAGTGGCTTAAAAATTACGTATGTACATCAAACTGTAAAGGCATTTGTTTCTTTGTGGGGAGAGGACGGATGTTCATCCACTTCTTACGTTCAATAGACATCACTCTCATCGCACGCCGATCTTTGGTCCACCTAAGAAAAATGGAGTTCAGAAAACACAAGGACATACTGGCCAAAGGCAGAATGTAAAGGGACAGGTACAAAGTTGTACCTAAAGGGGCAGAGATTTTTCTCTTAACCCTTTTAAAAGAAACGCCTTATGATTGTCATTTTGTTTCCTGGTATTTGTAAATAAACATTCCCTACAAATCCTAAACAAAGAACTAATAAAATACAGGAAGAGCACTAATGAGTTTTCTTGAATTCTTAGCTACTAAGTCCTAAAAATCTCTTCCCTTTTGCTTTCCAGTTACTCCTAAATTATCTACTTTGCTCTCTTTGAAGTCTTAATTCTTTTTTTATGGGACTGATTTTATACCCGTGAAGCAGATAATTATGAAATAGGAGTTGCTTCCACACACACGTTACTTACGAATGCCTTGCTTTTGCACTACAATATTTTCTGTTTTTGTCTGGTTCAATGACTTGACCGTTTCTCAGACACTGTGCACACACAAATTTTATCTTCATATTAAGAGATCCAGGCATTATTTGATTGCCAATTACCTTAAACAGTTAAAAGATAAGTTGCAAGTTTAACAGAAAACCAGTTTTTTAAGACCAAAATAAAGAACTGCCATGCATTTTGTTTTCATAATAGCATACAATTTCTGTTATTGGCTGGTAACTAAATCTCCAATTCTCTACCCAAATGCACAAGAGAATATGAAAAAAGCAGATCATAGATGCAAAACCTCAATTTATGAAAGTCAGCTTTGGAGTTGATGGCTGGAATTTGTGTGTGGGGTGGTGGGTGGGGGGGGGTAGAGGGGAGGTGCGGAAGATAGTAGATTAAGCAGTTTTGCCAGGTGGGAAACAAAATTACAGGCACAATCCACCTCACTTACTCAAGAATCCCAATTATTTTGCTAAGCATGCTAAATAAGAAAACTGTATCCCTGGCAGTATATTATGGAAAGCTTAATTGTTTTTATGATGATAAAGTAAAATTCAGATTTTTTTTTCACATTATGAATTACTCAATACACATTAAGAAAGTAACTGTACCGTAAGTGTAAATAAACTGCATCTGCTAACAACCAACACCCATTAGGCCATTCTAGAAAAGATAACAAACGCAGAAATCACACGAGAAAATACCTGCGCTCCAGGTACGTTTGCTTCCAAATTTTGCCAATATCGTTTAGATTCTTGAGCAATAGCAGCATGCGAGACACCTGGAAAATGCCCAAGCCCACCTTTAGGGGCTCTACGTAACAACAGTCCATCAGTTTGGTCCCCAGTTAGACTCAATACCCTAATAATCCCCACATAGCATAATCTATCACTAAGAATGAATGAATATCACATTACTCTTTTCCAAAATGGAATATTTACAAATATAGCTCTTGGTGCCTTCTGAGAGATCTTTCTTCCTTACAGATCCACACTACATGCATTGACTTGTGTCAGCAATTAATTATATGAGACCGTACTCAAAACAGGCCACTCTCAAAATTAAAAGTGACAATTTAAAGCTTAGGATAAAATCAACACTTTTGCCACATAAGGTTAATGGAGAAAGGTCTCTGATACTGTCTGTTTCATCAACACTGGCTGCTCTGGAGAAGGCAGCTCTCAATCATAATGCACAAACCTACCTGTTTCATTTTGCAATATCCAGACTTTCAATTCTACAAGACTATGTGCATAAAAGCACTCATCTTCCCTTAAACAGCCATAGCGAACCTCATGTCGACATAAATCAAGCTGACATTGACCATGAAAAGAACGTATTTTGGAGTATTTTACTGTTGTCTCTCGCAAAATGTGGACAAGGCACCTAAGATGAAAATTAAGCGACATTTTAGTATGGTTCTGCCACATCTTTTTTTAAAAAAGGGAAATATATATATATACACATATACATAATGTCAAGTTCCAGACTGAAAAATATATTGAGTCTTTATCAGAAAAAGTTAATCACTATATGCAGTTGTTGGACTAATTGGGGAGGGAGGAGAATAATTACAGGTTAAGCCACAGAACACCTAAATCCATGTCATGAGAAGCTATAAATCAATAATGCTTTTCTGTATTAAGTATCAATTTAATAATCCATTTTTTTAATTCCCAGCAAAATACACCAAGAGACATTTTTAAATAGTCATCATCTTTCAGAACAACAGCAACAAAAGGAGAGGGGGAATGCCTGGGCAGATACTACTCAGTTTTATTTGGATCTAAAAAAAGAATCTATTTGTCACTATAAAAATTAGAAACTACCAACATACTTATTGTCTTCAAACTCATGCTTTGTAACCGGGTGAGAACAAGAAGTAGAATTATCTTTATTTCTTTTACTTATCATTCTAGGCTTATGATCAAAACATTTCTGGAATAGACAGAGAAGAAGAATTATCACAAAAACGTAATACAAAATGTAACTTTTGTGCCATACTTGTGTACAAACTTAGACATTATATACTTATACCAATTAAGAGTCAATATGAAGTCTTAATATTACTCTTTTGGGTAATGGAGCAGCTACCATTGTTGATGAATGCTTTATGAGATGCAGGACTTGGGCCAAGTAATTTCTACTTCTGGGCTTGCAAGTCAGAAACTATCACCAATTTCATGGCAGAAAAAAAAGTTTGGAAAAAGTACCTCACAGAGGAATATAAATTCTCCCAGATGTTCTTGGAGAAGTTTGAAGACGGTAAGATGGATCTTTCCATTGCCACCAAAGAAAGCCTCTCTACTGAAGGCCCCTTTGCGCTCCAGCGTCCAGACGTCTATCTCTTCTTGGCAATAAGCAAATGTGCAGTGGCCTGAGTACCTACATTCCTCCTCAGCAGCAACATCTAGGAAGACAGGGAATTAAAACACATATAAAATGTGGATGACTGTTTTTTCAAAGCCAATGAATATTAAACAGATTTAGGATATCATACCAGTTTTTGTAACAATTCCTGAGTAGCTTCAAACAATGATATGCACATTACTACACAGACATTATATTAAGTCTAAAAAAAGCAGTACCACAAGTCTGAATCATTTTTATTTCATGACAGGAAAAATAGCCTTGATACTCTTATGTACTCCACCTGAGTTTAAACAAATCATTTGGAGACTTTTAAGAGCTCATTTAGATGAAGTTATCTGAGAAAAATGAAAATACTGTTTTCTCAAAAGCAACTTAAAAGAGCAACACTTTGAAAGCCTGAACTCAGTATTCTGATTCCATTTACACTAAGTCTGAGAACTTAATTTGAGACAGTTTTCTGTTTAAAACTTGGTCAAAGCCCTGTTTCCATAACCAACAATAAAACATATACCACATAAAAAGTTAAAAAGTAAAAATAATATATCAAAAATACTAATGGCTCAATCCTAAAATCTTGCTATTAACTCTAAACATTTTTATTAACTGGGACCATTATAATAATGTAGCAAATCATTTATCATTTATGTAACATATACCAATTAGATGATTACAGTACACACCTTTACATATATAATACGGTCCTTCATAATTTGTTTTTGTTGGTCTCGGACGTATTTTTTTCCATGATTTATCTTCAACATTCTTTATCCTACCAATTAAAATATCTTTCTTGCATTTATGATCTATATTAGCATGGTAAGTGAAATCCATTAACTTAGGGCCTAAAAAAGTTAGAAATAAGGATTACTCATATGCACAAAAAGTAACATTTCATTTATAGGCACTTACATGGATATTGATTATTAAATTTCCACAAAACCTCATTTTCGTAACTTCCCAAATATAAACAAGCTACTGAAGTAATTTTTGCCTTTTATGTTGTTTGTCAGACAAAGCCAAAGTTCTATTCAACCCGTTCCTCCCCAAACATACCCTATTTAACTATTAGAATAGGAATTCTGATGGCTTCTAAGGGTAACAGTTAAATAACAAGTAAGAAAGAAAATGCATTTGGATCCAGTTTAGGATAACTTGTGTTTTATCACTGGACTTCAGGGTACAGATATGAAACAACAGAAAGCACTTAATTCTCATAAACATCATATTATATACACCAGTCTTAAAATGCTTTTTCCCAGCTCTTGCTCTATTTGTAAATGACAGAAAGAATTTTGTACGAATTTCAGTAAGCTCTCAAAATCAGGTAAATATTCTATTCCACATAATTCGATAAATAAAATTATATCAAGGGCAGAGACTTATCCTATCAGATTCCAAAGACCCCAAATCAGTAATTGCTGCTTCCTTAGAAAAAACTCAAATAGGGATTAAGCAGTCACAGAAGCTGGTGTTTTCCACACATATTTGCAAATTCCTGAGCATTTTCAGGTTACTGACTCCCTTAACACTGTCTGCTCCTCTGTTTGGTCCTGACCTGATTTTACAAAACAGATCTGACAAGCTTGTCTCAATTCATGGGTTCCTTCAAGGGGATGTCTCGGAGTCACTGATGAAGGTGGTTTAGTAACTGCATTCCCAAAGAAGTTTCCAAAGTCATTCCTAGGGTGACTTGAAATTCCCAGGAAACTCTCAGAAGCAAACAAACTGCCGGGTCCATTCATCTGCAAGAAGAGTAAGAAAAACAAAAAAACAAAAACAGCCAACAAATATTGCACTATCACTAAAGAAGGAAACGGACTGATCTGAAAAATAAGACATTCTTCACAAACCGAAGTCAGTACTATTCTGTCCTCAACGTGCTTCTATTTAAGAACTGTTTCTTTCTATACTTTCCTCTTTGGGTGTCTAGGCCCCTCCCCCATTTTTTTTTTTGGATCCTCCACAAGTTGTTAAAAGTAACAGGTAACTGTTCTGCTTCAACAGCAAAAACATCTTACATGCCCTGATCGTGTATTTCCTTGTTTTGTTTATGCTGTGCTGAAGCCTCTTACACCGTCTGAATAGTGATTAATTTGTATGACAGATCCAGTCTTAAACACAGACAGCATTTATCACTGGATGTTCCAGAAGAGTCTTATTTTAATATTATTTCCCACAGCACACACCAAATTTAAGGGAGACTGTCATGTTCATCAAATAACACAGTTACTTAAGTAAAAGACCTGTTTTCAATTTAAGCGATGTATTTACAAAAGAGGAAGCGGCACTTACAAGTAAAAGGGAAGAATTACTGTAGTTAATCGGTGTTCCCTCTCTAGAAGTTGAGGTGGACAGATCTAAAATAATAAAAAAACTTCAACAGACCTTTTCATTCTAATCATGTAGTAAGAACATCAGGGCTTAGTAGCTGACTATGGCTTCCCCACGTCATTTTCCCGTCCCAAGTCCAAGGAGCTTTCTTGCTTATTACAGACACTCAAGGAAGGCCATGAAGCCTTTCCTTTCCTCTAGAAACCAAGGGTATAAATAACTCTCAAACAAACAAATATAAACAAAAAGGTATTTTCAGAGCTGTAAGTTAAGGCAGGACCTACCAAGAGGGGCTGTCAAAAAGACTTAAGAAAATAATTCATATTCACAATGGGAGAAGCACCTCTCTTTATGACAGTATGAAGCAGGAACTCACCAAATATTAAGAAAATTAGTACGGTCCAATCACTTCCCTTTTCTTAGTCTCCCACACAGCTATTTTCTCTCTGCCCTTTCTGTTTTCTACACTAGTCTCTTCAGGTCTCAATCTTTAAATAAATTACTTTGACTTTTGTCCTTTTAACCATGTTAAAAGCTCAGAAAAATATGAAGATTTTTATCCTTATTGCTTAAAGTATGTATTAAACCTAGGATTACAGAAACAGTGATCAGACCGAAGCCTCAGCAATCCCTTGTAAAACTAAGGCCTCAGGCATAGCTTGCTGAGCTAGATGGATGAAGCCTAAAACAGATAAACCCACTTGTCATTATTCTGAAAAACTGATCTTAAATTAGTCTTAACTTAGTATTTGCCTAGTTCAGAACTTAGATAACCTGTCTGTCTTTGAGACCCTTTAAGATGTGGTACACTTTTCTCAGAGAAAACATTAAATGTCATTTTGCCCCCCAAAACAATAGACACCCAGCTTAACAAACTAGCCTATTAAAAAAAAAAGTGCCACATACATTCTTACTCTCACATCTTTGCTGCTTGATCTCCAGAATGGCACAATTAAGTCCAGGTGCATTTAAAGCTGAAGGTTTAGTTTTATATTTTTAGCTACAATGAAAATAATTCAAGTACCAACTACCTAGAGTTAGTTAAGTAATTGCCAGACACAAATTGTCTTTTTTAGGAGATTAACTGCAATCATTTACATAAACGGCTCGATTCTTACCTCGTTTGGATTCACTCATTGAAAATGAATTTAAAGAAGAACAGAAATCTTCTAAGGATGAAGTCAAAGGTGGATACAATTCTGAGAAGGTGGGTGGAGGAGCATACCTCGCACCAATGGGCAAGGTGCCCAACAGAGATGCTGAAAAGGGTATGCTAGGAGTGACACTGGCTGTCGGAAGGGGTCCTCTGACTAAAGCTGATGGCTAGAAAAGAAAGAAGATTCAGTTAAAATCTATGAAACTCCATTCTAAGTTGGCTAACCTGCTTTTAACATTAGCATATAAAAACAAATTATTACACTGAGTAATTAGGTTCTAGAGCAAAGTAAAAGTCAAAATCAAGACTCAGTAGAGGAATCTAAGCTACAGAGTGTAGTTTTCAAGCCCACCTTTTTTAAAGGATCAAGGTATGATGTCTACTATTGTTACATTCATGTTTCACTTCAAAACTTCCTTATGATGACCTACCTTACCTGAGTACAAGGCTCATAAGAATGAGCTTTATTAAAGAGGAATCTTAGGATGTGGGGGAATGGGGAGCAGGGTAAGAAAGGCCTGGAAGGGTAAGAACCATCTTTCTGGAGATGTGAATTTTCAATCCCACAAGAACACACAGATCAAGGTGTGTTCCCTATCAAGGTAATGCTTTATCGAGAGCTGGGTGCCTTATCCTGTAAGTCGTATGCCACCTATTTAATCCTTATAGCTCTCTGAGATGTATCTACTATGATGGCCACTGTACATATAAGAAGACTGGGTACTGAGAGGTGGAGTAACTTGCCCAAGGTCACAGAGCTGTTAAGATGCAAACCCTGGTCTGTCTGCCTTTCATATATGCACCTGCCATCAGTCCACTCCACATGGACATCACCTTGATTTCACCACCCTGGAACCAGCTCTGAATTTTTCCCCCTCTTCCTCCTCTTCATGCTATTACTGCTGCTACTATTTTAATATACTTTATGGCAAAGGTCAGTGAACTACTTCTGTAAAGGGCTAGATATTAAATATCTTAGGCTTTGCCAGCCACAATGTCTCTGTTTCAACTACTCAACTGTTTTACTGCAGTGCAAAAGCAACCGCACATCATACATAATGAGTGAGTGTGGCTGTGTTTAAAAGGTTAGACCCTGAAATGTGAATCCCATGATTTTCAAGCATCACAAAATGTTATTCTCTTCTTTTTTCTCCCAACCATTTAAAATGCTAAAACCCATTTTTATTTTGAGAGCCATACAAAAATAGGCAGTGGGCCAGATCTGGCCTATGGGCTAAATTTGCTGACCCTTGTTTATGGTGTATGGTTACTAGAAAATTATCCTGAAGGAATGAGAAGTCTTTAATCTATAAAACTTGTTTTTCCTTAAGTATCAAATACTTATTCTTTTTCAGAATGTTAACTTTACCATTCCCATAATATGCAATTCCAAGAGGAGCTTTACAAAAATTGGCTAATTACTAAATAGAATGCCTCTTTTTTATTTCAAAAATGACTAAATTAGCCAGTTACCACTGGAGGACAAAAGTAACTTTTGGTGAAGGTAAGAAACTTAAAGTTTGGCCTATAGGCCATACTGAAAATATGTAGCAGGTTATATTACAATTAAAAAAAAAATGAAGCCTTTCCATTTACAATTGCATCAAAAATAATAAATACTGAGGAATAAACTTAACAAAGGTGAAAGACCTGTAGTCTGAAAACTGTAACAGACACTAATGAAAGAAACTGAAGAACACACAAATCAATGAAAATTTATCCCATGCTCACGGTCAGGAAGAATATTGTAAAAATGGCCATCCTACCCAAAGCAATTTACAGATTCAGTGCAATCCCTACCAAAATACCAATAGCATTTTTCGATGAACTAGAGCAAATAATCCTAAAATTTATATGGAACCACAAAAGACCCCAAATAGCCAAAGCACTCTTGAGAAAGAAGAACAAAGCTAGAGATAATGATGCTCCATGACTTCAAGCTATACTACAAAGCTAGAGTAACCAAAATAGTACAGTGCTGGTACAAGAACAGACCCACAGATCAATGGAACAGAATAGAGAGCCCAGACATAAGCCCACACATATATGGTCAATTAATGTATGACAAAGGAGGCAAGAATATGCAATGGGAAAAGGCAGGCTTTTCGATAAATGGTGTTGAGAAAACTGGACAACTACATGCAAGAGAATGAAAATGGATTACTGTCTAACATCACACACAAAAACAAACTAGAAATGTAAAAGACCTAAGGGTAAGACATGAAACCATAAAACTCTTAGAAGAAAATGGGCAAAAATCTCTTGAACATAAGCCTAAGTAATTTTTTTCTGGATACATCTCCCTGGGCAAGGGAAACAAAAGTAAAAATAAACAAAGGAAACATCCATCAACAAAACAAAAATGCAACCTACAGTATGGGATAATACATTTGTAAATGATATATCTGATAAGGAGTAACATCCAAAATAAACAAAGAACCCATACAACTCAACACCAAAAAAACACAAATAATCTGATTAAATAATGGGCAGAGGACCTAAATAGACATTTTTCCAAAGAAGACATACAGATGGTCAACAGGCACATGAAAAGATGCTCCACATCACTAATCATACGGAAAATGCAAATCAAAACCACAATGAGATAGCGCCTTATACCAGTCAGAATGGCTACTATCCAAAAGACAAGAAATATCAAGTGCTGGCCAGAGAAAGCAAATAGTGAATCTGTGGCATCTTACTACACCCAAGGACAGTGACTGCATTGAGGTATGGGTGGGGACTTGATAATATGGGTAAATGTAGTAACCACATTGTTTTTTCATGTGAAACCTTCATAAGAGTGTATATCAATAATACTGAAAGAAAGAAAGAGGGAGGGAAAGAGGGAAAGAGGGAGGGAAGGAAGGATGGAAGGAAGGAAGGAAGGAAGGAAGGGAGGGAAGGAGGGAGGAAGGAAGGGAGGGAGAGAGGGAGGGAGGGAAGGGAGGAGGGAAGGAGGGAGGGAGGGAAGAAGGGAGGGAGGTAAGGAAGGGATGGAGGGAGGAAGGGAGAAAGAAATATCAAGTGCTGGCCAGGATGTGGAGAAGATGGAACCCACCTACACTCCTAGTGAGAATGTAAATTGGTGCAGCCACTATGCAAAGCAGTATGGAGGTTCCTCAAAAAACTAAAATTAGAAATACCATATAACCCACTAATTCCACTCCTAGGAATTTACCCAAAGAAAACAAAATCTCTGATTCGAAAAGATACACACACCCTATGTTTATTGCTGCGTTATTTACAATAGCCAAGATATGGAGGCAACCAAAGTATCCATCAATAAACAAATGGATAAAGAAGATGTGGTACATACACATAATGGAATATTATTCAGCCATAAAAAAGAAAGAAATCCTGCCATTTGCAACAATATAGATAGACCTAGGGGGTGTTTTCCTAAGTGAAATAAGCCAGTCAGAAAAAGACAAATACCACATGATTTCACTTATATGTGGAATCTAAAAACAAAACAAAATGAAAAAAACAACAATAAACTCAGACACCAAGAAGTGACTGGTGGTTACCATGGGGGAGAGGTTGGGGTGGGTGGATGAAACAGGTGAAGGGGATGAAGATGCACAAAGTCTCAAATATAATATAGTCACGGGGATGAAGGTACAGCATGGAGAATATAGTCAAAAATTCTGAAACATCTTTCTATGTTGACAGATAATAACCACACTAGTTGGAGTGAGGATTTAATAATGTAGGTAACTGTTGAATCACTGTGTTGTACACTTGAAACTAATATATTAAAAAAGAAAAAAGAAAAGCCAACTGATTAAATTTATAAACCACTTAATTCATTAATTAATTAAAAATAAAAATGAAACCTGCCTTCAGAAGAAAGAGTAACACTGAAATTTACCATAACAGTTTCATTAGCCTCAGGTGCAGAATCAAGCAGGTCATCTATTTCATCTCCAAGGACCATATCTCCATCATCTAAAAAAGCTTCGGGCATAGTGAAGGGGACCTTTCCTCCATTTGCCAACACTGTTGAGGCCAGCGAGCTCTCTTCAGCTTGCCGTGGCAAAACAGAAGTTAAGGGCATGACGGGAACTGGGGCCAGCTCACTTCCAACTTGGTGGGAAAAACTGGATGCAGATGTAGAAACAACAGGGACAGCTTCCTGCCTCAGAGTGAACAGATCTGTAACACGGATGGAAATGTACTTGTTTTCAGTGTGAACACGTAATACTAGTGTCAACAGCCAAGAACACAGAAAATGAAGAACTAGCTGAAAATACGAAAGCAATTGTAAAAACAATTCAAATTAAGGAGTAAAGGTAATTTTTAAAAGAATTTGATTTACCCAGGAATAGATATATTCACTTATGAAAATTTTTCCTTCTTTCTCTACATGCCTGGGCTCCTTTGGGCAGAGCTGGGAGATGGTGGTAAGGCCACAGTAGGTGTTCAGCGATTACTAGCTGACACCCAGTGTTACCCATCACTTGCAGGCACATCCAGAGGCACAAGAGGTGGTTTTTGAAATTATCTTTGCTTTACTATTAATAACCACAAAGTAATCTTTTGACAACACTGTAAAACACATCATGTCTAAAGTGGGCGCTTTTCAGGTTAAGATGACACATGAAAACATACCTGGCTCGATATCTTCCACAGAACAGTTCAAAGCCTAGAAATTAAACCAAATAATGGATCATAGTATTTCTGGGATTCTGAACTAAAGCAATCTGTCAGTATCACTCTAAGAGGGCAATGCAGGTTCTCACAGAAATGTGACTCCCAATTAAGACCCAAGAAATAAGTGGAACATGTAAACATTTGTCATACGAGGTGTTAAACACCATTAGCCTTCCAGAACCACCACTTGTTCCTGTGGCCAGCATCTCTTAGAGGGCCTGCAGGGCACACTAGGTCCAGAGGGCAGAGCCTAGCCCCGGTAGCTCCCCAACCCACAATGGCACCCTAAGCGCCCCAAGAAAACTCCTTTAAAACAACAACTTTTTTAGTGGGTTTAACCCATGGACTCCCAAAATTAGTACCTGGCCCTGAACCACTTTGTCTAATAAAACCTAACATTCATTAACATCCTGTACAAAGCTACACTGGACTTCAGGAAATGCTGGCTAAGGGTAACAGATATTACTTGAGTTGTTTGTGTCTTTTTATAGGACAGGAAGCTCTGGCCAATCATGTATTTGAGGAATAAAAAGCTCTCAAAAACAGACCGAAACCAAAAATAGTAAAAGCAGAACTTCTAACGCTCCTATCTTTTCTTTTTTAAATTATGAATCTTACAGAAGTAGTAACTTTACCTTGGTAGCTCCATCCACAGGAACTGATTTTAATGAGAGCTGAAAGGAAATGACGCTAGTTTAAAAACAGAACTGACTCCCCGTTACAAAACAAAATGAACATACCTTATGGAGAGATCACCAGCTTACCTCAGCTCTAACATATGCTTTTCTTATTTTAAATCCCAATTTCTGAGCTAGTTCTTGAGTTAGTTTTATTACATTTTCATCCTGAAAAATGTGAGAATATATGATTAATGGAGGATTATATTTACTGACTGTGAAGATGAACTGGCAAATCAGTTACAATTTGTATTCTGGCAAGACACTTGCTTTACAAGCAGTTACTCCCAAATGAAGCAGGTCGATGACAGGATGGAATATGTCACTTTTTAAATGCCATTTCTCTACATGGAAGCAATAAAATGGTTATGATGTAAACAGATGAACTAACATATAAATTCCATACCTGAGGCACTGCTAAGGAGCATTTTGCTACAGCATCATAAGCCTCTTTGTATCTTCCTAAATTGCTCAGAGCCTTGGATTTCCGATACAGAGCTTTGCAGTTACTGGCATTTAAACTGAGGACTGTATCACAGTCTTCTAAAACCTTCTCATGGAAACCCTGGTGTGTCAGACCAAATAAAGTTAACAATCAAACGTTTCATTTCTTGCATTAATGTCTTCCTGTAAATGCAAACAAATTAAGACCCTAGCCTATCACCCGCCTTTTAAGCTCAAAGTTAGAAGTATTATTTTTTGTTTTAAAATTATTTTTATTATGCAATTTCAAATATACAAAAACGGAAAGAATACCACAGGTACCCATCGCCCAGATCAGATATTTATGTTAACATCTGGCCATAAAGGCCCCAGATCTTGAAGAAATAAAGCTGTCCAGACATGGTGGATGCCCGCAGGTGCCACTCCCATCCCAGTCTCCTCTCCTCCAGTTACCCTGTGTTAGAGCTTACTGAAATGCCAAATGGAAAGGTAACTCCCAAACAGGTAGCTGATGAGGAAATACATCATAGAAAACAAAATATACCATCAATTACAAGAACCAGGTAACAACATGGATACAATCCTTAAATTCAGTTAAACTGTATGGCGCGTCCATAGTGAAATTTTTAAGTACCTCAAAACATTGCTTTTTAAGTTTGGACATATGAAAAGCTTGTGTTAGTTCTTTTGAAGGCTAACTTCTGTTTTGTGCTTAAAAAGCTCCTAAGAGGACCAACTGAATCTGGAGACCAGGAAGGACAATGTCCCCAGAGGTACCCAGTAGATGCACCGATCTGTGAGCACCTCTATCTTCCTGTGCTGGTTTTTTTACACAGACACACACTCCCAAAAGCCATACTCAGATGGCACTCTCCAAGGGCCAGGAACTGAGAGGCACATTATTTCCAAAATCTCTGAACATTTGTCCACACCTGACTTTCCAAAGTTTTAGGCCGCTTTAAAAGCAGTTAAATGTCTCCCTTAAAAAAGTGAAATTAGGAAATAAAAAATTTACTGTATTATTGAAAACATTATTTTGCTCTACAAACATTGCTTTAAAAATCTCAACTCACCATATTAGAATAGCAAGCAATACGATTTACATGTAGTTTTTCAATGATATCTTTAGGGATTAGAATTTCTTCAGATTTTGCATAATCAGCTATATTCAAAGCTTCTGTGTACTGGTTTATCGAGTTGTTCCAATCACGTTCCCGATAAACATCATTTCCTTCATTAAAAAGATTTCTCACAAGAGCACGTAAATATACCTAAAAAAAAAAAATGTTACCACTTGAAGCCCTTTAAGGGATAAGTTGGGGTATAAATGGATATTAGTTTTTGTACCTAAAACTTCAGAGAAAATAATTTGACAGAGCAAGAAGTACTGTTGCAAGAAACTGTGAAATCCAGGCCAAGTCATGGCTACCTCAACTAGGGCTTCATCTTGCTTTTTCAAGAGAAAATTCAATTTATTATTATTAGGAAAAATGCAGCAAAAGTACCTTATGAGTATTTGCTCAGCTCTCCAAGCCCATGCCCAGGATAAATGACCACACATGGGAACTCCAGGTCAGAAAGAAGGAGCGTTTTAAGGCTTCTGACTAGTATTTCTAAACTGCCTTCCAAAAACAGTAACAATGAATGTTTCTGGTGGTTTTCTAGCATGTGTGCACCTGTGTGTCCATGCACATGAAATCCCCACCAATTTCTAGGTGAAAAATAGTATCCTTTTTATTTGGATGTCTTGTTACCATGAGGTTGAACTTTCCCACATTTTTACGGACCAGTGTGTCTTTTGTAAATGTCTGCTCACATCAACTACTGACTTAGCGGGGAGGGATGTTAAACCTTCTGCATAGAAGTATACACATTCTGTTGGTATGTACAAAAGTCCTTAAGGTCCCTTCGTGATTTCCACTATTGCCTGGACATTTTAAAAGTCCATTACTATCATAAGGTCAGAAAAATACTCAAGTCTTCTTTCTCATTTTATAAATTCATGTATAAGCTGATGAAAATAATAAACAAAACTCAACAGATCAACCTTTAACAGTTAGGGTGACTTGTGACTTGCCAGTTAACCTCTTTGGACCCCAATTCCACATTTGCAAAATGAAAGGATTATAAAGTGAATTGCAAAATCAGCATATTGTTCCAGGACATTTCTAGCCATAATACTTTGATTCTATGTCTGTTCAGAGAGAGGGAGGGAAGAAGGAAGAAGAGAGAGACAGAACGAAAGGAGAGGGAGGGAGAGAGGCAGAAAGAAGTGACATTCAGAAGCATCAAACCCTCATAAACAAAAAGCCACAGATGAGTGAATAAAATGGTCTGTAGAGACAAAGACTTCAGTCCAAGACCCAGTGAACTCGGCTTGCTTTCTCTAACTCAACAGATCTTCTCTAGCAATTCCCTCTCTTATTAACCAGTCACCCTTTACTACTGCTAGAACTTGTCTTCTAATGGAAAATAGAAGATACTCTGCACTCTTCTTCTCAATGTATTTTGTCCCACTTGTTTTCGATGAAATGAGAGGTAGGCCAGAAGTAATTTTCAAGGAGCTCAAAAGATAAGTTACTTCAAAACTATACTAACAGAGGAAAGAAAAACATAAGATGACTGTCCAAGCATGCAAAAACACAATGCTGTCCTATATATGTAAGGGGTCAGCAAACTTTTTCTGTAAATGCCCTGATGGTAAAAAATGTAGGCTTTGTGGACCATATGGACTCTGTCTCAACTACCCCATGTCATGAAAGCAGCCATAGATAATAATAAACAGATGGGTGTGGCTGTGTTCCAATAAAACTTTATTTACAAATATAGACAACAGGCCAATTTGGCCCACAACCCCTGCTATTTACTGTAATTCACAAACTACTTGCAGACCTTCCCAGAGTCATTACCGCATATTGTTCCTGTGTTCCTGGATATGACAGCGGTGACCTAAGAAGAAGAAACAAATTAATTTTAATTATCAGGCTCTTACCAGGATTTGTTCCTCCAGAAGTCGTCTTAAAAACTGCAGTTCTATTGGCTTGCCACTTGTTCAGAGCACATTTTAAAGACCTATTTTCCTTTACTACCATCATTCATATATAACTGTAGTCATGAAAAAAAATCGACAGCTATTCCTGTGTATTTTCTTGAGTAAGTATAACTAACTTTCCTTTCAAGCCTACTTCTACTAAAAGAAAGCCTAATTCTTCAAATACCAAAAAAGTTTAAAAATAGTACAGGACCACTAATACTATTAGATCCAATTTCCTGTCGTACAGAGGAAAAGACTGTCTCCTTCCCAGGAAGATCCAAGAGGCCCTTCTGCCTGGATACAGCCATCTAAGCTGGGGCCTGTCTTGTCACTGATGGGCTTTAAGAAGGTCAGTTAGAGACAGAGGCTCCTAAGCAGACATGTCTGCTCACAGAAGGCCTCTGAGCTGAGAGATGTTCATGTGCCGTCACTTTTCACTCATCAGAACTGTTCTTACAAGATGAGGTTCAAATTCCTCACTCTAAACACTGAAAATCAGTGACAGTAAGATCCAATTCACAACACAAAGGAATCAAATGCACAAGAGCAAAAATTACTGCTGGGACATAACATCTAAGTTCTAACCCAAATTCACAGGACTTATTAAACCCAACTGGAGGTTTCTTAATCTCAACAAAACACAGAGCCAAGAATCGCTGAGCAGTAGGAACACTGGCACGAGCCGAGCCCTTACTGTATGAACTGCAGTCCTTCCGTAATGCTGTGCTGCCTTCTCCTCCTCTCCTCGGACACACTGGACATGTTATCCCACACATCCACTTTCTAAATGAGCGATCTGGAAGGAAACAAGGCCCAAAGTTACAAGAGGGCACTGGGGTTCCTGGGCCCCAATGAAAAACCCCATAATGTGAGGTCTCATCACACAGTTCACTGAGGACACGTCCACCTCTGCAGACTTCATTCTGGTCCTTGAAGCCAAGAATCCCTCGAGTCACCCCTACCGATCAGCACAGCTGACCACAAGGTCCTTGAGGCTGAGCAGCCAGAGAGGCGGCACGTCCCTCCCAAGCAACCTCCATGAAAAGTCACGTCTCTCCTCCCCACTTCTCTACCTCCTCTGGCTACAGGGTGTATTTCTTCCCTGTCTGTATGCATGTGTAAGCTGCCACTAAAACAGTCCCGGCCTTGTTTTGCTTCTGGAACCTCTCCAGAAGTAAAAAGGTTTCACATCCGTTTGCCTTCGAGGGAGTTGGACTTCCTTGTAAGGAGACTTGAAACCTTATACGTTATTGTGTTACACAAACTTCCAAAACAATTCTTGTTGATACAACTGATAGAATAAATGAAGTTACTTCAGTTGGAGTTTTCTGGCAGGGAAGAGTCTCCCTTCGGTGTAACCCAAGTCCAGGTTACTGCCATCTGCCCCCACTCATCCATGTTCATCAAGCTGTTCCCGACAAGTTAAAGCAGAACCACCGGGAAGAGATCTGTGATGAAACATCATTTCGCAAAATCCCAAACTAGGGCCTCTCAATCTCAGCAGTTTGTGCCACATAATTTTTTTTCATAGTTCTCTCTTTTTTTTAATTAAGATATCATTGATATACAACCTTATGCTCAGGTTTCACATGAGCGACATTGTGGTTACTATATTCCCTCCCATTATCAAGTCCCCACCACATACCCCATTACAGTCACTGTCCATCAGCGTAGTAAGATGCTGTAGGGTCGCTACTTGTCTTCTCTGTGCTATACTGCCTTCCCCGTGTCCCCCCTATATTACTTAAAGCTAATCATAATACCCCTTAATCCCCTTCTCCCTCCCTTCCCACCCACCCACCCCAACCCCTTTCTCTGTGGCAACTGTTAGTCCATTCTTGGGTTCTTGGGTTCTGTGAGTCTGCTGCTGTTTTGTTACTTCAGTTTTTGCTTTGTTGTTATACTCCACAGATGAGTGAAATCATTTGATACTTGTCCTTCTCCGCCTGGCTTATTTCACTGAGCATAATACCCTCTAGCTCCCCGTCCATGTTGTTGTGCCACATAATTCTGGAATATGGGGCCAGCCTATGCACTGTAGGATTTTAGCAACATCCCCGGCCCCTATCCAGTAAACGCCTCCCCCAGTCATGACAACGAAAAATATCTCCACATATTGTTAAAGGTCCTCTGGCTCGGGGGACGACCACCCGGGCTGACAACCACTGAGCTCTAACCCTAAGAGGACACCTCATCGCTTAAACCATGTATCTGGCCCCACGTGACAGATGGGGAAATCACACCCATGCTTCAAGTGGACAGATGAAATGTTTTAGTTTTTGCTTGCCATTGGTAGTTCTAATCTACCTTTTTCAAAGTACAGGAGGGGGGATGGAAGCTGGAATATCCCAAAGGCTGATAAATGGTGCTAATTCTTTTCATCTTTTAGATACTGTCAATTATAAATATTTTGATCTTACACCTAAAAGTGGGTACTTTATTGTAGTGTTTACATATGAAAGGCTACAGTAGGACCTGGAATTTGCCTGAAATACTCCAGCAAATTTTTTAAAAGGGTAGAGGGGCAGGGATAAAAAAGCTGAATTTTGATAACTGGGGACAAGTGTGGGGATTCTTTCTACTTTGTATGTGTTTGAAACTTTCCAAAATAAAAAGTTGGCAAAGCCCATGACACTGGCATAAAATGGCATTATTTCTGGGATTGGTTTTTAAGATAGTCTAACTTAAAGGGGGATGAACGGGTGGGAAGAAAACAAGAGCACCAAAGATACGGAAAGCCGCTCGAGCTGGATGACGGGCAGGTTAATGGGGGCTCGGGCTGCTCTTCCACTTGCATATGTCTGGACCATCTCCATAACAAAAAACAAAATTAATTCATACTTGTATGTACAAAGTTATTCATAAGAGAAAAAGATTGAAAAATAACTAAATGCCTGTCAAAAAGGAAATGTCTGAATAAATTGTGCTGGGAAAAAAAAGAGGTAAGATACCAAGTGTCCACAATGTGATCCTGTTGTGTTCAAAACGGGGGGACTGTATATTCATATTCGCTTGTATATACATGCAACAGCTCCAGATGGAATCACAGAGAACTGGGGGCACGGTGGGAGAGTGCCTCTACAACTCTTTTTCTTGAACCTTCTCAATGAATTACCTTTGAGGGAAAAAAATTGAAGTATTTTTTTAAAAGCCTATATAGGCTCTGAGTGCTTCCTTGGAAAGATGACTTAAGGGACCACCAAGCCTTTTTTCTATTTTATTTAAAGCAGGGGCGATTCAGCGTCAGAACTGTGAGAGCTCAAAGGCACCCAGGGTAGCACTCGGGGGCCCCAAGGCAGTCAGGCAGGAAAGTCAGTGACAAAAGAAAAGGACACCCAGCAGCAAGAACTCTCTCTTCAATGAATGGTACAACTTTCTCCCAACTGTTACAGCCATGGTGGGGAATCAGTTTGAGGTTCACTCAAAAGTAAAACTGTTGGCTAAGAAGGGACTCCTGGGTAATGATAATCTCATAAGCTAATAGCCTTAGAGCTGTTTCCCCAAAAAGCACTAGAAAACCTTGAACCTCAACCTCTTAAGGACAAAGGGCATGTGGCAAAGAGCTGACAACTCAAGAGATTAAGAGGAAATAAGACACACACTCTTAATGGCGTGAAATACACACCCCCTTTACATGTTTAAAGATTTGGGAAACCAGGTGGTATTTAAATGTGATATGACAGAGCATTTCATGTTCTGCAGTGTTTTTCCCAGAATTTTTTTATTATTTTTTTTATTTTTGGGTATCATTAATCTACATTTACATATGCAACATTATGGTTACTAAACTCCCCACTTCATCAGGTCCCCCCCCACCAACCCCATTACAGTCACTGTCCATCAGCATAGTGAGATGCTATAGAATCACTACTTGTCTTCTCTGAGTCAGAATTTTTATTTTTAAAAATGTTACACACAAAGTTAAAAATTGCTCACAATGAACAACAAATTACAGATAGCAATCATCCTTCACCACTAAACACTTTAGGACATACATCACTCTAGAGCTTAGTATTTGTTTAGTTTGTTTTTTTTTTAAGGCAAACTGCACCCATTTTAAGTCAAGTTTTGAACAATGATACACTCGTGTAACCCAGACCCAATCACACTACACCATTACTGTCACTCCAGAAAGTTCTCTCATGCCCCTTTCCAGCCAGCCCCTGCCACCTCACTCCAGGCATTCACTGCTCTGAGTTCTTCCACCAAAGATTAATGTTACCTGTGAAATAAATCTCCCTCCCATTTTGAAAGAAAGAAAAGATAAATGCTTTATACACCATCTTATTTTTGGATCCTGTTAAAATCTGGCCTCAAGTTTAAAGGGAGAAAGAATTTGATAAAGTTAACCTGACAGCCACTTTCCTTACCCAAACTCAGCAGCACATGATAAGATAGGTGCCCACTCCCTCCTTGAAAATGGGGCTTCATCTCCAGCTGACCTCTAAACGTAGAGCCCTAGGGCTTCATCAGACCCCCCTCTCTCTCCCAGTCATAGTCTCCCCTCAAGGAACCCCTGCACCAGGCAGATGTTAAATACCCTCATCGAGGGCCCTGACAAAGCCCCATGTTCATACCCGGGCAGAGCTTGAGATCCTCTGCCTACTTGACAGTTCTACTTGGATGTCTCACTGACATCACCAGCTGTTTAAAAAGTAGCATTTTAATATCATGACAGTGAAAAGGAATGTCTCCTTCCCAACCCTGTCATTCAGGTGCTCATTTGCCCTTCCTGAACCACTGTAACTAGCCTCTCCTGTGTCCTGACAAAGAGAGTCTGTGGACCAATACTGTATCTTGATTATGGTGCATCTGTGCATGCAATAAAACTGTATAATATAAATAAAATAGCTACACACACGCACAAGTGTGTGTAAAAACTGGTGAGAGCTGAGTAAGGTCTGTAGTTTGGTTACCAGTACTGTACTACAGTCAGTTTCCTGGCTTTGGTACTGACAAAACAGACATACAAGATGGTACCACTGGGGGAAGCGGATGAAGGCTTCACAGCACTCTATATACTCCTGCAATTTCCTGTGAGTCTAAAATTTTTTCAAAACAAAAAGTTAAAAATACCCTGTGCATATGTTATTTTTTATACAAACTGGGGCTCAGAACATGTTCTGCACCTTGCTTTTTTCACACAGTACCTAGTCTTGGAGGTCATTCCATATCAGGACATAGAGATCTGCTTTAACAGCTGTGTTCCATGACACGGTTGTACCAATTTCACCAGGCCCTTGGAGATGGACATCTTGGTTGTTTCCAGTCTTTAAAGTTCCCCAGGTACACAGGACATTTCATATACGTATATCTTTGAAGAAATATGTGTTTATCGGCTACTGCCAAGGTATATACCAAATGATCCTGCCCATCAGCAATGTATGAGGGTTCCTTCTTCACCAAGGAATTATCAAATGTTCTTGTCTCTGTCATCAGAGAAGGTGTGATGGTGTGGTGCGCTTTTCTGTGTCTTTCTATTGTTAGTAAGACTGAACGTCTCTTCAGATTTAAGAGCCAATCGTACCATTTTTCGCGAATTGTTTCTTATGTCTTTTGCCCATTTTCCTTCCAGGTAGAGCTTTTCTTATTTATGCAAGCTCTTTATATGTTGAGGGAAGTAGCCCTTTGCGATGCTGTTATTTTTTTCCCCAAATTGATGTCAATCTTTTGACTTTGGTTTTAGTACTTTCTGACAGTGGAACTTTTCTGTTTAGCTGAATGTATCAGCATTTTCTTTTATGGCCTCTGGATTTTGACATATCTAAGAAATACCTTTACCACTTGTAAATTATAAAATACTTCTCCAAACTTTCTTCTAGTACTGTTTCTTTTATATATTAAAAAAAAATTTAATCTCCCCTTGCCCCCACAGCTTGCTGGAAGGATGTATGTATTCCCTCCCAAGTAGCTACCCAGCTGCCTTACAAAAAGGCATCTATTCTACACTGATATGTGTAAGGCCACCTTTATAACACATGAAATTCTGGGTCTGTGACTTTCACTCAGCATTTCTACCCTGAATGGACCTGATCCTGGGCCCTCCTCCTAATCATAACTCTTTGTCCAATCTTACCTATTCAGTAAGGAAACCACCCTCCAGCCAGTTGCTCCAACCAGAAACCTGGCATTAAGCTCCTCTTTCTCCCACTCTTCACATCAACCAATCTGCTGACAAAGCCTACTGATGATATTGACATGAAGGGTGCCCCGAATCTGACACTCTTCCCAACTCCCTCCGCCACCACGCCCCAGGCACACCATCTCCAGCGGATGACACCAGCCTCTTCCCCACTTCTAAGCTCCCAGTTCTCTCCACCGTCCCTGCCCCCATCCAATTCCCACATTACACGAAAAGGAATGCTCTTCCAAACACACACATCATTATTACAGCCCTGCCAAAAATCTTTCAACGGCTTCCCTAGGCAATTACAATAAATCGCCTCGACTCCTTACCATGACCAACCAGATCTGGGAGGATCTTCATGACCTGTTTCCACACCACCCTCACCCAGACTCCCTCGCTCAGCTCCTGCCACACTGGCCGGTGGGTTCCTAGGAGGAGGCAAGGGCTCTCTGCTTCTGAGGTGTCGTGCTTGCTGTTCCCTCTGCCCATAACACACTTCCCACATCTGCAGAGAGCTGGCTCCTTTTCACCTTGGAGTTTTGGCTTAAACACCACCTTTAGAGGCCTTCCTTTACTATCCTAGATTGTTAGACCATCATTCATATCCAGAGGTTCCTTGCCTTAGTCCTGATTCAAGTTGACCCCTGAATAATGGCAGGGGTTAGGGGTACCACCCCTGTGCAGTTGAAAATCCATGTGTAACTTTTGACTCCCCTCAAATCTAATACTAATAGCCTACTGTTGACCAGAAACCTTAGCAATAACATAAACAGCCAAATAACACAGTTTGTATATGTGTAATACATGGTATTTTTTCAACAAAGTAAGCTAAAGAAAAGATGCTTTCTCAAATTGTCACAGATCTCCAGAAAATTTTCCAATATATTTACTGAAAAAAATCTGCATGTAGGTAGACCTGCGCATTTCAAACCCATGTTGTTCAAGGGTCAACTATATTAAAATATCTGGGTCCAGGTCAACCTGTATTTGAGTGGAATGTACAGAGAATGCTTCACTTGAAATGTAGAGGCCTGAGAGTTAGAACCTGGTACAACTCTTCACAAAAAGGCAAGTGTGACAAAGGAGGGGCCCGAGAGGAAGTAAGGGGACACAAGCAGAGCTGGCTGTGGCGGGCTCTGCCTCCACCCCTCCGGGGGGACCCTACGGGCAGTACAGCAATACAAAGAAAGTCTCCCAGAGACAGCGACCGAGAGGAAAACCCGAAACCCTACGTGGCTCCAGGAGGTCAGTGATGGGCTTCATTCATCACCAACAGGGAAAAGCAAGTCAGCCACGGTCTCCTCTCCGTCGGCAAAAAGGAAATACGCTTTCAACAGGTACACTGTAAAGCAAGAAACCCAATGAAATATGGATTTCATTAAATTAAACTTGCAAGCTGGAACATCATCTTTCTGGAATCAGCTGATTTTAAATCAGTTACTCATTCTGAAGCTTCACCTGAGGAGGAGAGGTACCCTCGACCTTCATTATTATCCCTTAAGTATTTATTTACTCAGTACCTGCTAGGTGAAATTCATGACACTAACGACTAGTACAATATATAATACTGGTAATTAGACAACATATTCATAACCATGAAATTTTGGTCTTACACAATAACTACAGAAACTAGCTCTCATTAACAGGAGACACCAGATAAGTGAAGGGTGACTGTGACATGTTGTATAGACAGAAACAGCTAACACTAGTGACTTTACTGGATGCCAGGCATCATGCTGAGTACTTTACATGTATTAAATCATTTAATCCTCATAGTAACTTTGAGAGATGGGTACTGTGAGGAAATAGAAGCACAGAGCAGACGCAGGCAGCCCAGGATCACACAGTTAGGAAGTCGCAGGGCTAGATTTCAGAGCCAGACAGCCCGGCTCCAGGCCCAAATTCTTCTCCACCATGCTAGTCTGCACTGGAAGTGCCAGTGACGCCGGGCTGAGGGCGCGTCCAAGTTGGCCCTGGACTGGGGCCTGGGAGACAAATTACAACTGTAGAGACAGGTGGGCAGTCTAAAGCCATTGGAGAGGAACAGAATGAACACACCCCTGCACAGGCAGGCACACACAGTAATGTGTTTAAGAGACACCATTGAAAGCAACTTTGACAACACAGAGGGTTTCCCAGGAATGCGTTGGACACAGGCAATCAGTGCACCACTCCCAGGAAAATCTTCACACGGAAATAGGCCCCATCCCTAGTGACACTGTTTAGATACAAGGAATAAAATATTAAACACCCTCACTTATAAGACATACATAGGGCTAGACAAGTACCCCAGGGCATGCGCACGGTGCTTGTATTTTTGCCTAAAAAGATATTCCTAAGTTTCTAGTGAAAAATTATAATGACTAATCTGAGTTCAATTCTATCTTCAGATGCAAGTCTTTCTGTGTAGTGACAGTAACAAATAAAAAGTTGCTAAAATAGCATTACTGGCAACCCTGTCTTGCAACAGTGTGTTAGCTCACTGTGTAACACAAAAGCCAGTGGATACAGTGCAACCCTCAGAAACTACAACTCAGGCAGTGAAACATTATTACAGATGCTCCACGCCTTCTTGAAACAGTGACTCTCCTAACTGGATACTTTATGAGCCAGTTTTTCCCTTCTACTGAAAATGAAACCTCACAGAAGTTATGTTAAAACAGTATCAGGAAAGTGATTTGTATTTTTGCCAGGTCCCCTCCTTCTGCCCCCAAGAGCTACTCATTTTGAAATCGCTGTCACACACAAGTGAGGCTGAGGGCCTCCTACAGCGCCCAGACCTGCCAAGGCACAGAGACACGCAACTCATACAGAAACTCTGTATGGGAGCAATCAACGAGAAACATGTGAAAGCTTCAAAACAAAATAGTTTGCCCAGAGTCAGCCTGACCAGCAGACATGCCCAGGACCGCCGATGTCGTCTTCTGACGTGCCAGATCAATATCCTGCTCCAAACTTAGATATTCTAATAAAACACAAAGGTTCCATTTTTTTAAACTTGTGAAATGAACTTTCTGCCTCTCCCTTGCTGGATCCATTACACGTCTGAGGCTTCATAAAGTTATGTGAATTATTTAACAGTAATGAACTAAACAACACATCGCTAACCTCAGACCAAAATAAAAAAACAAATTTCTTGGTGGTACAAAACCTGGTAAAGATAAGTAGCCTTGTTTCTTTATATCTAAGAAATCACCTCACTTAATAAGCCTTTGTGTGTGTGTGTGAATTTAAGTAGATGTATTAATCACAAATATTAATTTTAAAACTTCAGGATTGATATTTTAATATTTCTCTAACTCCTAAAACTCTCATCCTAAGTTTTTTCCTTGATTTATAAACACCTCACACTTCAGAGAAGACAAATTTCATTTCCAATACTAGATTCTGGAGGAAAAGCATTTTCACTAAAACAAACACACCTCAAGATATTATCTAGAAAACAAGTTTCTGCATATCGTGCTTACTCTAGAAAGCCTGTTCTAGATTATTCCAGGCCACAGGGTACACATGCCTTTTGTTTCTTTGTTTCTATTTCCTAGGCCTTTACTGGAATGTTTCAAACCTGCAGCTACTCTCAACATTCCTAGAGTAGAGTCTATTGTAACTGACTCCCTACCTCTTGCAACATCAATTTAACCCACCCAAATTGGCAGGTTTTTTTAATCAATCAAAATCAAGAATTGTGGGACAATATAGCTGAGATGCACCATTTTTTATGGCAAAAACTGACAGTATCTGAAGAATGGGAAGGGAAAAGAGTACAGGTCAGGGATGACCCAAGTAACTTGAAGGAAAGCATTAGCTTTCCAGTTCATGTAGGTGGCACAGGCTCTGAAAATTAACATATTCTTTGCAGCACACACACACACACACACAAATACTGATAATATTCAGTCTCGATAACTCCTGATCTCATTCTGAGTTGAACCTTATGCAACTATGTCCAGGTTCCCGTACACAGGAGAATTTCAACAAAGAAAATTCTGTCCATTAACTTGAATTATTCTGCAAATTCGGACAAGCTCCTCATTGTGCAGCCAGCTCAACAGTTGGGTTCAGCTGAGGGTGAGAAGAGGCGGGGGGTTCCTTGAGAGTCTAGAGTACAGGAGGTGACATGCCATCGGAGAGCAAGAAAAGATAAGCAGATGGCATGGGCTCCCAGCCGCCCTGCCCCCATTCAAATGCTCTATTTGATCCCTGTCCAACAGAAACGCAATGCCAGCCACATACCTAATCTTCCGTTTTCAAGCGCCACGTTAAAAGAGTATAAAAAATAAGGCAAGGTTAATGTTAACAATATATTTTAGTTACCCCAGCACGTTCAAAATATTGTCATCTCAACATGTATTATTTTAGCATAACAAACTTTGAGTGAGATATTTTACTCTTTTTCCCCCCATACTAAGTGTTTCAAATCAGGTGGGTCTTTTCCACCGGGAACACATCTCAATTCCGTCCGGCCACATTCCAAGCGCTCAACAGCCCCGAGTGGCCTGTGGTCACCTTCCTGGGCAGCGCAGGCCTGGTTTAAGCAGATCCTCCGTCTTTAAATACCTAACACGGGTACATTCTTTCAGGCCTAAACATGAAGGGGTGGAGGCGAGACTGGGGCGCGAGGGGGGAAACGGGAAAAATACCCAATTACAGATAAATTCACCAATCAGGGCGCAGGCGCTACCTCTGGGCCCTGCCAGCGCCTTCCAGCTTGACCACACCCCTGCGATGACCATCCCCAGCAGGAAATGCGCGCTAATGAGAGCTGACAGGTCTTCATTCTGGGAGGGTGGGGAAAAGAAACCCCAAACCCGGCAGTTTCGGCATCCACAATAAAGACAGGAAGCCAGTCGCCGCCCGGCCTAGATGCGAGCCCCGCGTGCAAAGCAAAAAATTAAAAAAGGAGCGGGATTAACTCGAAATACATGAGCCAGGCACCGCGCAAGCATCCTTCCCGCCCCCGAGCCCCAGATACTGAATTAGGGGCCCCGCCATCACCAGAACAGACACAAATAAGGAAAAAGTACATGTCGTTTGGAGTTACACAGCCAGGGAGGAGGTGTCTGGCCAACGGAAATGCAAAACGCACGCGGGCAGGGGAGGCAGGGGCCCGGCCCTCGTGCCCACTGGCCGCCGAGCGCCGGCGCGTCCCGGGGGGCCGCGTGCCCTTTGTGGAGCGCCCGAGGGCCACCCCTCCCCCGGCGTCCGTTAACGGCCGGGCGCGAGCACGAGGAGGCGGCGGGCGCGCGCGGGGGCGGGGGCGGCGGCGGGCGTGGGGTCCCGGTACCCACCTACCTGCGGGGACGGGCGCGCCGGGCGGCGGGCGGCGGCCAGGCGGCCTCGCTCGCTCGCAGCTTCCCTCCGCGACCGGCGGCGTTAGCAACGGCAGCGGCGGCGGCGGCGGCAGCGGCAGCGGCTCCCTCCGCCCGCGCGGCGCCACTCCTGGCGGCGGAGGCCCCGCGCCCGCCGCCCAGGAGCCGCCGCCATTGGCTGCGCCCGCGAGCGTCGCGCCGGGGGCGGTGGCGGCGCCACGTCAGTCCAGGCGAGGGCGACCGTTCACCCGCGGGCCCCGGGAGGCCCCGGAGTCAGCGCGTGGTGCCCCCGGGTGGGGCGCGTCGTGCGCGGGACGCACCCGGCCTGCTGAGTGACGGGCGGGGACATGTGGTTCTAACGTACGGTGGCGCCCTCGCGGTTCCCGGAGCGGAGCGGACCTCCGGGACCGCGTCTAACCGGGAACTGACCTAGTTTCGGGAATCAGGAAGCCTCCCGGGGGAGACTGTTCAGCAAGTCTTTATGCAGTGCTTCCTGCAGCGCGCAGAGCAGCTCTTTGGAGCCGCAGAACAACCATTATTGTCCCCATTCCTAAGAGGAAAGGCTCACGGAACCCAGTGCAGCTCGGATGGAAGGGCAGCCGGGTCCAGTCCCTTCTGCCTCTTGGAGGGCCTGGCTCCGTCCTTCAGGTCCCCGCCCACATGCCACCTCATCACCTGTATTTTAAACAGCCAGGTTCCCCTGTGGCCAGGGCTCTGCACGGTGCTCTGGGGCTCAACCTTGGGCACGGCAAAGCCTCGGCCCCATAATCGGAGGGGCAGTGGGGTATAGGCCCACAGGGACACAAAGGAGGCCGTTTTCGGGCGGTGAAAACCAAAGAGAGCAAAGCAGGGTGATGTGGCAGTGACAGGAAGGCTGCACTAGAGGGCGGATGTGTCAGGGAAGGTGACAGCCTGCAGAGGTGGTACATGTGCCAAGGCAGAGGGAAGAGGAAGTGCAAAGGCCCCGAGGCCGGAGCTTGGTGTCTGGAAAACAGGAAAGGCCTATAGGCGAGAAAGGTGCAAGTGACGACAGACCAGCCACAATTTGGAATTTGGAGTTTGTTCTGTATAGCATGGGAATCACTGGTTGGCCAATCAGAATTGGGAGTGTCATCATCTGACTTAGAAAGTTCTCTCCAGCCCCCATGCAGAGACTAGGGTGTAAGAGGGACAAGACGGGGAGCAGGGAGACTGCTAGCTAGGTGGCGCTTACATGGTCTGGGGGTGCAGATTTACAAGGGAGGTGCATGAGTCTGCTCCAGCCGTTATAACAAAATACCAGATCTGGCGCCTTAAACAAGATTAGTTTCCTCACAGATCTGATGGCAGGAAGTCCAATATCAAGTTGTTTGCAGGGCTGTCACCCTCCTTGGCTTGGAGACTGCTACCTTCTCTCTGTGACCCCAAATGGCTTTTCCAGGATGTGCACACACATCCCTGGTGCCTTTTTCTCTTAATAAGGATAACCATCATTTGGATTAGGACCACCCTTATGGTTTCACTTAATTTTAATTACCTCCATAAAGATGCACAGACAAACGGGGGGAATCTAGTAACCACGATGTATATTAATGATACCAAAAGAAAAAAAAAGATGCACAGACAGCTGGGTGGGAGATGGGACAAGATGGGGCTGCCCTGAAGGGCCTTGTAAAGCCACATTGGTTGGACATTATTCTGCAGCACAAGGAAAAATTTGATGGAGTTGTATTCGTTTCCTGTTAGTTGCTGTAACAAATCACCACGAACTTTGTGGCTTAAAACAACACATATTTATCTTACAGCTCTGGGGGTCTGAACTCTGACCTGGGTGTCACTGAGCCAAAGTCAAGGTGTCAGCAGGGCTGGTTCCTTCTGGAGGCTCTGGGAGAGAATCTGTTGTCTGGCCTCTCCAGCTTCTGGGGGCCACCTGCCTTCCTTGGCTCGTGGCCCCTGCCTCCATCTCCACAGCCAGCAACGGTCTGCTGAGCCTTTCTGACAGTGCCGTGCACTGACTCTGCTTCCGTTGTCACATCATCTCTGACTCTTGCTTTCTCCTTTCCCTCCTAAGCCCCCTTGTAATTACATCGAGCCCATCCAGATACTCCAAGACCTCGCCATCAGAGTGTGTCAGAGTTCCTATGATCAGAAATGTCATTTTCTAAAGAAGAGCAGGCTGATCTTTTTCTATAGGTTTGTGTTTTCCTGAGGTCTGTTCTACCCCTTTGTGAGTTCAGTCTTTGCACTCACCTTGGGCTCCTTCTCTGCAGGTGGCCCTACCTCTTATTTCTCAGCTGCACGAGGAGACAGTAGACTATTCCTGGTTGCCCTGGTTTTCCTTCCAGCTGGCACCAAATTAGGTGTCCTTGTGAAAGAAGCCCATCTCCTAGAACTCATCTGAAAACTTGGGAGTGGTTTCCCCTTGAGCCGCGGGGTCTCTGGGTAGCTGCTCACCCCACCTAGGCAGTAAGGCAATGGTGATTCTGTTTTATGTATCTAAAGCTCTCCAAGATTCTCAGCAGCAGCTGGTATGCACAAGTGACAAAAGCAGTTTTTTTGTTTATTGGTATATAGTCACCTCCTAAGTTCTCTCCAAAGGAAAAGGTGTTCTATATTGTGATAAATACATGTTCTCTCACTCAAGCTCCTCTAAATAAATATAAAGTAAATGTTATGGACTGAATGTTTGTGTCCCCTCAACGTCCTGTGTTGAAATCCTAACCTCCAGTGTGATGGTGTTAGGATGTGGGGCCATTGGGAGGTGATTAGGTAATAAGGGTGGAGTTTACGCATGGGATCAGTGCCCTTATGAAAGAGACACAAGAGAGATGATTTCTGTCTCTGCCATGTGACTACACAACAAGATGGCCATCTGCAAGCTAGGGAGAGGGTTTCAGCAGATACCCTGATCTGAGAGCACCCTTAATCTCAGGCTTCTCATGCCCCAGAACTGTGAAGAATAAATGTTGGTTAAGCCTCCCAGTGGTACTCTAATAGAGTGGCCCAAATGGCCTAAGGTTGTGAACATCTACAACACAAGCAGCTGTTAGGAGGTAGCAAATGGTAGAAAGGGAGAGACTTTGGAGTCGAGGAAATGCAGGTTAAGTCCCAACTTGCTCCTTACCCATCTGGATGGCCCTACGCCACTTTCTTACCTCTCAAGAGTCTTGAGTTCATCATTTTGAAATGAATACAATGATCTCTCTGGCATGGGAGGATTGCATAACATGTATGTAAGGCACCTAGGACAGAGAGGGTGTTCAATAACAAGCAGTTACTCTTCCCTGGAGGTGTAGATGAATGAATGGGTAATCATTTCCAGCATAACCGTAGGGGTGTGGAGGGACACCTGCACCCACCCCACCCCCAGACATGGTGAGGCATGTTCCCCAGTCCCCCTGGCTTTGGAGAAACTGCTCCTGAGGGCATGATGGAAGGGCCACAAAATTCTTAGGTGAACTGAAGCAGACAAAAATGAGAGTCACTGGATTAAATATGGAGCGGAGGAGATAAATCCTCAGTCATGGGGCCATTATAGTGGATTGTCTATGGAAATGGATGACCACCAGGACAATCTAAAATAAGAAAGGATAATAAAAATCTGTTTGTAAATGTCACATACCTGTGCCAGAAAAGGAAAACCCTCAATTCTATAGCACTCAGAACCGGAAAGATATATGCTACAAGTTTGCCAGATGACCACATGATACATCAACAAGCCCCGTACATTGAATTTTGTCTGTAGTTATATGGGAATCTGTGCTGGAACCTTAAAGTACAAGGTAAGAAAGTTTAATCTTATATTCCTTCTCAATTAATGAGTGAATTGTAACATCTACCGTGAATTAATCAGACTACTTTCCAACTATGCTTTGATGAAATGTTGGAGTGTAAGAAAGATACAAAAAATATCCCTTTATTTGGCTTAGTCGGTTTTATCTGGATCATGTATGTTCTTCCTCTTCACTTTCTCTTGGTATTTATCACATGCTCTTCAGCTGTGAAAAATGGCTTGCTAAAAACTCTGCCCATGGGCTGGTTGCCTGGATATCATGTTAAATGTGTAACTAACTGCCAGCTAGCTCCTAACATTGTATAAGGCAAGAGAGCCCTTAATTATCCAAGAAAAGAAAGGAACAGATATATACATAATTTGGGCGACAATATGACTTATGATTTTGCCAGCGATTTTTCCAGTCATTCTTAGGAGCTCTCCTGAAGGTTACTCTGAACACTAGTAGGAAACCAGATCTTTGCTTGTGAAGTGACTCTTTGGATCACAGCCGAGTATTCAATTCAAGTTTAATGCCAAAATGTATCACACTGTTCCCTCTTGTATTCGGAGAGACAACACATTTAATATTCAAAAGAATCCAATTCCTAGTAGCTTCTGGGAAATCAGGAGCCTGGGCAATCAGGGATGCTCCTTTCCCAGACCCTGAGCCAATTCTTCCCCGTACTTCTTTTTGCCCCGTGTTTTGTCTTTCGCTGGATACCTATTTCTGGCTGATTTTCCTCCCCCTATCCTCTGAGTATCGAGTTAGTTCTGCCCATAATTTCTGCTGCCTCCAGCCTCTAGAACTCAAGTCATCTGGAACTGGTCCCTCTGGGATGGTGGATAGACTCCAAGGAACTTCATTAATCTGTTCAACAAATATCAGTGCCAGCTATATTCAGGGCAGTTTGCTAGCTACCAAGTTGACCAGTCCTGGTTCCTACATGTAAGATACTTCAAATCAAATACGACGTTTAAAGGTCCATCCCCAAGATGTGAGTTTGGGAAACGGACCATAGAACAGGAAGGGGCACAGGGCCCCGCTGGGATGCAGCAAAAACACAGACTAAGGGAACTTCATGTGCTGGGATGTCTAGTCCAAGATCCTGTCTTTTAACACGTGAGACTGCCGGGACATGTGTAAATGAGAATTAACATGAAATCACAAGAAAACTCACTACTGACACTGTAGTTTAAAAGATACCTAATGCCTCAATAAAGGAAACAGGATCCTTTAACTAATCTACAATAGAGTTCTAACATTCCTTTTTAACATGCTCAAGGATCACAAATTTTATGCAGCCTTTTATGTCCTTCGGGTGGGTGCCAAGGTTTATTAGGAAATTCACAGAAACCATAAATATAAACAGTACATGAGACCTCCCTTGAGTCAACACATGAATGTTTCCAGAAATATGTCCAAAGCCATTTTTCCCCTCCTGTGAAGTTGTTATAAAATGTACTTAGTACAAACCTATATCCACCAGCCTAGACTGATTGATAGCAAATATTAAAAGCAACGTATTTTATAGACATTTGCAAAAAGGAATAAATTCCAAATCTATATCATGCTAATCTGGTTGTGCTGTAAATTTTAAATATTAAAAAAAAAAAAAAAACTTGAGCTGGCTATGCTCCCTTCCAGTCAGCATCCAACCTTCAAGCATGATACTTACAGTGTGTGTCTTCATTAGAAGAGGTGTGTGTGGTGTGTGGGCGTGTGTAATGTTTTCTGGAGGAAAACTCAACTAAAATTTTCACATAAGGATATCTCACACAAATTTATTACAGGATGGACTTAAATCTCCCATGTCTTTTTAGAATAAACACATCCAAGTTTTAGACATTCCTGGGTTCTCTGTGGCTTTGGAAATGTTTCCTGTTCTTCTCTAGTCAAATGTTAATTTCCCCCACCTCATCTTCATTTTCAGGGAGCCCTACATTGCTTCTCTTCAGTTTTGATCAGAGGGATTGGTTTCCGGTCTGCTAGTTTATCCACAGTACACATCGTGGTGGTTTGGCATGATTTTTTCATAGGAGGAGATCAAAATCTAGCTATGAAATCTCTCTACCAAGGGGGAATCAAAGTCTTAGGGAATCAGATACTCTTTGGGGTATCTCAAAGCCCTTTACTCGTGTTTTCTTTAAAGGAGTTCACGAAAAGGTATGTCAAGAATTTTCAGTTACAAGTGATCTTTAGGTAGTAAACCCTACTTAAACTAGGTTAAGGTAGAAAGCGAATTTATGAGCTCGTGGAACTATTGTCCAGGTAAAGTTGGTCTCGAAGTCACCAGAATCTACTTTTTTGGTCAACTCCGCTTTCCATCCTCAGGCAGGCCCTTCCACAAAGATGTGATTTTAGAAAAAATCCCACAGATATCCAGGGCCTGACGGTCACTGGCCAGAACCAGGGCTTATGGCCATCCTGGATCGATCACTGATGCCAGGGGGATGCTAGACGAGTGTGTTGTGTGCATGATGTTGAACAATGATGACTGGGGCTGAGGATGGTATATCAACCCAACCAAGAAATAAGGAAGAAGATTATGTCTGAATGCATGTGTTTCCAAAACCACAACTCATATAAGAAAGTAAACTTATATGCCCTCTCCTGTTGAATCCTTGATTGTCCTAGGCAATCTCAAGCTCATCGTGTTTCTGGATTCCACAGTCCTACACACACTGATGGCTCTCTGGTGTATCTAGCCCAGACTACTCATCTAAGCCCCACCCCTGTATGTTCAACTGCCTAGCTTGCATCTCTTTTTGGATATCTCAGGAGCATTTCCAACACAGCACACCACCAACCAACGCATGGCTCCCCCATGGGATACTTTCTTAGGGAGACCTCTAAGTGTCCTGAGTAAATCAAGTCTGTCAGCAGAGACATTTCGTATATTGTGTCCCTCCCTCTTAGCACTGGACAGAAGATTACAGAAGGGCAAAGTTACGTTTGTTTCTTCATTATCTGATTGCTATTTGTTTCCCTCAACAGATTGCAAACTCCACAAAGGCCAGGGTGAGAATCTTTTTTGCTCAACATTGTATCTGTTAGTGATTAGAACACAGATGTTCAACAAATAATTAGTATTTTTTTTGTATATGTATTTCCTGAGAAATGCTTTCCACTACTATATAAATACTCTATATAAAAAGGCAATTTGCCAGTAAGAAATTAACCCAAAGCATAGCAGAATAGGCGGTTGTTGGTGGATATAAAGAAGCTGGTCGTGAACGTGCGCTCTTGATGACCATTGGTCTGCAATATGGATATTCTAAGGGGGCAATTTACGAAGCACCCCAGAAGATTTCGATGTAGCATGAAGGAACTTAGAAAATATGAAAGTCAAAAAGAAGGCATGTAATGTTATGTTTAGTTATGAAAATCAAGCAGTTATTAAATAGCAGTATATCTGTTGTGCTGAAAACATCAGAGTGAGAAAAGTGACCAGCCCAGAAGGAAATAAAGCAGGGACTGATAAAATCAGAGAAAAGGCCAGGGAACAAAATGCAAAAACAAGGAAGGACAAGTAAACAATAAGATGTGATCAGCCAGGGAGCAAACTGTCCTTCTAGGAAGCCAAAGCTGAACAAAGTTCACTGTGTTTACAAACAAAAGTAGCAGTTCTGGTGGTGAATTTTGTGTTACGTGCTTTTTACCACAATTAAAAAATAAAAGTAGCAGCTCTGGAAATGACTTGTCTCATGAAGGCAGTGAAGTAAATTCTTAAAAGGCCACAAAATAAAATAGCTTTTAAAACAGTGAGAAACTGCTGATTTTATAGACAAAAGCTATTCATTCTACAAATCCATTTTTAAAGGCAAAAGATCCAAGAGGAACATTAGATATTATAGCTCATTTGCAAAATGAGGAGAAGGATATGGGAAAAGTGAACTGCATTCGTGAACTGCAAGAAAAGTAGATCTAAAAGAACCTCAATACCCAAAGATTAAGGAGTAAAAATGCTAGGGAGAAAAAAGTTAATTGTTTTCCCATTAAACTCTGAAAGCTCTACTGCAGAATATTCTGAGCACCTTGGTAAACTTTATGCATCTGAACAACTTCAGTCCAAAGAAAGGTGACGACCTCTGACATAGTCTTGGAATTCAGTAATTATTAAATGATAATACAATATATTATTTCATCAAAAAAATTCAACAGGTCAGTGTAAACTATGATTTAATGTTTTTGGCCAAAGTTTCTAAACTGAGTTATCTAAGTTTTTTTTTCCCAAGATCAGAACCAAAGTTTGATATGTAGTAAATATTAATATAATTTATTTATTTTATATGTGTACACATCTCTGTGTAAATTGTGTGGGTATAATATTGCATGGTGCATAAACTATTGGCTTGCAATATTCAGTCCGAGTTAAACTATAATTCTGATTTAGTGAGCTCCAAATTAGGAAGGTTTTATTGTATTGGCAGCAGGAAGGTTTTATTGTGTTGGCAGCAGCTGGTATTTTCCATGCGTCGTCCATTTTATCTCTTCTAAACTCTTAAACTCAAATTGTGGTTCCCTGGTCCAGCAGCATAGGCACTTTGAATTTGTTAGGAATCTAATTCGGTAGATGTGGGGTGAGGGCCAAAGGTTTTGCACTTCTTACAAATTCTTGGGCCATGCCAGTGCTCCTGGTCCATGGACCACATTTTGAGAAGCAAGGTTCCTCTAGAGAATGTCCTATTTGCCTTTTTTAAACTCTATTCCTTTCTTAGAGTTTTTCTGTTTTCACCTAAAAAAGAGTAGGATGTTGGGAATTTACAGTGTTCCCAATCAGAATGTTTGAATATGGCAGTTTTTATTCTTTAATATTAATATGGCCAAGTCCCTTCATGAATTGCACCTTGTTTAAGGGAAAGAGGGGGGAAAAAAAGTTTTCAGAGGGCTGTGGCAGACCACTAGTGACACCCTGTGGCTAATTCTTATCATTACAACCGCATTTTTGGGGGTCCCTTTTAAATGTAAAGAAAAACATGTTAGTTTTCTACTCAATAGCCTGTTTTAACACTATTTAATTTTTATCTTTTTATTTTAAAATAATTATAAATTCAGAGATTTCTAAGAAATGTATAGGGAGGTCCCATGTGCCCTTTCCCCAGCCTCTCCCAATGTTAACATTATATTATCAAAACCAAGAAATTGACATTGTTCAGATTTCCCCAATTATATACATGGACTCATTTGTGACAACAGCATTTTGACATGTCAAGGGAGCCACAACTGACTTATAAAATTCTTTTATTTTGGTGATTAAATAATAAAATTAAATTCAATGACCAACTGGAAACTCTTGGTGTTGTAACAAAGCAAAATGAATCTCATGTTCTAAAACTCACAATTATATTGAGTCTTATATTGCATAAAGTGTGTATAGCAAAATAATCACTGGACTGGGGAGCAGGAAGGCCAGGTTCTCATCCCTGGTTTGACTCAATATGGCTGAACAACCTAGGACAGATTGTGCGATCTCCCTGGGCTTTAGTTTCCTCATCTGTAAAATGGGGGGAGGGGATTGGCCTGGTTGATTTCTAAGATTTCTTCAAAGCCAGTGTTGAAAAATATACTCATAACTTCACTCTTGGGGTGAGCATTTGGTAATGTAGATAACTGTCAAATTACTATTGAAAGAGATAAAATATTGTATCTCAATCATATGTCAATAAAAAATATCAAGACATATAAATCAGTAAATGATTGAATAAGGAAAGGATGCACAAGGCCTTAAATGTGTTGATCCTTTGACTCTGAGAGCCACACTTAATCATTTTCCTTTATTCCACTTTATTTTTTTTTCCATTTTCAACTTTTACGATTCCAATTTACAAAATTGTGAAGATGAGAAAAAACAGAGATGTAGCTTGTGGTGAAGGAAAACTAACAAGAGATGCAAGAAAAATATGTAAATTTCATCAGCTGCTTTCGAAGTGCTAATATTCCATAAATACAAGTCAGTGAAATAAATGCCTGAATATTTAAAAGTTCATAAAATGTAGTCTTTAGAATATATTCAGATAAAATATTTGTTTTGACCTGTGTGTACCTTCCAAAATTGTTCAAAAATTATTTGGGTCTTACATTAGCTGTATCTAAAGATAGTGTCATTCATATCTTTTTTTTAATAATTTATTTTGGTGTCATTGGTCTGCAATTGCATGTGCAATATTATGGTTGTTGAACTGCCCCCTTCGTCGGGTCCCCCCCGCCGGCCCCATTGCAGTTGCTGTCCATCAGCGTAGTGAGATGCTATAGTCATATCTTTAAACAAATTAATTTGTTATCAAGTAAAGTAACAAATCCTCTCTTTCCAGTTTATGAAAATATACTGTATTTACCTTAAATTTTATTTGGGAGTGATTTTCCAAATAATGAACATTTAATGTTACTAAATGGTAACCCTTATTAGGAAAGAAAACTAAACCAAAGATTTTTTTTTTAAGTGTTGTACTAGCTTGCAGTTAAAATGATGAACGTTCACTATTTTCAGCTTTTGCATGGATTCTTCTTAATTTCACAGCTATTGACTTTTGCACGCCTGTATGTTTTTCCCTCTAATGAAGGAAATAAACTATACTGATGTAGTCAAAAAATATATATATATCAAGACATAAAACAAGTCATGGGGATGAAAAGTACAGCATAGGGAAGATAGTCAATAATGTAATAACTATATGGTGACAGGTGGTAACTAGACATCATAGGCTGGCATTTCATAATGTGTGTAATCGTTTAACCACTACCTTGTACATCTGAAACTAATATTGTGATGTTAACTACACTTCAATAAAAACACAAATAATAAAAAATTTTTTAATAAAAATAAATCCTTCACCTTTTCATTCAACAATTATTTGAATATCTATTATAAACTTAGGGCTAAGACTACGTAAATGAACAGTATTTTTCTTTAAGGAGCTTGCACCTTAGTATGGGGAGACAAATATGTAAACAAATGTCCAATGTCTGATGACGCTCTGAACCTGTGCTGTCCAGTTCAGAAGCCAGTAGCCACACGTGACTATTTAAATTTAAATTAATTAAAATTAAATAAAATTAAGATTTCTGCTTTGGTTAGGATGGAGTGACAGGGATCAGATATACCCTGCTGCATAAAATACCTAAAAGAACAGAGGAAATACAGGAAATAATGTTTTTCAAGTCATTGGACGTCAGACAGTACAGGTCAGTGATCCGTGAGGGACAGGAAGTAAACAAGCAAGATAGACCTTCTGTGAATGTTTGTGTCCTCCCCTCCCCCATATACATATACTGAAATCCTACCCTACGATGTGATGGCATTAAGAGGTGGGGCCTTTGGGAGGTCATGGGGGTGAATCCCCCAAAAATGGGATTAGCGCCTTATTAAAAAGACTCCAGGGAGAGATTCCTCATCCCCTTTCTGCCCTGTGAGGAGACAACGAGAAGTCTATCGTCTACAGAGACCCTCACCAGAGACCAACCATGCTGGCGCCCTGATCCCAGACTACCAGCCTGAGAACCATGAGAAATAAATGTCTGCTGTTTATAAGCCACCGGTCTGTGGTACTCTTGTTATAGCAGCCTGAATGAACTAAGACAGAGCCCCACAGTTGGCGCCAGCTTACTGCCTAGAGAATTCCCAGGCTGTGCAGGGAAGGGACCCAGGCCGAGATCAGCAGGTCCTGAGTTGAAGGATGGAGCTGAGACACTCTCAGAGAACATCCCGTGGGGCACGTGGAGCAAACAGACTCTTCAGGGCAGGATATGGGGCAGAGAGGGCACCCCGGAGATGCGAAGGACCCACTTCAAGTATGTGTGTGGGAGGAAATGCCTGAGGGCAGGGAAAAGCCACCCCAGAGAGTGCAAGGCCACAGCATCCGGGACTGGTTAGCAGTGCTGGTCCTGCCAGCCGGAGGAGACCTCATGACTTGGGGACACATGGCAGAGTACCCAGCAGGGTTTTATTTCCACAGCCAGGGTAAAAATGAGCCTTACCCAACACAATGCTCTGGTCCCACCCGACAGACCCAACAGCATCCAACTATTGCCAAGTAATTTAACTGCCTTCCAAACAAAGCTCAGGAATACTGAACGGATTAAAAAATACCTAAAAGCCAACAAAATGAAAATCACCATGTGTGGCTGTCAAAACTTACCAGGCAAGCAGAGAAGTAGGAAAAACTATCCCAGGATGAGCAGAAAGAACAGTCAGTTGAAACTAGTCCAGAAATGATACTGAAAATTGTTGTCATAACTGCATTCCATGTGTTCAAGAAACTGGAGGAAAGGTTGAACATGTTAAGTAGAAAAACATGAAACATGTTAAAAAAAAATGACCCAAATCAAACTAGAGATGAAAATTTTAGTGTGCAAGATGCAGACATTGCAGAAGAGAACATTAGTGAGTTTGGAGACCCTATTGATTCCTATTTTCCTGTTCCAGTAACAGATGACCTCAGACTTAGTGGCTGAAAACAACACAAATTCTCTTGCACTTCTGGAAATCAGAAATCCCAAATGGGCCTCACTGGGCCCAGATCAAGGTTTCAGCAGGGGCTGCCTCCCTCTGCAGAGTGCAGAGGAGAATCTGTTTCCTTGCCTTTTCCAGTGTTTAGTGGTCTTGGCTCATGTCCCCACATCCCTCCAACCTGCCTCCTCCTCAGTCTCCTTCTCCCCCTCTGACCCTCTGGCTCCCCCTTGTAAAGATCCTCATGACTATATCAGGCCCACCCGGATAACCCAAGACAGTTTCTCAATTTCAAAATCCTTCATTTAATCACATCTGCAAAGTCCCCTTTGTCACGTAGGGTAAGGTATTCACAGGGCCCCAGAATGAGAACATGGCCTCTTCAGGGGCTACTATTTATTGCTCCTCTCACAGGTTGTCTCTCAGAAAAGAAGGTGGGAGGTGACTCAGGCAAGGGCTTCACATCAGACTTCAACTGTGTCTGCAGTATTTTATTTTTTTAAAAAGAGTCTGAAGCACATATGCAAATTGTTAAGATTTTTTCTGAATAACAAGGCATTTAATGTTTGTGTCTCCCACCACTCTACTGTGATACAGTAACATGTAACAAATTGTTAAGATTTGTTAAAGCCTGCCGTACATGGGTATTGATTACATTATTCTCATTTTCCTGGGTGCTTAAACATTTTTCTAACACAAAAAAAAACTGAGAGGATTCAAGATGGCGGCATGAGAGGTGAGACAGAGAACTCCTCCCAAAACCACAGATACTGTGAAAATATAGTTAATACAACTAATCCTAAAGCAGCAACAGGAAAGAAGTCTACACCAGACTGCATACAGACGTCACAAACAGAGCAGACCTCACAAAACAGGGTAACGTACGAAAGTCTTGATCCGGCGGAACCCAAGCCCTTCCCTCACCCCAGCTCACTAGCGGGAGGAAGAGAAACAGAGCTGGGGAGGGGGTGGAAGCCTGGGACTGCTGAACACCTAGCCCTGGAGATCTGCTTTGCGAGCAGAAATCTACATTGTGTGGTGCTTTGGAGGATGGGGAGCTGGGACAGACAGAGTGCTTGAGAGACAGATTCTGGCCATTTGTGGAGGACGGGATCCACACCCAGCAGCTCTGAGACAAGTGAAAGGCAGGTGGTCTGAGAGGCTTCCTAGCAGCAAGAGGGTTGCTGAAGGCGTGGGGTTTGCACAGAGCTTGCTGCACAGGAGAAGGGATAGGGGACAAGGTTGTCTGGTTGAGCTCTGCCCAGCAGATTGGGAACTTTGGGAAGCTTCAGGCGCTCCATCCCCCTGGCTGGCTACTCAGCTCTGAGGCCCCCACTGTGATACGCAGCCTGCTGAGCCTTCTTCCTGGCCTGACAGCACCGGCTCCCAAACTGGCAGTCACTGCTCTGGCGTCAGGCCAGCCAGAGGGAGGCCTCACCTACAACAGCTAGACATGACAAGCATAGAAACTTATACCTGTGTGCTCGGCCCACTGGCTGTGATACTGGAGACAGGCAGGGCAGACGGGAGTCAGGAAACAGATCTTTCCTCTCCCCAGGCACCACCTCCCCTCCCCTATGACTCCCAACCTCACTCTAGGGGCTGAGCAGCTCCAGAGACTGGAGCTTCTGGGCAACAGAGGGCACCACACAGAAATATGAAATGTCAAAAGAACATGGCTCAGACCAAAATCTCACAAACCCCAGAAAAAGGGCCAAATGAAACTGAACTCACCAATCTTCCTGAAAGAGAGTTCAAAATAAAAATCATAAACATGCTTATGGAGGTACAGAAAAATATTCAAGAACTCAGGAACAAATTTAAGATGGAGATTCAATTTAAGAAATTCCGTATCTGAAATGAAACATACAATGGAGGGGTTTAAAAGCAGATTAGATGTAGTAGAAGAGACAGTAAATGGGATAGAAATTAGAGAAGAGGAATACAAAGAAGCTGAGGCACAGAAAGAAAAAAGAATCTCTAAGAATGAAAGAATATTGAGAGAACTGTGTGACCAATCCAAACGGAACAATATTTGCATAATAGGGGTACCAGAAGAGAGAGAAAAAGGGATAGAAAGTGTCATTGAGGAGGTAATTGCTGAAAACTTCCCCAATCTGGGTAAGGAGATAGTCTCTCAAGCCACAGAGATACACACACATCTCCCAACACAAGGAACCCAAGGAAGACAACATCAAGACACATAATAATTAAAATGGCAAAGATCAAGGATAAAGACAGACTTTTAAAAGCAGCTAGAGAGAGAAAAAAGATCATATACAAAGGAAAACCCATCAGGCTATCATCAGATTTCTCAACAGAAACCTTACAGGCTAGAAGGGAGTGGCATGATATATTTAATGCAATGAAGCAGAAGGGCCTTGAACCAAGAATACTTTACCTGGCAGGGTTATCACTTAAATTTGAAGGAGGGATGAAACAATTTTCAGATAAGCAAAAGCTGAGAGAATTTACCTCCCACAAACCACATCTACAGTACATTTTGGAGGGACTCCGATAGATGGAAGTATTCCTAAGACTAAATAGATGTCACCCAAGGGAAGACAAAGAGTACAAATATGATTCATAACATACAAAGAATGGAGGAGGAAGAAAAAGGAGGGAAAAAAAAAGAATCTTTAGGATGTATTTGTAATAGCATACGAAGTGAGTTAAATTAGACTGTTAGATAGTAAGGGAATTACCCTTGAAACTTTGGTAACCACAAATCTAAAGCCTGCTATAGCAATAAGTACATACCTATCCATAATCACCTTAAATGTAAATGGTCTGAATGCACCAATCAAAAGGCATAGAGTCACTGAATGGATAAAAAAACAAGACCCATCTATATGCTGTCTACAAGAGACTCACTTCAAACCCAAAGGCATACGCAGACTGAAAGTAAAGGGATGTAAAAATATACTTCATGCAAATAACAGGGAGAAAAAAGCAGGAGTTACAGTACTTGTATCAGACAAAATGGACTTCAAAACAAAGAAAGTCACAAGAGATAAAGAAGGACATTACATAATGATAAAGGGGTCAGTCCAACAAGAGGATATAACTATTATAGACATCTATGCACCCAACAGGATCACCTACATATGTGAAACAATACTAACAGAATTAAAGGGGGGAACAGAATGCAATGCATTCATATTGGGAGACTTCAACACATCACTCACTCCAAAGGACAGATCAACCAGACAGAAAACAAGTAAAGAGACAGAGACACTGAACAACATATTAGAACAGATAGGCCAAACGGACATCTACCGAACAGTCCATCCAAAAGCAACAAGGATACCATTCTTCTCAAGTGCACATGGAACATTTTCAAGAATAGATCATATACTAGGCCATGAAAAGAGCCTCAGTAAATTAAAAAAGATTGAAATTGTACCAACCAGCTTCTCAGATCAAAAAGGTATGAAACGAGAAATAAATTACACAAAGAAAACAAAAAAGCCTACAAACACATGGAGGCTTAATAACATGCTCCTAAATAATCAATGGATCAATGACCAAATACAAACAGAGATCAAGCAATATATGGAGACAAATGACAACAATAATTCAACACCGCAAAATCTGTGGGACGCAGCAAAGGCCGTGCTAAGATGGAAATATATTGCAGTACAGGCCTACCTCAGGAAAGAAGAACAATCCCAAATGAACAGTCTAAATTCACAATTAATGAAACTAGAAAAGGAAGAACAAATGAGGCCCAAAGTCAGTAGAAGGAGGGACATAATAAAGATTAAAGCAGAAATAAATAAAATTGAGAACAATAAAACAATAGAAAGAATCAATGAAAGAAGAAGCTGGTTCTTCGAGAAAATAAACAAAATAGATAAACCCCTAGCAAGACTTATCAAGAAAAAAAGAGAGTCTATACACATAAACAGAATCAGAAATGAGAAAGGAAAAATCCCTATGGACACAACAGAAACACAAAGAATTATTAGAGAATACCATGAAAAATTATATGCTAACAAACTGGATAACCTAGAAGAAATGGACAACTTTCTAGAAAAATACAACCTTCCAAGGCTGACCCAGGAAGAAACACAAAATCTGAATAGACCAATTACCAGCAAAGAAATTGAATTGGTAATCAAAAAACTACCTAAGAAGAAAATGCCTGAACAAGATGGTTTCACTGCTGAATTTTATCAAACATTTAGTAAAGACCTAATACCCTTGCTCCTTAAAGTTTTCCAAAAAGCAGAAGAGGAGGGAATATGCCCAAACTCATTCTATGAGGCCAACATCACTCTAACACCAAAACCAGGCAAAGACACCACAAAAACAGGCACAGTCGCAAGGGACCTCAGGTGAGCAACGTGGGGGCCAACTGAGGTGAGGCATAGAACCTCACCCCTCCAGACGAGAGAGACATTGCCTGTGACAAGCTATGTCACAGGCTGAGCCCAGCTAATCATTATTCTGGTACCATCCACAAATATATGCATATGCATTTGCATCAATTAAAACAAAAAAGGGGGAAATGTGGGATTCACTTACAATTTAAGTATAAAAATCATATGAATAATCATAGTTGACTTGATTGATTATAGTAACTGAATTAGTTCCTCTGATATGACTGCCTTTGCATTGTTCATCTTATGAGAACTTGTTCACTATGTTCCTTGCATTGTTCACCTTGTGGGAGCTTGTTCACTGTATTGGAACTTGTTCATTGCATGGTGAGCAATAATGTCTTGTGTATTGAAAAGTTGTTAAGAGAAAAAACCTCAAAAGTTCACATCGCAAGAAAAAATAATTTGTAACTATGTATGTTGAAGGATGTTAACTAAACTTACTGTGATAATCATTTCACAATAAAAAAAAGACACCACAAAAAAAGAAAATTACTGACCAATACCTGTGATGAACATAGATGCAAAAATACTCAACAAAATATTAGCAGACCGAATTCAAAAATACATCAAAAAGATCATCCATCACGATCAAGTGGGATTCATCACAGGGATGCAGGATGGTACAACATTCAAAAAATCCATCAACATCATCCACTACATCAACAAAAAGAAGGACAAAAACCATATATGATCATCTTCATAGATGCTGAAAAAACATTTGACAAAATTCAACATCCATTCATGATAAAAACTATCAACAAAATGGGTACAGAGGGCAAGTACCTCAACATAATAAAGGCCATATATGAAAAACCCACAGCCAACATTATACTTAACAGCGAGAAGCTGAAATCTTTTCCTTTAAGATCAGGAGGAAGACAAGGATGCCCACTCTCCCCACTTCTATTCAACATAGTTCTAGAGGTCCTAGCCACAGCAATCAGACAACACAAAGAAATAAAAGGCATCCAGATTGGTAAGGAAGAAGTCAAACTGTCCCTGTTTGCAGATGACATATTATACATAAAAAACCCTAAAGAATCCACTCCAAAATTACTAGATCTAATATCTGAATTCAGTAAAGTTGCAGGATACAAAATTAATACACAGAACTCCGTTGCATTTCTGTACACTAATGGTGAACTAGCAGAAAGAGAAATCAGGAAAAGAATTCCATTCACAATTGCATCCAAAAGAATAAAATACCTAAGAAATAAACCTAACCAAGGAAGTGAAAGACCTATACTCTGAAAACTAGAAGACACTCATGAGAGAAATTAAAGAAGAAACCAATAAATGGAAACACATCCCGTGCTCATGGATAGGAAGAATTAATATTGTCAAAATGGCCATCCTGCCTAAAGCAATCTACAGATTCAATGCAATCCCTATAAAAAAACCAACAGCATTCTTCAATGAACTAGAGCAAATAGTTCTAAAATTCATATGGAACCACAAAATACCAAATAGCCAAAGCAATCCTGAGAAGGAAGAATAAAGCGGGGGGAATTATGCTCCCTGACTTCAAGCTCTACTACAAAGCCACAGTAATCAAGACAATTTGGTACTGGCACAAGAAGAGACCCATAGACCAATGGAACAGACTAGAGAGCCCAGATATAAACCCAAGCATATATGGTCATTTAATATATGATAAAGGAGCCATGGATATACAATGGGGAAATGACAGCCCCTTAAACAGCTGGTGCTGGCAAAACTGGACAGCTACATGTAAGAGAATGGAACTGGATTATTGTCTAACCCCATATGCAAAAGTAAACTCAAAATGGATCAAAGACCTGAATGTAAGTCATGAAACCATAAAACTCTTAGAAAAAAACATAGGCAAAAATCTCTTGGACACAAAAATGAGCGACTTCTTCATGAACATATCTACTTGGGCAAGGGAAACAAAAGCAAAAATGAACAAGTGGAACTATATCAAACTAAAAAGCTTCTGTACAGCAAAGGACCCCATCAATAGAACAAAAAGACCTCCTACGGTATGGGAGAATATATTCATAAATGACATATCTGATAAGGGGTTGACATCCAAAATATATAAAGAGCTCACAGACCTCAACAAACAAAAAGCAAATAAGCCAATTAAAAAATAGGCAGAGGATGGAAATGCATCCCATGCTCTTGGCTAGGAAGAATAAATATTGTCAAAATGGCTATACTACCTAAAGCAATCTACAGATTCAATGCAATCCCTATCAAACTACCAACAGCTTTCTTCAATGAACTGGAACAAATAATTCTAAAATTCATATGGAACCACAAAAGACCCCGAATAGCCAAAGCAATCCTGAGAAGGAGGAATAAAACAGGGGGAATTACACTCCCTGACTTCAAGCTCTACTACAAAGCCACAGTAATCAAGACAATTTGGTATTGGCACAAAAACAGACCCACAGACCAGTGGAACAGAATAGAAAATCCAAACATTAACCCAAACATATACAGTCAATTAATATTTGATAAAGTGCCTTGGATATACAATGGGGAGATGACAGCCTCTTCAGCAGCTGGTGTTGGAAAAACTGGACAGCTACATGTAAGAGAATGAAACTGGACTACTGTCTAGCCCCATACACAAAGGTAAACTCAAGGTGGATCAAAGACTTGAATGTAAGTCATGAAACCATAAAACTCTTAGAAAAAAACATAGGCAAAAATCTCTTGGACATAAACATGAGCAACTTCTTCATGAACATATCTCCCCGGGCAAGGGAAACAAAAGCAAAAATGAACAAGTGGGACTATATCAAGCTGAAAAGCTTCTGTACAGCAAAGGACACCATCAGTAGAACAAAAAGACATCCTACAGTATGGGAGAATATATTCATAAAAAACGTATCTGATAAAGGGTTGACATCCAAAATATATAAAGAACTCATGCACCTTAACAAACAGAAAGCAAATAATCCAATTAAGAAATGGGCAGAGGACATGAATAGACACTTCTCCAAAGAAGAAATTCAGATGGCCAACAGGCACATGAAAAGATGCTCCACATCGCTAATCATCAGAGAAATGCAGATTAAAACCACAATGAGATATCACCTCACACCAGTGAGGATGGCCAACATCCAAAACACAAACAACAACAAATGTTGGCGAGGATGTGGAGAAAAGGGAACCCTCCTACACTGCTGGTGGGATTGCAAATTAGTTCAACCATTGTGGAAAGCAGTATGGAGGTTCCTCAAAAAACTCAAAATAGAAATACCATTTGACCCAGGAATTCCACTCCTAGGAATTTACCCTAAGAATGCAGCAGCCCAATTTGAAAAGGACAGATGCACCCCTATGTTTATTGCAGCACTATTTACAATAGCCAAGAAATGGAAGCAACCTAAGTGTCCATCAGTAGATGAATGGATAAAGAAGAGGTGGTACATATACACAATGGAATATTATTCAGCCATAAGAAGAAAACAAATCCTACCATTTGCAACAACATGGATGGAGCTAGAGGGTATTATGCTCAGTGAAATAAGCCAAGCCGAAAAAGACAAGTATCAAATGATTTCACTCATATGTGGAGTATAAGAACAAAGAAAAAATACTGAAGGAACAAAACAGCAGCAGACTCACAGAACCCAAGAACGGACTAATAGTTACCAAAGGGAAAGGGACTGGGGAAAATGGGTGGGAAGGGAGGGATAAGAGGGAAAAAGGGGCATTACGATTAGCAGATGTAATGTTGGGGGGGCACGGGGAGGGCAGTACAACTCAGAGAAGACAAGTAGTGATTCTATAGCATCTCATCACGCTGATGGACAGTGATTGTAATGGGGTTGGTGGGGGGGACCTGATGAAGGGGTAGTTTAATAACCGTAATATTGCACATGTAATTGTAAGTTAATGATAATAAAATAAATTATATTAAAAAAAAATAGGCAGAGGAGCTGAAAAGACACTTCTCCAAAGAAGAAATTCAGGTGGCCAACAGGCACATGAAAAGATGCTCCACATTGCTAATCATCAGAGAAATGCAAATTCCAACCACAATGAGGTATCACCTCACACCAGTTAGGATGGCCGCCATCGAAAAGACAAAGAACAACAAATGCTGGCAAGGATGTGGAGAAAGGGGAACCCTCCTACACTGCTGGTGGGAACGTAAATTAGTACAACCATTGTGGAAAGCAGTATGGAGGTTCATCAAAAAACTCAAAATAGAAATACCATTTGACCCACGAATTCCACTCCTAGGAATTTACCGTAAGAATGCAGCAGCCCTGTTTGAAAAACATATATGGACCCCTATATTTGTCGCATCACTATTTACAATAGCCAAGAAATGGAAGCAACTTAAGTGTCCATCAGTAGATGAATGGATGAAGAAGATGTGGTATATATACACAATGGAATATTATTCAGCCATAAGAAGAAAACAAATCCTACCATTTGCAACAACATGGATGGAGCTAGAGGGTATTATGCTCAGTGAAATAAGCCAGGCATAGAAAGACAACCAAATGATTTCACTCATCTGTGGAGTATAAGAGCAAAGAAAAAACTGAAGGAACAAAACAGCAGCAGACTCACAGAACCCAAGAATGGACTGTTACCAAAGGGAAAGGGACTGGGGAAGATGGGTGGGAAGTGAGGGGTAAGGGGGAAATAAGGCTATTACTATTAGCACACATAATGTAGCAGTTGTGGGGGTGGGGTGGTGTGATACGGGGACGGCAGTATAACACAGAGAAGACAAGTAGTGATTCTATAACATCCTTCTACGCTGATGGACAGTGACTGCAAAGGGGTATGTGGTGGGGACTTGATAATAGGGGGAGTCTAGTAACCATAATGTTGCTTATGTAATTGTATATTAATAATAGCAAAAAAAAAGAAAACAAAACAACAGCAGAATCACAGAACGCAAGAATGGACTAACAGTTACAAAAGGGAAAGGGACTGGGAAGGATGGGTGTGAAGGGAGGGATAAGGGGGAAAAAAGGCTATTACAATTAGCACACATAATGTAGAGGTGGGGGGGGCATATGGGGAAGGCAGTATAACACAGAGAAGACAAGTAGTGATTCTATAGAATCTTACTACGCTGATGGACAGTGACTGTAATGGGGTGTGTGGTAGGGACTTGATAATAGGGGGAGTCTAGTCACCATAATGTTGCTCATGTAATTGTACATTAATAATAGCAAAAAAAAGTTACAATCGAAAAACAAAAACAAAAAAACTGAACATCTGATCAATAATAGTCAAGCCTGGAGTCATGTGAGAACCCCTTAATGGCCCTTTCCCAATATATGACTTCTTCCAAATATTATTTCTGAATCTCAGGTTGAAATTAAGTCACTTGTCTCCTGGAAAAATAGGCTGTTTCAGGACTAATAGTTACCAAAGGGAAACGGACTGGGGAAAATGGGCGGGAAGGGAGGGATAAGAGGGAAAAAGGGGCATTACGATTAGCAGATGTAATGTTGGGGGGGCACGGGGAGGGCAGTACAACTCAGAGAAGACAAGTAGTGATTCTATAGCATCTCACTACGCTGATGGACAGTGACTGTAATGCGCTTGGTGGGGGGGACCTGATGAAGGGGTAGTTTAATAACCGTAATATTGCACATGTAATTGTAGATTAATGATAATAAAATAAATTTTATTAAAAAAGTAAAAAATAAAATAAAATACTACGCAAAAAAAAAAAGAATAAGCTGTTTCACATGAAGAACTAGATGCCTTAAGGAAGACAGTCTGATACACTTTACAGAATTCTGGATGGGATCTAGTTCATTTCCTTTCATCAACTGATACCTCTATTCTTCATCGATAACATGAGGATCAGAAATGGCCTCCCACATGGAATAACTTTATGACTCATATATCAGTCTGTTAGGGCCATCATAAATGAAATACCACAGGCTGGCTGATTAAATAACAGAAATTTATTGATCACAGCTCTGGAGGCTGGAAGGCCAAGATCAAGGGGCTGGCGAGTTTGGTTTCCCCCGAGGCCCCTGTCCTTGGCTTGCAGACACCTGCCTTCTGGCTGTGTCCTCACATGGCCTTTCCTCTGAGTACATGCTTCCCTGGTCTCTTCCTTAAGGACATGGATCTAATTGGATTATGGTCCCAACCTATGACCTCACCTAACCATAACAGCCTCTTTATAGACCCTATCTCCAAATACAGCTATTTTGGGGGCTAGGGCTTCAACATAGGGATTTTGAGGGGACACAATTCATTCATAACAATTATGTGATTTGAAGGGATACAGGAGACCTGGGTCAAAAGAATTGTTGATGTTCCTCTAGCCACACACCTAGGATTGAAAAAGTAAGAGTTTCTGTTTATGGTACTGAGGGAAGACCACTCACCATGGAAACCATGAGCATCTCAACAAGAGGATATTATTAATAGGACTTAGAGGATTTGGTCTTGTTCCTTTGGGAAGTGGGTCTTTGTTCTGCATTAGGTGATATCAGGAAGCAAAGTAATTTAATGATTGGATACTGTAACTCCCACTCCTCTGACACCAAATGCATTGGTGTATTTGTTCCCTACATGTATATATAACAATAACAATTTCATACCCAGCAGTAATAGCAGTGTAACTCTATTCGGGTTCCCGGACCCAATTCCAATGTGTGTAAGCATGTGGCAGGGTCTTTCCACACATACTACCAACGAATTCTTGAACACCAGCAGGGTGTCCCAAGAACTCAACTCAATTCTGATGCTATCTTCCCAGACTCATGGCTCCATCCTATAAGACTGCCCTCCAACCCCCACTCCAGACAACAGGCGCAAGACCCAGGCAGTTACCTGTGCTTTTGAACTACCGGCTACAGATTGGAGGTTCCCATGTCCTCCCCTTAGGTTTGATTGATTTTCTAGAGCAACTCACAGAACTCAGGAAAACACTTGAGTTCACCAGTTTAATAAAGGATACCATCAAAGATACAAGTTAATAGCTAGATGAAGAGAGACACAGGGCAATGTCCCAAATAAAAGAGCTCCTATCTTCGTGGAGCTTGGGGCCTGGCTCAGTGACACGCGGAGGCATTCTGGTTCCCCAAGCACAGGAGCTCTCTCCAACAGAGAAGGATCCAAAACAGAGCAGAGCAGAGCAGAGCAGAGAGAGTGGAAAGCTCTTCTCAGGGTTTTTGTGAGGGTTTCATTGCATAGTCATGACTGACTAAATTATAGACCACTGGCTGATTTAGCCTCCAGCTCCTGCTCTTGGGTAGGGGTCCAAAGGTCTCTCATTAACATGACAAAACACCTGGTCCACCTTTAAGATGCTGCAGTGTTTTCAGGAACTGTGGATGAAGACCAAATATACCTGGGAAATATATATTTGGTCATATGAATGACTAAATATGTATTTCTTATAACATTATATCACAAAGCTAAAGCCAGTTTTCTTCAGCAGACTGCTTTTTGTAGGTTCTAAAGGTGAATGTTAAGTTATAATCTTAAAAAGCGGTTAACATAAATATGGCTTAACTAAGCAACTACATACCATTTTCATAAATCTAAACCTTGTTAAGTACATAGTAATTACAACTAAATATATTAATTCCCATTTTATGAAGTAGAAAATAAAGACTCAGAGAGGTTATGGCTCAAAGTGGTCATACAACAACAGCAGAATTAGGATTGACACTCAACTCTATTCATCTCTAGAACTATCTTTCTGCTATACCAGTAGGTATAGTATATGTGTTAGGGCATACTTAGAACATGTCAATATTTGTGTGGTACACACAAATAAACTGGAGGGGATTTAGAGGCATCTAAATGAGATTTATAGGGAGAATTCAGAACATTTTCCTATTCTATAATTATGATAAAACATACCATATTAGGAGACAGTAAATATTGAATTTGTAGAAAACTTCTAAATATTTTATATATTTAATTTAATATTATATTTGTAAATGAGAAGTTTGACTTCTGTGAACATAAATTTTTCTTCTATCAGCTCTATTGGGATATATTTCATTGTATCATTTCATGTAACATTTACCTGTCATTGGTCACTTCCCATTTCCTTTTTCCCCTGACCTTGGCAAATACTAATCTTTCAGTCTGTATGGATTTGCCTATTCTGGACATTGCATATAAATGAAATCTTATAGTATATGGTCTTTGTATCTGGCTCCTTTCACTTACTGGAGTGTTTTCAAGGTTCATCCATATTGTAGCATGTGTCAGTCATTCCTTTTAATGGCTGAATAATATTCCACTGAATGGATATATCATATTTTATTTATCCATTCATCCTTGATGGACACTGGGTTGTTTTCACTTGTCTACTATGGAAATTGCTATAAAACTCATGTACAAGTTTTTCTGAGGACACATTCTTAATTCTCTTGAGTGTATATCTGGGAAAGGCTATGCTAACTCTGTAACTCTTTGAGATGATGCCACCTGCAGTGTAACAAGGACTCTGTTTTTTCCACATCCATCTTTTTTTTGACTCTTCTGGATTACAGCCAACCTAGTGTTATGAAGTAGTATCTTGTCATTTTAATTTGTAGGTTCCTGATGATTAATGACATTATCTTTTCATGTACTTGTTGGCCATTTATGTATCTTCTTCAGGGAAATGTCCATTCATATCTTTTGCCATTTTAAAAATTAGATTCTTTTTATTACTGAGTTCTAAGAGTTTTTTATGTATTCTAAGTCCAAGTTCACAATCAGGTATATGATTTGCCAGTATTTTCCCCCATTCTATAGGTTCTTTTCACTTTTTATGGAGCACAAAATTTTTTAATTTGGATGAAGCTGTTTTTCAATTGTTCTTTGGTTGCTTGTTTTAGATGTCATAGCTAAGAAATTGTTGTCTTATCCAAGATCATGGCGATTTACTCCTGTGTTTTCTCCTAAACATTTAAGCTCTCACATTTAGGTCTACGATCCATTTTGAGTTATTTTTTATATATGGTGTTAAACAAGGATCCAACTTCTTTTGCATGTGGGTATCCAGCTGTCCCAATGCCATTAGTTGAAAACTCTTTTTTCCATTGACTGTCTTGTCACCCTTGTCAAAAATCAGTCGAAAAATGCAAAGGATTATTTTTGGACTATTCTATTCCATGGGTCTATGTGTCCAGCTCTTTTTCTAGTTCCCTCCTGTGATCTCCATTAGCGCTTCCATCAAAAAGCATCATTCTTAAGTTTTCCTGACATCGAGAGAAGTTTGCTAGGTCCTGAACCCACCTCTTTGCAGTCAAATTGCTGCCCCTTTATCAAAATTCTAAGGCTGTCACTAACTAGACTAGGGCTCTCTTGAAGTTCAAAGTTGCATTTTATGCATTAGTTTCCCAAATTCAGTACTATAATTGGCAGTTTGTAAGAACTTAAAGATTACTAAAAAGCTTCTGTGCAGCAAAGGACACCATCAGCAGAACAAAAAGACATCCTACAGTATGAGAGAATATATTCATAAATGATTATCCAATAAGGGGCTAATATCCAAAATACATGAAGAGCTCACACGCCTCAACACCCAAAAAACAAATAACCCAACTAAAAACTGGGCGGAGGATCTGACCCGACACTTCTCCAAAGAAATACGATGCCCAACAGGCACATGAAAAGATGCTCCACATCACTAATCAGGAAAATACAAATTAAAACCACAATGAGATACCGCTTCACATCAGTTAGGATGGCCAACAACCAAGACTAGAAACAACAAATACTGGCGAGGATGCAGAGAAAAGGGAACCCTCCTACACTGCTGGTGTGGAAAGCAATATGGAGGTTCCTCAAAAAACTAAAAAATAGAAATACCATTTGACCCAGTAATTCTACTCCTAAGAATTTACCTGAATAAAACAAGATCCTGATTTGAACATTATGAAACATGTTATCTTGAAAGCTGGACTGCCTTAAAATACATTCAAGGCATTTAAAAACATTAATTTTGATGCTCATTATAGTTAATGAAACAGATTAAAATCCCAATACTTCTTCAGAACAAAAATATTGCATCAAGCTTTTCTCCCCAGATCTGGTTTTTTCCATTAAATTTCTGGGGTATGGAGGATGGATTCAGAAACCTAGACTTGCAATGAACAGCAGCTACATACATACAGTTACATACAGAAAAGGGCATAATTTACAGTAGCACAGATTTCCTAGATTACTCTTGGCCCCTGGGTGAATCACTGCTGGCTCACAGCCTACCAGCTAGTTGAGACCGCATCCCCTCTATTTATTAAACCTTGCAAACCTGGTATCACCACCTGCATTTTCTCATTGCAGTTCTGAATTTCCAATTCCTCAACTGTAGCTCTCCACTGTCAAAAAACTGGCTTCCTGCTCAAGAAATTTAAGGATAGCCATATTATCCAATACAGAGAACATTATGAATTTACGAGTGACATTAGCTGCACAATGGAGCAGGAAGGTACATGCCCATCTCATATTTGACAAGGACTAAACTACAGACCAAAGAGTCACTTGGTATTATAAAATCTTCATTGGCTAGAGGATGGGATTACAAAATGGCAGACTTCACTCATCCCCATGAGTAGGAGAAACAAGTCCACCTGACCCTGTGCTCACATCTGGAACCTCATTTCTAGGGAAAACCAATCAAGCACATCTACAACACATTAAATGTACATGCGTTTTAAAGCCTAAAAGACAGTGGAATTAAGGCTTTCAGGATTTAAAAAGTTAGCAAAACAATTTCTTTTGTGCTGCTAAAAAGCAAAAGCTCCCCTGACTCCGTCACCTGGACAGAGAACCACAGAAAGCCTTTCTTCTTTTCTAATTGGTTCTGAACCATGGGACCTTTAAAAGCACATCTTTAGCCTTTCCTGTACTACAGCCAATCCATCATTACTACTAGGGATGTGTACCCTGAATCAAATCCCATGAAAGGCCATCTGAAAAACCATTTACTGCTTCAGAATACATCTGACAATCACCCAAACTTTAAGTAGCAACTTTAATTAATAGTCTCCTCTCCCACGTCTCCATTGCTTGTAAGTAAATCTAGACAGGGTGAGGAGGCACCTGGAGGAAGATGGGAAAGCTAGGGAAGATAAGGATTTTCTTGCCTCTAGAAGGCAGGGTTCAGTTCAGTGCCTCTGTGAACGACTCCATGTTAATTTCTCTCACCAGATGTATGCTAACTCAGTGATTCACAAGCTTGGCTATCACCAAAATCAAGTATTTTGAGTCCAGGGACTTTTCCAAGACCCACCAAGAGTTTTTCTTAAGTTGCACAGAGGATTCTCATGCAAGCCCATGACTGGCCTGCAGACAAGCTTTCAGAATGTTTGCATAACCTAATGTAATGGAGCCTGTGTAAATAGTTTAAAACAGAGGAGGAAAAGGCTCATGGGACTCAAGTAAAACCAACAACATATGGAATACCAATAGTTTACTCAGAAGCAAACGCTACACTTCAGTAATAATAAACAGCAGCCACAGAGAAGCACTGTATTTTCTGTTCCATTAGCAAATACACAGAAGACCGACTAAAAAAAAAAAAAAAAAAAAAAAGGATTTACTTCAAACTACTGGTTCTTACACCCATGAACATAAATCAGAATTATTTGTGGAGCTTTTAAAAAATATTTATGTCCAGGCCTCACTCTTGGAGAAGGTTGCAGTAGGATCAGGACCCTGCTATTTTGAAAAGCTCCAGGAAGTTCAACTTCCCTCTGGTTAAGTCTCTGACTTTAGGTCAACTGGGACACCTTGGGCTTTTTAGGACGTTGCTTAGGTATGAGGGGAGCTTTCCTTGCAGATTTACCAGGAGTGGCAAAGAACTTGGCCTCTGGCTTTTTGGGAGTCTGTCTTGGGTCTTTTTTCCCCAGCGAAGAGTTTGTTTCTTTCTCCACCTCTTCTCTGAGTCTTGGATTCTTCCCCGGGCCTTTACCTGGGGTCTTGGGCTCTGTGGCTTTGGGGGTCTCCAAACCTGGGAAAGCCTTCCTCTTCTTCCCACAAGGTGTGTTGGGACCAGGTCCCTTTTTTGGAGACTTCTTTCCTGTGGCATGTTTCTGTATCTAAGAAAAAGAAGAAAGTTAAGTCAGGGAAAAAAAAACCTGACAGTGTTCACTCCAAGGGTACATGTCAGCATGCTGAAATGAGGAATGGCTTAGCCTTTTACCTGGCAGGCATTCTGAAAGGTAGCTGTATTCCATTAGCAATGACTGTAAAAAGGACCCAGGTGGTCTCCCTGGTCCAATCAAAGGAAAACCACCTTCCCCTACGGTTGAGGGTAGGGACTCCAGGAGCACATGGGGACCTGTCACTGAATCCTGACTTCACTGTCTCCCTCAGTTGTTAACTCTCTGCATGTGGGTTAGGGCAGGGAGTTCCCAGACCGTGTGTATAAAAACCAACTGGGGTGCCTGTGAGAAAGACCCAATTCCCAAAGTTAGATTCAGACGTTCTCTGAGGGGAGCGTGTTATATGCCAGGAATCCTGGACTTTCTGGGCCCCCAGGTGACAGCTGCTGATACAACAAAATTCTAGCAACAGACTCTGTCCAGTACAGAAGCAGGTTATACAGACAGAGACAAGCAACAGAACACAACTGTTATGGAGTAAATACAAAACAGCTGGATTATTGTGGAAAATTTGGGAAGACATAAGATATATTAATAAAAACTCCTTAATAACTCTCCCACATAGTAGTCACTATCTTTTATTTACTACTTTTCCCCAACTGAGTATGTAGGTATTGAAAAGCTGAGTATTATGCCCTATCCCCAATTATTTTATTAGTATTTAAGTACTATAAACTCTTACTAAACATTACTTCAAAAACCTTTACAAAAATCGCTGCAAGGGTGTGTGACATTATCTCATTTTTGCTTCTACAGTGAGCAATGATGGAAATTTCACAAATTACCCTGATCCTTTCCCAGATGGGTTCAAAGGTCACAAACACTTCTTGCCCTACATCGCCCAGTCAGCTACTTTCCACTCTTTAATTTCCAACATACTATGTCCAGTCCCATTATAACAAAATCAGCATGCTTTTTCGGAAAACAATTACACTACTTACAGTTAATATATATACTGATCATCTATGTTAATTTCAAGCATATTAAAAACTCAGTAGCACATTGGGAGCACCTTGTAAAAGGAACACTCTCACTAGTGGGTAAAAATTTATACCATTGAAGATTTTAAGGATTACTTTTAGGACAATACAAAATAAGTAAAGTGCAGTAATAGCCCCGGGGCTGTTACTAGACGCCTGCACCGTGCCTGCCACTGGTACTGCTGCGCCCACAGGCAACACGGGTCTTTCTGCACTTATGCAAGGGCCGTCCTCTGCTCTCTAAGAGCCTTTCCCTCCCCTGTCCTATCATGAGGCCTCCCCACATAACTGGATGGATACCTTGAGTATAAGTAAAAACACCACAGAGCCAAAAAATGAAAAACTCAGTTCCTTCAATGATCTCCTCCAAAACCCAGAAGTCGGATCTCTGTTAAAAAGCCCTGGGGGTGGGCTCCAGTACCCAAGTTTGCCCTTGTTAAGTTTTCTAAGACTGAGTAAATGGCGATCCAACACTCACCTTCAGAAACCACTCCCTAAATTTCCACCCTGGCCAGCTTTCTATGATGACAGGCAATGTTTCTTAGAATTACTAATATCATCACATCTCCTCTGACTCTAAGGTACATACAGGTTGTATTTACTATACATCAATCCAGTATTAAAACAAGGGTAAAGCCAGGCATGGTCACTGCCTCCAGGGTTCTTGGGTTTACGTTGGTATTTTTCATCTATTCAAAATCTTTGGCAGAACAGGTTTCACTGGAAATAGGCTTCTATAAACAATGCCTCCCGCCTGCAGGACTCTTTTATGCTCGCCACTCAGCAGTGCCTGCCAGACACGTGGTGGCCACCCACTCAATCCCCTGTGAACCCCAAGTATTAAGAACATTACCTCCACGTTTGCCTTCACTGGCGCAGTTCCTATTGGTACCAGGGTGGGAATTTCATCTTCGGATTCATCTGGCATTTTCAACTGGGCTTTTTTCCCCACACTCATCTCTCTCTTTTCACACTCCGGGGTCTCTTCCTTCTGGGGCCCAGGGCCCTTTGCTGGAGCACCACTAGTTTCAGGATCCGCCTTGTCTTTAGTCTGGGGTGAAGCAGCCTTCCTCGCCTGTTTCGTAAACCTTTTGTTTCTTTTCTTCCCCTTCGGTCTTGCACGATGTTCTTCTTGCCTTTGTTTTTTCTTTGCTTCCTGCCAAAACAAACCGAGCACCATTTCAGCAGGAGATACTTTTGTTGGTAAAAACATGGCACGGATTTAGCTCTTGTAGTTCTAACTATTCATAAGCTCCCTGAAAGGGCCTTGACCTGCACCAACTCTGAGCAAACCAACCCCGTTACCAGCATATGAGCCTCAATAATGCTTTGTTTCTGACTCATGGTCAAAGATGCCTGTTATGTGGTGAACTATGTATCCTGTATCTGAAGCGTGCAGTCACAGGTGTTGTGAAAGTCGATCTCCTTTATAGGTAAGTTAAGAATTATCCTAAACTGCACAGTAGAGTAAGACCAAAACAGAACTCATTATGTGATGTGAATTATATTTCAATAAAGCTGTTTCCCCCCCAAAAAAGAGTCTGCCCATTTTTCTCCTACCTTAGGTCTTGTGGCTAAAAGGTAAAACAGTGCCAAGTTTATACTAAAAGAGGTCCATTATCCTTACCACGGAGTACTGTTAAGTAACAGCTATTACAGTGTCCAAATTGTTTTAACCAGCAATTCTAGATTTTCACAAAGTCCTCAAATGCATCTGCTGAAAAGCAGCAAATCAGACTTCCTGTTTCTAGTAACAGCAGTTTGTTATCTCAGATCATTCTTCCCAATGAAAACAAGTAAAAAAGCAGGGTGAAAAATTAATTTTTTTTCATAAAAGCATCAATGAGCTGATTACCTGTTAGAAATTTAAAACAAGGATGTGAAAGGGTAAGCAAGCCCAGAAGCCATTTTTGCTCAGAGTATTTACTGACCCTTAACTTTTAACAGCTGTGTGGGATGGAGGGGTTTGAAATGCAGAGAACCCAAATCTCAGCATCCACACTGGGTAGGGATTCTGAGGGAGCCCCCCTCTTCCATACAATATGCTGGGATCCCAGTGAGTTACACTTTGAGAGGAAAGCTAACAGGAAATGCAGCCATGCAGAGCATCATCTCGTTTGCTCTGCATCATTCGGTCCTTGAATGTGCTTTTAGGCAGTCCTGGGCAGACATAAAAGTAAACCCTCCCAAGAAGGACCTTCATCCTACACTGTGAATTATTTCCACAAATAATTTCCCAAATGCAATGACCATCACCGAAAGACACCCAACTACAGGAACCAGGAGGCAGGGACAACCTGGCTGCAACACAAGACTTCTCTTTGAATTGTCAGATCACAGCAGAACTGCTATGCTTAATATGTTCCAAGAACTGAGATGAACTGGAAGGCTATGGATAACAGGAAGCCAAAAAAAAGTTAAGGTCAATTTGAAAAAGAGGAAAACACGGTATTCCTAGAAGTAAAATAAATTAGTAAGACCAAAACAAAACTCACTGGACGTGATTGAATGGCTGAAAAAAGTACTAATGAACTATAAGATCAGTCCAACAAATAGCAAAAAAAAACCCCAAAAGCCGTTTTACCTCTTTCTGCCTTCCTCTGCAATAGTGCCAGTGGCAGTGAACACCAGAAACCAAAACCAAGGGGCGCTTGTCAGTGTAACACAATCTTACATGTTGCCCATGGACAACACAGTACTTAACACACTGAACTCTGGTTTCCCCTCTCAGCTCCTCTTGCCATCACACAGGCCCCTCTAAGCCTAAGTGGCCCTTTAAGGAGAAATTAAAACTTAAAACACCTAACTTATCAATGAACAAGAGAGTTACATCTGAATGTATCCCTTTTCACACCGACATTAACTGATCTCACAGTCAAGTGGGAACAATGAACGTTAAATGCACGACTGTAGGAAAACGGGAAGACTTGCAAGCTGGGCAGGAACCTGGCTCTTCCTGAGCCAGCTGACACCTGTCATCAAGCCTACCCAGCACCTAAAATGGTACTCACTTTCTTCTTCTGACTAGGGGTACGCACTCCCTTGGCTTCATCCTGACTGCTGATGAATGAAGAAAAGATGGGAAGGGCAACTGACTTGTCAGTTTTCACATATAAGAGTTTCACGCTCTTCCACTTCTGCAACAAAGAGAAGGAGAGGATAACGCTTGTGTTCTGTGCCTTTTAAATGAGCCACCAACTGATGCACCTGCAGGGCTATATACCTCTGGCAATTTCTGTGAGAGCCTTTTCGCAACAGCCATAAGGTTTTCCACAACGTGCTGAACCTCCATTCCGGTGTGACCAATGCGTATGGTACTGAAATGTAGTAAAGGGTTAGATAAAAAGGTTTTTAAAAACAACTTGTTTTTCAAAATAAAGCACAGACAGGTTAAGTAAGAAATATAAACACACAATCTGAAACAAATTGTTTCACGGTAGAAACATTGAAATATTTTAGGCTCACAATGTTTTTTAAGGAATAACGTCATCTCTCATGTTCTACAAATGCCCTGTTCCAGAAGCAGGTCATACCATCAGGAGGTGACTGGGGAGCTGGCACCAAGCCGGTCAGCGGCAGGGCCAGCGGGAGTACTTCACTCCAGAAAACACAGGTTACTGCATCAGCCCTCAAGCTTTTCTGAGGGCCACTACCCCTAGGAGGGTTGCTTGCTATCTTTATAGTTCCACTGCCCTGACCTGGCTGCCATGCTCTAAGATAAAGGGTCTTGTCTTGTGTGTAACAGCATGTTCTAGCCAGGAGCAAGACTGGGCAGCCCTTCAGTGAGAGCCAAGGGCAGGCATAAACGAAGCGGCAAGTCCAGAAGTGCCCATTGCTCAGCCTCTGGGTCCTCATCCCTGCCGGCCCCACCCTGCAGGATCACTGCTGGCCAGTGTCTTGGAATGAATGAGTCGGGGCTGCTGCTCACACCTCCCTCCAAGAAGGGGTCTGTCCATGTGCCTGCTGCCACCTACCTGCAAGCACACCCTTGGCTTCCTGAATGGACAGGGGGCAAGAAAGGAGGGGGTGAAGGAGGGAGGGAGGGTATGAAGGAAGATGGGAAACTACTGTGCTTTTATTAGTTGTCCGTAATTTTCCTTAAGTGTTAGGTTTTGCTCTGGAAAAGCACCAGGGACAGGAGTGTGCTACTCCTTTATCTGCCTTTACTGTGCTGTCCCCCTTCTACCAGCTTCTTGCAGATCCCATGAGCCAGGCCTCTGACCTTCTAGGTAACCGCTTCCATCAGCCACTACTTTGGTGTCAGCCTATAAACAAGGAGTAGGGGTCCAGGCCTAATGAAGGGACTTATCCCACCTGCAGGCCAAAGACAACACCAGAACCCACATATCTTGCCCAGCCACACCCTGCCCTGCTCTACCTGGAGCTGTGCTCCTGCAGTAAGGGGTGTGTGATGACAGGGCACACGAGCTCCTAGGGTGCCTTTATAAGGAAGGGCCATACCCTACAGCTCTGCCCAGCCCCACACCACAGATGCCCCAGTTGGTAGACAAAATATTTGATAAAACAGTTATGTCTACGTTTAAAACTCCCCCATCTTTCTTAAAACTGCCAAGCACTCAGACTTAACCTGCCTCTGAGCCTAATTTAAAAAATATGCATTCTCCACCTGTAAGCTGGGAAGCTATCATGACCCTAAAAGGTCTTTTCTGGTATCCAGAGCAAGGTATGGGGATTCCACTCAGCTCAGTATCCTGGCTAAGGTAAAATTAGTGTGACAACAGAAAGACACCAGACAGGCTGATGGGACGGGAATTCATTTAGAAAAAGTAAAACCAAGACTGAGGTGGAGATTCACCCCAAAGGGTAACATGGTGCCGGGCAACACGAAAGCCCAGCAGTAATGTTCTCTAACATCAGTCTTACCTTCCTTGCTTTCCCCACTATCTAGAGGTGCCATGTCCAATATGGTAAAAATGAGCCACGAGCCACATGTGCCTAATTAAATCTTCATTAGTTAAAATCATGTACAATTAGAAATTCAGTCCCTCAGGGCAGCGGCCACATTTCAAGTGCTCGACAGCCACACACGGCTCTGACTCCTGCATGAGGCCACACACATACAGGCTGCTTCCACCACGGTGAAAGTTCCAGCAACAGCGCTCTTCCAGAGAAATGAATACTGCCAAGGAATGGATTTTAGTTTTATAGAAGGATCTGGTTTCATTAATGCTACCTTACAAAAAAAAAAAAAAGTTTACAAAAATCATTATTAAATAAACTTAAGATTAAACACAGACACACATTAATGCCTTCTACATACCTGCAAGAACCAGTTTTAGAGATGTTTAAGACTGTTCCACCTATACATCCATTGATCTCTTTGGATAAATTCTTGGCCAGAAGGTTTACAGATACAGGAACTCTGTAACAACACACAGGCAAGAGCACAAATTGTATGCACACTGGTATGTTTCATGCTGCTGAAGTCCAGCCCTGCTGAGAAACTTACTTCTTTCTGCTATAGAAATGTCTCCCTAAGTGTGAGGGTAGGAGCCGCCTGATTCTCGCATCAGTAAGGAATAAGTCAAAACTACCCAAGAGGCGGAGCTTGGCCTCATAGGCTTTATACTCCTTTTTTAAAGTTCGGAATGGGATGATCTAGGAAAAATAAAGAGGAAAAACACAAAAAGTCAAGAAGCTGAAGAAAAAACACTCAGGCAACAATTTGTACTGGGATTCTAAAATGTCTTTGAGCCATGGTTTAGCGAGTAACATGTAGTGAGTGCCTGCAATGTGTCAGGCACTAAGCTAAAACTGGGGCAAATGAGCCGCGACCTCAGTTAAAGAAAACATGCCAGTAATCACAAAACAGAGTGAGAAGTGCTAAGTCCGAGGCAAACACAGGATGCTCTGGAAGCACAGAAGAATGACCCATAAGCAACCTTTTGTAAATCTTTTACTTCGAGGTGTACAAGTTACAGATATATATATATACACTGAGCTTTTAGGTCAACAAACCCAGAAGCTCATCCATCAATCATGGGGAAGACGGAAAATGCCCTACCTAAAGCCAACGAGACTTATTACAAAGAGCAAATTAAATTAAAAATTAAAATAAACACCTAGGTGAGGAATGCTAGGCATTCTAGGAATGTATTACTTACCACTGCAATGAAAAGACTGAATCAAATCTTTCATCATCTTGAAAATATTAACCTGCTCCCTACCTGAGAAATGGTTTTAATCCCATGCTTGTTCAAAAGCTTCTTATAAAAGCGTTCTGTCTTTTCAGGAGTTAAATTGGGTTCATCCTTAGTAAATAAACAGATATCTGCTAAATCTGTTCGAATACCATGAGGCAAGGACCTGCAAAATACATGAGGGGGAACCAAGGAATCAGGCATTATGAAGGACAGAAAGTATCTTTATATCCCACATAAGGCACAAGAAATTCACTGTCAATTCAATACACTTCATTCATGCTATTTGAGCAAACACAGAGAACATCTGGAAATGTACCCCATCTTCAATGGTATAGAGAGATTTAAGGTTCAAGTAAATCACCACAAATGCTCACAGATGTAAATATCAATTCATACTTGTGACACAACTAGAATTAAAACATAATCAAAGACACCCAAAATAGTGCACATCTAAATATTACCATTGTATATGTCGCTATAGGTGCACATGTACTATAAAGTGCTAGAATAATCTAGTTTCATCAGGACAGTTCTGGCTCAGAACATCACCTCGCAGAAAACTCTGGGCTCCATAAACCACCTAACTCGTAAAAGCTAAAACAGAAAATGCAGGGCAAACCTCCAGGGACCAGTGTACATGCATTATGTTATATCTTAGGAAAATTAGGTTAAATTCATTTCCTACGTCTACTACATGCACTGAGGAAATACAGCCTTAGGTTAAGAAAAAAGAGTAACACACAGGAACATGACTTGCTAAACAAGATGGGAAGTGCCGTGAAGTTGGTAAGTGGCAGTAATCACCAAGATGTAAGCACTTGGGAAGATATCCTAGAGAAGATAAGAGGGCTTTCCAAAAGGGAAAACCTGCCTGAGTGAGGTGTGGAATAAAGAATTCATATGTGATACATAAAGCAATAACTAAAGCAATCTGGCCGGGGCAGGTTTGGGAACATGAGTTAACAGAAAATCTGAGGATCAAGACTGTCTTCGCAATTTGTAATTACTGTTGTGCCCTCCATCTCCAACGGGGAACAGAAAAGAAAGCAGCTCTCGTATACTCTTTCTTCAGCAGAGATGGTTTTGGACACTCAGGAGATGAAGGACTTCAGAGAGGCAGGTTTTCCAGAGAGAATACAGGACATGCAGTAAAATTTTAATCATTTTTAAAGTATAAGCAGGTCCCAAATATTACATGGGATCTATTTATACTAAAAAGTTACTTGTATTTCCATTTTCTAGGCCTGGCCAATTCTGCAGAGGGCATTTCTGACCTGGGTTTTCGCAGTAAGATTAATCTCAAAGAGTTTCTTTTCCAAAAGGATTACACAAGTTTTCAATAGCCTCTGTATAAAGGAGCAAGTCTGGGGCCTCAGGAATATTAGCTTGGAATTAGCCTGACAAGGAAAGATAACAAATTCTATGAAAATACAAAAGCTACTTAGTCTAACCTTTGTTCTCTGGAAAAAAAAATCAGGTTTTGGATTCAACAGAACTGTTCACGAAACCCCCAGGAAACTGGTGAAATTTCTAGCAAATTTAGGCACGTCTGAATTCCTTTATAGGTTCTTTTTTTTTTAGGCACAATTATTTATTTCAACTCAGATTTTTATTCTGAGTTTACAGTTTCCACTAGAAACGAAGTTGCCATTGTCAAAGTTACACAGGGTGACCAAGCAGATAAAAACTGCGCAAGAAGAAAATCGGAACTTACAGTCTGACCCTGAGTTCTTTACTTGGAATTTTCCACAGTATCACCATTAAAAAGAAATTTTCATTCTCATTCAAAAGCAATCCATTCGTGTTCTTCCTGGACCTGGAATGTGCCAACAGAGCTTCCACAGCCTTCTTAATCTGCAAAGTGGAGAAACAAAAATTAAATCTCAGTCTAATTTACCCTTTGCCCCCTGCCCTCACCTTTTTTCCTTTTTACTGCTCAAATTCTATGTTAATAGGCAACCTCCACAACCATATCCATATAAGGATTCAAGGCAACTTGTAATCAGAGAAACGTTAAGAATCCATCAGAAACCACCCAAGTATACACTTTTGGCACTCATCTACGGAAAACAGCCTCTTCTGCGTACACATTGGGAAGAAGGGAAGGTGCTTCTTTCCTCTAACCCCCGATGAAGGCAGTAATCCAAGTAATAGCGCCACACACACTACGGCTGCATTTACTGAGCGTTTCCTATGTTGCCAGACCCATGGCCACAGCTTTACGTGCATTACGCGCTCTGATCCTGGAGAGCGGAGGGCAGCAGAGCCCAACTGAAATACAAAATAACGGAGGTTTACAAAACTAGGTGACTTGGCCGAAGTCCGGAGGTAGGACAGCAGGCTGAGCGCAGCAGGAACAGCGACCCTCCCACAGCCCGGGGGCGTACCTGGCACCTCGCTCCTCACAAGGCAGCGGCCACCCCGCCTCCGAACCTCACGGGGGCCAACTCACCTGCTCTTCGTCCAGCTGCTCCTGTGCTGTCGGGGTCTCAGGAGTCGAGGCTGAGGTCGAAGCCAAGGCCTCCATCTCGCTCACACCACGTGCAGACACAGTAAAGCGAACCGTCACCCGGTGCGCACGCGCCAGCCCTTGGCCGTCCGTAACCGGAAGTCAGGGGGCGGAGACCAGGCTCTGCGTCACTTCCTGGAGCGCCGGCGTCATGGCGTAGTGGTTTGGCACGCGCGGTCAAATCGGCCTAGTGTCTCCGTCTGTAGGCTGAGTTTGGTTGCCGGGTAACGCGCTTCCTTCGCTTCTGCTCCGGGCTTCCGTGGGGCTCGGGGAGCAACCTGGCCGCACCTTGCGCTCACTCTTCCACGAAGGAACTCAAGCGAGCGCCTGGAGGCGGGAGGCGAGGGCTGTCTGCCCCTCAGTGAGGCCACCCGCTCTCCTGGGTGGGCAGGCGGCGGTGGGGCGTGCGGAGAGCGGGGAGTCCTGGCCCACCACCTGCATGCCTGGTGACTTTGGTCGAACCATCTACGCTGCCCAGCCACAGGCTCATTGCTAAGGTGGCGGTAACCTCCCCACCGGCTGGTGAGGATTCCGTGGAATCATGACGGGACACAGCGGACACGTTGTTCAGCGGTGTGGGGTCCGGAAGGTTGAGCCAGAGCCAGTCTCTCGTGAGCTTCGGGTCTCAGGGAGGCGGGAGGTGAGAGCATATACGTGCACAGAAGCGTGCAGGCCAGAAAGGGGTAGAAAGTCTTCCTCCCCACATCCCAGAGGGGACCTGTTACCTTTTTCTTCTGGAACCTTCCAGGGATGTTCTTAGGCATGTTCAGGAAATACTTATACTTGTTTCTACTTACGGATGGTGGGGTTTAAGTTTAATCTTGTTCTGTTCTTTTTTAAAACACAGTAGCCTAGTATACCAATTGTTGTGAACAATGTTGCCTTTTCCTCTTTATATGTTGGAGGCTGTCCCAAGTCAATGCATAATGCTCTGCCTCATGTTTTTAAACGGCAGACTGACCTTTCATCATGTAGATAAACAATCGTTTATTTAGGAGCTTTGTAGTGGACATTCAGAATGGTTCTCGTCTTTTTGCAAATAGGTGTGGAAAATTTTGAGAGATGCAAGAACGGGAATAGGAGGCTTTCCATATTAGTAGTTTTCCCAAAAATGCCCCTTTCATGTTGTCAGAGCTGAATGAATGGGTGTTCTGCAAATCTGTACCAATGTCTTTAATCAGCTTATAGAAGAAATGTTATAAAATCTTTGGCACCTATTCCCACTTGTCTCTTCTAGAATCTAGTATAAAATGGAATTAATTTTAGCACGTGATTATGAACTGTTATATTAGGCTTCGTGTATCAATAAAATGTCTTGTGTTCTGCAAAGAGCATTAGGGTTATCAGATGTGTCACCTCTGTTGTGAATTCAAGTTTGAGAACCAGGCTTCTGGGGCAAGGGAAAGGCATGAGTTCAGGTGAAAGAGCATGGTGCTGTTGAAGTAGTAAGTGGCTGGAGCCCGGGTATGCAGTGGGGAGGAATGGGAGATGAGGCTAGAGTGGTAGGTTGAGGAATTAACTCATTACCACGATGAGAGTTTTTTTGGAGAAATTGTATAGATACTAGGTTTTTGAACTGATGGTTGGGATGAAGAGGTAACAAGGAATTTTGCTTTAGGAAAGTTAACAATCTGGCTGTGGTATTGTGGTTTGAACAATGTCCTATGCCAGCAAATTCTGTTACTTAGTGATGGAACTTCATTTCCTTTCCCCTTGAGTGTGGGCTTGACATAGTGACTTGCTTCTATCAAATAAAATACAGCAGCAGTGATGGGATGTCACTCCTGAGATTAGGTTATAAAAAGACTAGTTTCCACTTTGAGTGTTCTTTTTCTTTTCATCTCTCCCTTCCATCCTCCTGCTTTCCTTTGTCCAACTTGGCTGGGTGAAGCCAGCTACCATGTCCTGAGGCCTCTCAGACAGCCTAGCAGCAACCACATGAATGAGCTTGGAAATGGACCCAACCCCAATCAAATCTTGAGATGACTGCAAACCCTGAACCAGCACCATCTAGGTATAGTGCTTCCAGATTCTTGACGCACAAAAACTGTGAGATAATAAATGTTTGTTTTTTTGAATGTTTATTATTTTAAGCCACTAAATCAGCTACGGGATATTAATCTAGACATCGTGGAATGTAATTCAATAGCCACTGTAATGGAAACAATATTGCTTATGTATAATGTGACATTTTAAGGAGGGTAGGAAGAACATGGTCTTTTTGGTCAGAAAGTTCTGAGTCTCAATCCAACTCCATGATTTACTAATTATTTAGCTTTGGACAAGTTAGCATTTGCCAAACCTCGATTTCTTTATCTGTAGAAAGAAGCTAATTCCTCATATGAATTGTTAAAGAGAATTTAGTGAATTAACATATGTGTGTGTATATATATATCTACATAGTGCTAGGCACAAACAGAATAGCACAGGGCTTGCCCCTTGCTGAAAATAAAGTGATCAGTAAGTGGATCAGAAAATGAAATGTGCATCTTAGGGGCCAAAAGAAGGAAGGAGGTCATGCACTTGCATTCAAGCAGAGAAGAAATGTTTGATTAGTGAAGAAATTAATAGATTGATTTTTTAAAAAAAAATATCTGGAGGGCCCTGCAGAAGAGAAGCAAGAGAACAATGAGATCACCAGAGAGGAGAGAAGAAACTATAAAGGTTTTCAGTAGAGAACCTATCAGCCTGCTTGCTGTTGCTCTTTCCCTGTGTGTAGGCACCACAAGCACATGAGGTTGCTCAGACCAACACTGTACACCGACCCCGACTTATATACGATTTAGGAAGACTTTTTAACCCAATCCATCTCAGTTTACAGGAATTAAATTTCCCTAAGGAATGTTGTACTAAGGCCATTTGTAAAAGTGATTTCTAGACTTTAACAGGTTACCTGTGCCATTAGTCCCTTTTATCATTTAAGATACCCCATTGACAACTTCTTGGAAGACTTTGTTCTTTTAACCAATTCTAATATGTAACTGGTGAATGTTCAGGTCATGGTGCATCTTTACTCAAATTAGGAAGGTTTTCAATAGCCACCAAAGTATTATGCTAGGCCATCAATAAAGGGTCAATGAAATAACTTAAAAGTTATTCATACACATAATGTAGTAAAATAAATTTACCAAAAAAGGAAAAAAGGGCTCAGCCCTGAGGTTTGAAAGAATTGAGTAGAGGTACAAGTCAGTCTTAGAATGGGCAGGGCACATCAAAGGGAATGCAGTGAAGAAAATATTCAGGATTGTCAGAGACTAGAAGGGAGCTAATGTATTTCACAACCTTTTGGAGTACTGAATGGTCTGTTTCTGTTTGGTAATAGCATTATAAAAGCAGATAAAGGGAGAAAAGATGAAACTTTTCTTTCTGGTGTATTTATTTGCATTTCTAATGATAATTCAAAGAAGGTTGTTTGTATTTGCAACCAACATGATAAAGAGTCCTACTGGGAAAACAAAATTAAATTTCCCTTCAAGGAGGGATAAAAATTACTTGATAGTAAAGAGAATAAATGGCTGATAGAAACAACACTGATTTCTAAAACATGTTGCTTGAAAGAAGAATGCACGTATGATCCCATTTGTGTGGACTTAAAAAAAAACAGGCAAAATGTCTACCGCAAAAATAGACTTGGCAGGAGGAAGGGATGGATTGGAGAGGGGCAGAGAGGTGCTTTCCGGGGTATGGAAATGTTCTACATGTTGATGGGGGTGTGCACATAATTCTATGCAGTTGGCAAACTCATTGGAAATTTAAGATCTATGCATTTCACTGTATGCACAATTTCATCCTAACAAAAAAATATATCTTCTTTATACACAAGGTCTGTTTGCTGGAACTTTTTTACAAATACAATTCCTACTAAGAATCTAATCCTGTCAAAATTTCTTTCTCATCCTAAAACTTCAGTGTATATGCTGGGGAAGTAACAAAGGTGGTGATAGGGATGGCTTATGTTCTGAGTAACTTGGATAGTTTATAAGCAAACACAAATTCCTTGAGAAGTACAGTACTCTTGATGAAGGGGAATCTCCACCTATATGTAATCACACAGTATAAGATACACAAGTTAAATACATGATTTTCTCCATTATGCTCTCTAGCTAAACTGCTTTACCAGTAGTCTTTATATTACCAGTGGCCTCTTTACTAAACTCAAACCAGTGAATAGGGCTTTTTTTGTGAAAATGCCTTAATGTGCAAATTAAGCTTATATAAATAAGTTTGAACTATTTTTACTGCTTATTCTTTATGAATTTTGGCATGATCATTTCCATTGAAATGAAACATTTAAGAGATCAAATACCAGCAATGGGATGAGTTAAGCAAATGTGCAATTGTTAAATGTGACCTATTGCACCCTGAGAGGGAAAATTCTTGCCTAAATTTTAATAGAAGGCACCTGTCACAAATAATAGGAATTGAGTAACAAAAAGAACACTTGTCAGCTATAGGATTTTTGTTTCCTTGTGTTAGGTAATCTCTTACTTCTAGCAGAAAACATAGGAAAATATTTTTGCAAGTCATTTGGGCATACAGTGTACTAAAGAATTTAAAGGAAGGACATTGACTTAAGAAAAATTTTCCTTTTAGGGCCAGCATGTTGAATTTAGAGGACAAACATAAGGAAACAAAAACGACACGATGGTGCATGAGTTTTCAAATACTTAACATCAAAATGGCCATAAAAGTTTAAAATAGATAATCTTGTCACTAGATAAAAATGTATTTTACAAAACCTGTTTTTCCATATGGCCAGAGAGATTAATTTTAAGGTCCTCTTAAATTTGGAAAACTGCAAAATTATTTTTTATTGCCATCATTTATTCTAGTTTGGGAGAATATAGTTCTTTACCCCAAAGCCAGTGTCCAAGGTATTGAAGGTGTTTTCCTGCTCTAAGTTGGTAGAACTTGGGTCTCTGAAACTGACTCCATGGGCCACAAAGAGCAGAATCCTGTTGTCTCCTACCCACTGCAGTTCAGTGCCTCTGTGTGGTTTGACACCCAAGCACGCTTAGAAGTGTTGGATGGGCAGGGTGGGAGACCTAGTCATCTAAGAGTAGAAAAGTGTGTCTGATTCCTGGGAAGTGTTAACAAGCCATTTATTTATAACTTTCCTAATATGAACCCCTACCTTGGTAGCAAGCTTGCACACAAGTTTTATTTATGCTAAGACTCATATGCCAAACAACTAGAGATGGTTTACCAAAACCTTGAAGTGACTCCATCCATACTGGTAACTTTGGCAAGAACTCATTCTAACACACGGAACGTACTGAGTATACAGGAATGCACTGCTGCTGTTCCATTGACCAGTGTGTGCTGCATTTACTGTGTCTTCTTGCTCTTGCACAGGCAAGTACTATTTGATTATTAAAAATCTTGAGTAGAAAAGATTCATGCTTCTGACAGAATCATTTCCCCAACTCTGTTCACATAAAACCACACACTATGATAGTGCTTATTAGGCATCTCTAACTTACTTTAGGGCTGCTGTTTTGTTCAAATCAGTCATGTACACCAAAGGCCTTGCATACCATATATGCAAGCAGGCCACGTTTGTAAACTTACGTGACAGGGCTTGTTAGATCCATCCAACAAATCTGGTTAGATGGTTCCAATATTTGATACAAAAACAAAAGATTGTACAAAAAATGGACTGACATGCCATGCCCATGGTATGATACAATACAGGTGACTATAAACAGACAGACAAATCCTAGGGAAGATGGCAGTTTTTATTATTACAAAAGCAATTTTTTTTTTAACTTCAGTCATTTGAGTAATCACAAGAGCAGACTAAGGGCTTAATCCTCCCACAGGCACCGTATCAGGCACAGTAGGTAGCTACAAATCCTAAAAGGTGTCTTTACCTTGGATTCTCATAATTCCTAGAGAATTTTGCCATGCTTTGGAATTAGGTTAAAAAACCCAGCAAACCTCTTCAGTTCCCTTTTTTAAAAAGTGAGAGCTAGGAATTTAACCTATGCTGTCTGCTGAAAGCTAGTCATTAAGTCCTGGCCTGAGAGTGAGCCACATTTCCTTTAGAACAGAAGAAACATTAGCCAAGAGGTGAACCCATTTCTGAAAGCCCAACACGTCTTCAGAATGCAGGAGCTCTAGCACAGTTCTTCCCAGGCAGCAGGAAAGGAGGTAGCAGGGACTTGGGCTGACATCTGAAGCACTAAGCCAATGTGCCTGGCAGAGTAGAGCCTCAGGAAGCACAAAATGTCATTCTACCTTTCTGTCCATCCTGAGGTTCCATTTTCAAGGGCACAGTGGCATGTGTGACAAGGCAGGGAAAACAACTACCATTCCAAGGGTTACCTACGTCCTCATTTTCTGCCTCATCAGACACGATGCCTGTCTTTTTTCCATGTATTCAAGAATACAAAAATTTTAATTCCCACTCCCACACCTCCAGGCCCTTTAACATTCCTTAGTGAACAACTTGACTAGCATATTATTTCAAGGAAGCATAGGATTGGAGGTATGTGAACAGTGTACTTATTGAAGGGAAGACTCAGTATGTCCTAGGATACTAAAAATCAAGAATATCCTAGAGCACCTCACACCAGTAAGGATGGCTAACATCCAAAAGACAACAACAAATGTTGGTGAGAATGTGGAGAAAGGGGAACCCTCCTACACTGCTGGTGGGAATGTAAACTAGTTCAACCATTGTGGAAAGCAGTATGGAGGTTCCTCAAATAACTAAAAACAGAAATACCATTTGACCCAGGAATTCCACTCCTAGGAATTTACCCTAAGAATGCAGCACTATTTACAATAGCCAAGAAATGGAAGCAACCTAAGTGTCCATCAGTAGATGAATGGATAAAGAAGATGTGGTACATATACACAATGGAATACTATTCAGCCATAAGAAAACAAATCCTACCATTTGCAACAACATGGATGGAGCTAGAGGGTATTATGCTTAGTGAAATAAGCCAGGCAGAGAAAGACAAGTATCAAATGATTTCACTCATCTGGAGTATAAGAACAAAGAAAAAAACTAAAGGAACAAAACAGCAGCAGACTCACAGAACCCAAGAATGGACGGACTAACAGTTACCAAAGGGAAAGGGACTGGGGAGGATGGGTGGGAAGGGAAGGGGAAGGGGGAAAAAAGGGGGGCATTATGATTAGAAGACATAATGTGGCGGGGGGAGGGGCACAGGGAGGGCTGTACAACACAGAGAAGACAAGTAGTGATTCTATAGCATCTCACTACGCTGATGGACAGTGACTGTAATGGGGTATGTGGTGGGGACTTGATGATGGGGGGAGTCTAGTAAACATAATGTTGCTCATGTAACTGTAGATTAATGATACCAAAAAAAATATATATATATATCCTAGAGCCAAAACCATCACAAGTTGAACCAAATCTACCCTATGTGAATTCTGGCAGTAAATTGGTTCAGTTGGAATCCACTCAACTACTACAGGAAAATAAATACACCTCCTATTCCAATTACCATGAAATTGAATATAACCAGCTGACTGCCTAAACTTAAACCTAGTAAGACTTCTGAGTTGTGCATGTGTAGTTACATTTATTGATTTAATAAGTTGCTGCCATGGCAAGATTGCTAAAGAAACAAGGTCATGAATGCATTAGATGACATCTGCTAGATTCACTGAAAAATTAGCTGGAGCAAAGATAAGCCATATTATTTGGAGACAAAATCATCCCCTAAATTCTCTTGAATGCTGTTTACCTTACACATGTCTGTGAGAGGATTAATGGCACAGTTTATCCTGGTAAGGTAGGCCAACACTGAACGTAACATTTAATCCTACAATCAGAGCTCTAGTGTTGTGTCCGACATTTTCACAAAGGGTTTTTTAAAGGTTGAAAGTTGCCTAATGTTAAGAGCTGTAATAAAAACTGTTTATTTGTCCCTCAATTACCTCACATTCCTACCTAAAGCAATGGAGGTGTCTGTCATCCATGAAACAGCAGCCCACGAGGAGGTCCATGCCAATGAGGAAAGGTGCTAGAGTGCATCATGTGGAACAGTCAGCAAAGAGCACAGAGTAACTGAGAGTCATAACTAGTGCTCTTGAAGATTGCTAGGGAGTTCAGCTGATTTTTTTCAGAAGTTTATCATGGAAGCAGTTTTTGAGCATAGATCCATTTTCTTGGACTGCAAGACTGCATCTGATTGAAAGTATGACCCACCACGTCTGCAGTGCTTCAGCTGAGAGCATGCTGGAAACTTCTGATGCATTGTGTTCCAAGTCCACCCCACATTCTAAGAGCAGTTCTTGTAGTTTATGTAACTAGCAGGCAAATATGAATGATCTTATTACAATGAAAACCTGCACTCTTTCACAATTTACAAACTCTTTACATTCAATTACCACACTTTTCAAGATTTTCAAAACAAAGAAATATACATGGGCTTAGTGATTCAACAACACTTAACTATTTGTTATTTAATTTCACAGCAATACATACTTAGTCCAACTCTTTTGGTTTGAACTTGACATAGATTTTTCACTGGTTAAGTCCTTTTTGCAAATTAAAAACAAGAAACAGATGCTATTATCTCGCCCTTTCCCACAGTAAGAAATAAGGATTTAAGAAGGCAATTACTAAGATGTTTAATTCAGTATCTTCTCTTTAATTCAGTTAAAGAGTTATAATTAAATAACCTAGCATGAAAGTTTATATAAAGAACATTAAAAAGATACAAAGAAAAATTGTTTCTAATGTATGTATCTATGCTATAGAGAAAGCATGTTTAGTCTGTAATACCCTAAATCTGCAGCCACTTACCCTACTTTTGTATTGTTAACATATAAACATTCTTGCACTTGCAGAAGACAAAATGACAACCTAGGAGTCTGTATTGCTTTTTAAAGGTCCAGCATCTCCACACACTGCCAGTTCACTCCAGATATTTTATTTCCTCCTTCAGACAATAGCCAGTGTAACTAGGAGTTTAAAAATGCATCAACTTTAAGTAAGAATACTTCCCAAAGAATTTCAAGGCCCATAAAACGTGGTGTTGCTTTAGAAATGAAGTTTCTTCTAAATAACCCCATAATATGCACAAATGTGCAAAAATCCAAACGAAATGTTTTATTTCATAATTACAGTTATATTTCTTTTTTTTAGAGGTAGGCCATGGCCATTCACAGTTGATACCTATGTTGTTAGAAGTCTTGGCAACATGCACATAGTATTCTAAAAGTGTAAATGTTTTAATAGCAAACATACTGCTTTTTAAAAGCGTGCTCAATTTAAAAATGGAAATCTATTTTTTTAAATAATTTCAAGGTCTCTTGAGCTTCTTTCTAAAGATTCATTAAAATCCAAGCAATTGCTAGTATCTTATTAAGTTGGAAGTACAAAAAGTTTATTATATACTCATTAAAGCTCCCATTATTTCCCAGAAAAATTAAAGCCCAGAGATTTGCAGGCATAAATAAAATTTATTTAAATTTCATGCAATTCAATAGCATAAGTATAGTTATAGGAAGTTGCAGGACAATAACTTTGCTCGTCCGTAAGATGCAGCCTCATTTGTGAAATGAATAGTAGTTCTATAGTTATGAGAACAGAATTGGATTAAGTTTTATGTTTTGTGACTGGAAATACAGTTGAACTAGGCTTTCCTTTTCTGAGGAGGAAGATTACAGGGAAGGGATGTGTAATTAAATATACAATTGCTGAAAGAGGCCAAGTCTTTAATAAAATGGCAACACTCAAATTCAAGGGGGCTTCCAATAAACCCAGAAATTGTCTCTTCCATTTCCCATTTATTATTTAAAAATTTCAAAGTCATGATAGTTATAGCAGAAAGTTAGCCTTCAATATAAAAACCACTGCAACACTCCATTGTGAGTGATCCAAATCATAGTTTAGCAAATTTTAGCTTTATATTTAAGAAAACAGTCAATTTCAGATAATTGAGAAAAACTTACACTGTGCTTGACTCTAGGTATCTCTGTTAGTCTGTGCGGATTCTGATGATTCTAAAAATGTGTTCATTTAGTTGCTGGATGAGATTAAGCTTTTACCAGAAAGGATCATTCAATCTTTACAATTACTGATAAAATAGTAAACTAAGTAATTTGTAAAACTGGCACTTGCAATTGGTGTATGGTTTATATAGTAGAGGCATGCAGCTCTTATAAATATTAAATGAGGCATTTATGCCAGGTCTCAACATGCTTTCTTTATTGTGAATGCCACTTAATTTAACAAGTTAATGGAGTTTTCTGTAAGGGTACAATTTTGTTATGCTTTACTTATAAAGACTATAGTATGCTGTTCATTTTGGAACTTAATGTGTTTAAGAAATCATGTCAAAATATAAATTGGCAGAAAATAACTGGCAGACCCAATACAGCAGTGTCACAACTGCATAAAGGTAGTTAACTGTATGGACGCATTAACCATCAAAAGAAGGGGGCAAGCTAATTCTTTCCTTTAATACAAACTTGAACATTGTAAATGCCTCCTTTTAAAGTAGTGGGTAGGGAAAGAGTTCTAGAAAAGTCCAAGTAATAAAATGTATTCAATTACTTGGTAAAGTTAAAAAGCTAATGCAACAATGTTACATCCAGTTTAAAAATATTATTCAAAAGCAATTCAAATACCGAAAAGGATTTCAAATTGACTATTTTATTAACATGGTAGTTGTCTTTGTAACATGTGCACAAACACTTGTGCACTCAGAATGATCTGCCTGGGGGAGAAAAAGACTAAGTATGCCTAAGGGGAAAATGAAAAATAAAAAATTCCTGTAAATTTTCATTATTGTAGGCAGTCATGTCCACATCACTTACAAAGCTATTGCCAAATCCGTCCGGAAGCAGAGTTTTAGAAGGGAAGAAAAAAATCTTAGGAAAACTCAACAGTGGCATAGCAGAGCTCTCAATATGAGAAAGCTGACATAATGTGGACTTTTGCTGTGAATTTGCAAAATATGGGGAGAGGTTTGTCAGTGGGCAGAAAATAAGAGAAGGCGATGTGAAGTAGCTTTTTGCAGTCATTTCCTCACAGCATTGTGCAGGGTCATCAAGAAAAAGCTTAGTCTTTCTCTGGAACCAGTTTCAGAACTTTTCCAATTGCAATGGTCTTACCTAGAAATGAGATTTCAAAGCAAAACAAAGCCTTTTCAGTAGTTAACAGCAAGGCTAAAGCAATAAAGCTTATTTGTTAAATCATAAAAATATTTGTTCTCAACGTAATTTACTGATGAACTGGCTTTACCACCAAAGGTATGACTTCTGACTAGACAGGTAAGTGGGTGAGTGTGTGGGGCACTGAAAAGATACAATATCCTGCATCAAAAACCTATGCTTGGACACGTAAAACATGGAATATCCACACACTGGAATACTGTTTGTCAATAAAAAGGAATGCATTATATATAATACATGATAAAACATGGTTGAACCTCAAAAAAAATGATGAGTGAAATAAACTAGATACTAAAGACCACATATTGTGGGATTCTGTTTATATTCCATGTCCAAAAAAGACAAAGAGAAAAAGTAGGTCTGTGGTTGCCCAGGGCTAGGGGCAGGAGTAGGGGGTGATTGTAAAAACGTATATGGGTTTCTTTTTAGATGTTCTAAGTGCCCCAAAATTACAATGTGATGACTGTACACTGTAAACATACTAAAATTCATTGAATTATACACTTATAACAGGTCAAATTTCAAATTACCTCAATAAAGCTGTTAAAAAGGGCTCTCAATCTTACTTTAAGAGATATAAAACACATTAGGTTATGTGAAAAATCTAAAAGCCAAGCTATTCTTTAGGAAAAAAATAATTCAGGGTTAAAAATTCTTAATAAAATTTTTTCTGTCTGCCTGGTTTTATCAAATTATAACTGGCAACTAAAATTCTCTTTTTGTTATATTAGTAGGACAAACCCAAAAACCAGTTTCACTATCACTAAGAAGAGTTTTTAGGACTTCAAAGTAAAATAAATTATTGTCTTTACACAGATTTTCTCTGAAGTGAAGTTTGGGGACCATCTTCACTGTTATGTTCTCAGTGCTGAGCACAGGTCCTGACATGCAGCAGGTGTACGATACGTTTTTTGCCGATTGAAATTGGAACAAGTCAACTATTCTGTATTTCAACTGAACCATAAAATTTTTATGTGAAGTTTTCTACAGTCTTAAAATAGTTACCTAAGTTACAAATATTAACAATCCATGGAAATCAGTCATTTGTTTTCATGATATCAAAGAATTTCATGGCTGCAAACAGGAAAATAGAGCTGTTTGGATTCACTCAGAGGTAGGCAAAAATGGACACAGAAAAGAACATGAATGTCAAACCTCTGAAAAAATTAGGTGTTCAAAGACTATCAATCTATGTATCCCTTTTACCCACTGCCACAATCTAAGGGTAGTGAATGTTTATCATATATAAAACAATTTTCTGACCACAAAAACAACAAGATGCCTACCCTCAGAGGCTTGTGTAGCAAAAACTTGCCTCTACAGGTTTAAGCCCTTCAAGAGGGACTTTAATCACACATACTAAAAAGGATTTCACCATAGAAGTATCTTTAGTAAACAAAATGACTCAAGACCCACCACTTGCAAAATATCAGAATTAAGATTCTTTGCTTAAGATGCATTAAGTAATGCACTAGAGCATTACTGCTAAATGCAGTCAATTCTGTCAGCTGTTCAATTCATTCAACTCAAACATTCTATGACTGAAGTTTTCTATAAACTTGTGGTGTGCTTGGATGAAGGTTTCCAAGGCTATGCATCTCAGATACATGACCAGACATCAATTTTAAAGGCTTACCCTCATCTCTTAAGGTAAAACGGCCCATCTGAGGGAAGTCTTTAAAGGTCTCGAGGCAGATGGTTCCTGCTGTCCGTAAGCGAGCAATACACACTTGATCTTGTTTCACAAAACGAGGTCGAGTCTTACTTTTTTCTCCTGATTTTTTGTCTACCAAGCAGATTAAGGCCTATCCAAGAAAAAAAGAATGAAAGCAGAATAATGCCAAATTAAAAGAATTTTTAAAGTAAGAACAGGAGTGCAAATAAGAGTATACATCACAGCTGCTGATCAGAGATTACCAAGATAAAAATGTCTTAAAACACACAAACAAAAACCTCAATTATCTTAAAACTCACTGTTATTTCGACTTCCTCAATACAGGTATGAATGTGCAGCACCGCATTATAACCTGGGCAGATAATGGATTTGTGCTCTATAATCACTATCTGTCAAACAAACAAACAGATCACATTTTATCCCTGGGGTAAAAAAGCAATGTTCTAAAGTGCCATATGGTACAAGAATGTGTTACTCACCATCTCAGGACACCAACTCAAGTTATGTTTGTGCAAGAAAGGAAGGATCAGGTTGCCTGACCTCCAAGCATAAATTCTGATATCCTTACCCTACTGACAAGTGCCCAGTCAAACTTTAAAAACATAGCAGGCCAGACTAACAGACTCCAAGAAGGCACTAGCGATTACCAACGGAAGGGCTTGGGGAGGATGGGAGGGAAGGGAGTGAGGGAGGGAGAAGGGGACTGAGGGGCCTGTAATTAGCACTCACAATATAGTTAAGTCACAGGGAAGGCAGTATAGCATGGAGAAGACAAGTACTGACCCTACAGCATCTTACTACACTGATGGACAGTTACTGAAATGGGGCCGGGGTGGGGGAGGCGGGACACGACTAGATGTTGAAACCAATGTTGTTCATGTGAAACCTTCATAAGACTATATATCAATGATACTTTAAATTTTAAAAAAAATAGGCCAACTTTCTTCTGGGGAAGCCTCTCTATCCATCCACTCCCTCACCCTGCCCCCTGAAATTAAGTTAATCACTGCTATCCACATGCTTTTTTTTCTACCTACATGTGAAATGATCATATATTTAAGTTCTCGATATCAAAGTCCAGTAAAAATAACCTTGTATCTGGCACCAAGATCTAACCCGATTAGTCATACCTTGCAACACAACTCAAAACTTTCTGTAAGGTACACCGTTTAGTCATTCTCCTGGGGAGGTCAGGGTGCTATTAACATGGAGAAATTGTTGGTGATTTCCTGTCTGGAAAGTTACCTGCTCTGAACAGCCACGTAAATTATGATTTCCGAGGTGTGCTCTACTCACATTGAAAGCTACTTTGAGCAAAATATAAGTAATAATGTACTTTATCAACAGGAGATCAGAAATAAAAAAGGAACTTAGAAAGAACTTGTGCCATCTTGAAGACCTCGTGTGTGAGATCTACATCATGGCTTTTGTAATATATTTATGATATATTTCAGTTACCCTCCTACACATATGGCATGTCACTAATAATCAGGACAAAGGGCATTTAAGTTCTATTTTCACTAAGACAGTAAAGACCACTAGGACAGCTACAATAACTGCATACCTGGGCATCAAATGTGCGTCCAGAATGACAAAGATTATTAGGATCACAAAGTATGAATCCTGGAAGAATCTCCTCCTCTTCAATTCCTTTCAGTCTGATTTTGAGGTTTTCACCTGGAGCTACAGAATCAGTTTCTACATCATCAGAAAGGATTCCAAGAACTTCCACGTTGTGCTTAAAAACAAACCAAACAGAATTAGAGGCTTTCTGACACATTCATGGCACTACAAAATGTAAAATGATCTGACTGTTCAAGCTCTTATACCTGTGGTTATAGTTTATCACAGAAAAAGGGTACAGATTAAAATTAGCCAAGGGAAGAAGACTTGCAAGGCACATTTTTTCTGTGATTGTTGATTAGAGAAAACACTTCTCTGAATATAAAACTTTATTACATTTCTATGACATGAACTTAACAAAAATCATACCCCAGAAGAACAAACTGCCAATTAAAACATTAGTTTGTCATCTTTTTAGTATCACATTCTAATAATCTCCAAATAGGAACAGTATAAACTAGCATTTACCTTTTTTACTTTTTCAAAATCAAAACATTAAATATAACATTTGGACTTTAATTTTATGGACCTACTTTTTATTATGATGATTAAATTCTAGGCTTTGACAGACAAACCTCCATTACCTATCAACCCCCAAATATGTGAAGACTATGCTTCTCAAAAGTTATTTGAACAACTAAGCTTTAAAAACATCGACTGTTTGATGGGTACAGGGTTTGTTTTTGGGGTGATGAAAATGTTCTGGAGCCAGAGAGAGGTGATGGTTGCACAATCCTATGCATGTACTAAATGTCATTAATGGTAAAATTTACCTGTCTTTTACCACAATAATTTTTAATAAAGAACATAAAGATGAGAAAAAAATGTTAACATCAATACCCACAATTATTTCCATATTTTGACTCCATTTCTGCCCTTGGACATAATTCATATTTGTGAAACACAAACCAGAAAATACTACCCTTCAAGAGAAAATAAACTATCTCATGATGGTAGATAAACAATCGCGAATCCAGAATACTCCACTCCAGAATTCTAGTCACTTGGTAAGCTTTAGTAGCATTCTCCCTCTGCCCCTACATAGTTTTTTTCTTTCCCAAAGGCAGTTTATACCTTAGGGATACCTGACTTTTCAAATTCATTCCTAGTACTGAAATACAACCATGTTTGTTAGCTAAATTCTTTACAGTAACAGGATAAAAGGGTAGAAACTAGCAGTTCCACCATCTACTAACTAAACAATTTACTTGTTTACTAGTTTTTGCCCAAAAAATCCAGTGTAACAATCCCTCTCCACAAATATGGTCTTTTATAGCTAAACACAATACAGCTAGTCTAATCTTTAAATTAATCCATAGTTACAAAAGAATTAAGATTGAGACCAGCAAATTCTTAGTTTATGAAAGGTATTAAGGTTTTTGCCCGCTCTAAGTACCTCATATAAGTTGAACCATACGTTATTTATCTTTTTGTGACTAGCTTATTTCACTTAGCATAATGCCTTCAAGGTTCATCCTTGTTGTAGTGTATCAGAATTTCTTTCCCCTTTAAGCTGAATAATATCCCACTGTATGTGTATACCACATTTTGTTCATCCACTCATCCATCAATGGACATGACAGGTTGCTTCCATGTTTTAGCTATTGCAAATAATGCTGCTGTGAACAAAGGTTCCTGAAGCTCGGTATTCAATGATTTTGGGTATACATCCAGAAGTGGAAATGCTGGATCATATGATTTTATTCTTTGTTTGAGGAAATGCCATTACATGTTCCTTAGCAGCTGCACAATTTTACATTCCCACTGAGAATGCACAAGGGTTCCAATTTCTCCACATCCTTGACAACGTTTGTTATTTTGTTTTTTGATCATAGCTATGCTGATGGGTGTGAGGTGATATCTTACTGTGGTCCTGATCTGCATTTCCCCAATGATTAGTGATGCTGAACGGTCTTTTCTTGTGCTTATTGGCCATTTGTACATCCTCTTCGGAGAAATCAAGCCCTTTGCTCATTTTTCAGTCAGGTTATTATTATTTTTTGAGTTGTAGGACTTTCTGATGTATTTTGGATATTAACCTTTTATCAGATTTATGGTATGTAACTGTACTTTGCCATTCCGTAGGTTGCCTACCCATTAATTTTTTTTAATATAAAATAGTCTGGCATCTGTGTCTTTTTAAATATTTAATTATTTTTTCCACTGAGAGTCAAGATAACTAAAGTCGTGAGTTTTTAAGGTTTGCCTAGCAACTCTGGGATATGTAACATGGACCTGCCCAGTAATTAGCATAAGGCGATCACTTCCACAGAGAATCTATAATTCATATATTAAGGCCCCTCACCTATAGCAATAGCCCAGCACTAAGTTCACCAGCACACAGTGAACTGTACTTTTCATTCTGTTGTAGTATATACTCATATAAAATTTACTTTTTAAATACATTTTACATTGTACACTTCAGTGGCATCTATTCCATTCACAATGTTGTACAACTATAGCTGGTACCTAGCTCCAAAACATCACCACCCCACAACCATATGTCCATTAAGCAGTTCCTTCCCATTCTTCCTACCCCAGCCCCTTGCAACCACCACTCCACCTTCTATCTCCATGAGCAAACTCTACTTCTGTGTCTGCTCTACAGACAAAATTGAGCAAGGATTTTACCTGACCGTTATTTTCCTTCAGTTGTCACTGACCTTCAAGTAGCAGAGATAATTGCTTTAGAAAGTAAGATACTATGATAGGATACTCCATCCTCCAATGTATAAGGCATCAAGAAACCTAAAAAGTATAATCTGCAAGTTGCTAAATACACCTAAGCATTACATTGACAATGGATACCTTTTTTAATTCACTGGGCCTGGAATGAGCATGGTAAGAAATTCTCTTAAGTCTAACAAAATCTCTGTTTGCAGACTCTGATGGTTCAGGTCTGTCTTCCTACCTAAACATCTTTAACTTGTTAGAGAAGCCCTCTCTGGAAAACAGTAACAGTTTCTTGGTAAAATGTCAGCTGCAATATTCACTGATTGAGCAGTTAGAAATAACACAAAGGAAACATTTGTGGGGATCTGTGTATTCTAATGAAACCCTCTCCAATAATGAAGAATTATAATAAGATAGAAAGAGTTAAGAAAAGACCCACTTATAATATAGGCAAATCCTCTTTTCAAAACAAATTAGGAGCATTACTTGAACACATTAGTACCCAGCATAGCTACATACTAAAAATAAATATATAAAATAAAAGCCAATTATATCACAATTAAAACCTGAGTTTTCAGCCCTTGGCTCACTTGATCCAGTGTGTTAACAGAAGCAAGTCACTTAACCACTCCAGGTCTCTACTTACTTCCTGTAGGGGAATGGAGCTAACAACCTCTTGATGAGGCATCTTAGCTCTAACGTGTTGCTAATACTGACCTTTCCCCATTTGTCACTCAATAACTATAGCATCACATATATTCTTTATTAAATTTTATACTTAACTGTTGAAATCCAGGATTACATTTTATTAATGTTTTTTAATGGAAATCCCTAAGCTCTTGAAAAGTTCTGACTCCTTGCTAATATTTTGAAGAGAAAATCTAAATGAGAAAGAGTATTATTTACTCTTACCTTGTTTGGCATCATCACAAGCTGCTGGCCTTTACAAATAGATCCTGATTCCAGCTTTCCCAGGACAACAGTGCCCATATCCTATTTAATTTAAAATAAAAAATCAAGTTTCAGACTTTTATTATGTAACAACCCAATGTGAAATCTTGCAGAGCTTATTCATAAGAGAATCTTTAGCTCAAGTGGTAGAATGCTTAGGATTAATCTTAAACACAGAATAGGTAACAAATATTCCATAATATTTGTATCATAAGCATATGTAAAATTATAATTCTAATAAGTAGGTATGCCTAAGATTTTAAAAGAAAAGGTGCAAGAGACAGTACAAAATTTTACATCTGATCTGATGTGCTCAAATTCAGATTCTCTCAATCTCTGAGCCTAGTTTTCTCATGTATAAAATTGGAAAAACTATACTTGTTAAAGAAATTTTGCATGAGGAGCTAATGAAAGAATGAAGTATTTAAGGAGGGCAAAACATTACATATTGGTATTACAGAACTTAAAAAGTCAGGCTGAAAATCTAGTTAAAAATTATGAAGCTTATTTTTTTTTAAAGAACATGCAGTGTTGGTGAAGGCTCTGGTGGAAGCAGCACTTATACGCTGCTGGGAGGAATACATGTTGGTGAAGTATTTTGGAAGACTATTTGTCAATATCCAGCAACTTTAATGTGCAAATCCTTTGAGCCCAGTAGTTTCACTTTTTTGAGTTTCTCTAAAAAAGCGATCATTGGCTTGGAGAAACAGTTGAAATAAACTAAGCTGGTTGATTAAATTAGGGTCTACTATACCACTAAATAATATATAGTTGATAAAAAAGAGACATCTATGTAACATTGTTAATTATTAATGTTGTTTCACAAATTTTAAAACAAAACATAAAACAATTACTTCACTTTCCATAAAACCCAATTTCTTGAACATTTTGGTTACCTTGTACTTATCCACAATAGGCAGCCTGATTGGTCCATCAACTGATCTATTGAAGTTTGGCAAATTATCCAGATATGGAATAAATGGTAATCCACTGAGAATGTAATAATAACCATTAAATATAGTCAACATAAATATCAAAAATTAGTAAGTTACACTATTGTAACTTAATTAAAAAAACATCGTTATAATAATATTTTCATTCTACCCATGTACTCTTATCAATTTGTCATCCAGTTCATGTACTGCTCAGAAATTAAAAACATAACAAAATAGCTCAATATAATGAAAAGGCTCCCACATAAACTTAAAGATTTAGAAAAATTTTTTATAGTAAATAGCCATGTGTTATAATAAAATGACTGTATTAAACTTCATGGACTTTTCCTGCTCTGTAATCAGGATTCTATAAAATAATTTCTCTTTTAAAATTACAGTCTTATGAATTGGAAGACAATAGCGGCAAGATGGCAATGCTTCCCAACTGATCCAGATTCCATGCAATCCCTATTAAAATTCCAGCTGCCTTTTTGCAGAAATTGACAAGCTGATCCTAATGTCCACACAGAAATTCAAGGCACTTAGTAGCCAAAACAATCTCGGGGGGAAAAAGACAAAATTCAAAGATTCACATTTCCCAATTTGAAAACTTACAAACCTAAAGGAATCAAGACTTTGTTTTACCTTACAAAAATGAAACACAAACCTAAATGTAAAAGCTAAAACTGTAACAGAAGAAAACAGTAGGCCTAACTCTCCATGACCAGATTAAGCAATGTTTTCCGAGGTATGACACCAAATGCACAACCAATGAAAGAAAAAATATAAACTGGACTTCATTAAAATTAAAACCTTTTGTGCTTCAAAGGATTCCACCAAGAAAGTGAGAAGACATCTTAGAATGGAAGGAAATATTTGCACATGATAAAGGACTTGTACCCCAACTCAGTAACAAATAGATAACCCAATTAAAAATGGGCAAAGGTCATGGTATTTTTAAAGCCAAGGTTACAGTCAATATTTTACTTAGTAAGACATAAATGTTTTAAAAAATGGTGAAAAGGTTACTCACATGTACCAAGGACAGAAATCTGATTGCTCTTTAAGATTTGCTCCAGTCAGTCCTGAGCAGGGCATAAAATGAATGTCCTTTTTGGGATTGAAGCCAACTTTTTTCAAAAATGGCACCAGTTTCTCTTTACATTCTTCATATCTATGAATATTTACAAAAACTCAATTACACTATAAAGCAACTGAACTCTAGTTTTGTTAGAGTAGGTACGACAGACATGAGCAGGAGGGGAGAAAGGAGGACGGCAGACCACCCAGTCTCCACCCAGAGACCACCGTCTCCCTTAGACCAACCCCTTTTGAGGTTCAATACAAACCGATAAGCAAAAGATATGGGTCACTGGACCTTTCAGATTTTGGAACATACACTTTTTAAGGAAGATCTTGTCACTAATGGCCTTGAGGCTATCATATCATTTACATCACAGTTTTGGCCCCACTGTGGGTTTTGCTCAGACACTCATGGGAAAAATGATGAACACAAATTTGCACAAAGAGGCTGAGGGGGAGGAAGCAAGACAGATCCAAAAGATGATGTGAGAATGACAAAATAGGAGGGAGGAAACCAAATAAACCTCCATATATTACACCATGTAAAACCCAGTGAGTGGCTACCTACCCTCAGGGTCAGCCCGCTCCTCTCTAGAGCTTACATTCCCTTCCGCTTGGCTAAGAAAAAAACCCCCTGTGTTTAACTCTCCATCACGTCTCTCACCTGAACTCTTTCCTTTGGAGGAACGGAGAATTTCATAATCCACCGCCCAGTAACAGTTTCATCATTAGAGTAAGTTTAGAAAAACCCCAGCAGGAAAAAGCATACAATAACAAAACCATCCTTAATTCCCCTTACATGTCTACAAAAAAGCCAGTAAGACATCTAAGCTTACCTCTCATTGCTCCAGTTTACTGTTGGATCATCCATCTTATTAATAAGCACAATTAAATGTTTCACACCTGCTGTTTTTGCCAACATCGCATGTTCTCTTGTCTGTCCTCCTTTTTCAAATCCAGTTTCAAACTCTCCTTTCCTGGCAGAGATCACCTATCCCAGGAAATCAAACAGTTTATTCTTACACATTCAGGTGTACCTTCTAGCAGTAAAACATCTTTCCTTTCAGTTTTTTTCAGAAGCTTTTTGCCAGAAAATAGAAGCAAATGATTTATACACGCTTTTGAACATTACAATGCCTAATGGTTTAATATTTTGGTAAAAGTTCCCCCAATTTTCCAAAATCGAGTATGCCTTTTTATCTTGTTAACTCAAACATGTCTGTGACTTAGTGCGAGAGCACCACCAACAACAAAATGGCAGGCCTTAAACAGAGCGTTTCTTTTTTGGTTTTATACCCACAGAACACTAAATGGGTACAAAACGGAGTGAACTTGGCATTTAGTAGACACTTGGTTCTGACACAGGAATAGATAATAGCAATGGTAGAGAAAAGATGAAACATTATTTCATAGGCAAATCAAATTATAAAGATTCTTTGAGCAGATTATTGAAACAAAAGTGAAAATTGTGACTATGTATATTATAGTTCACAACATAAATTCTAGTTTTTAGAAGGTGAATTCAAATATTTAAAGTTGTGGGTCTGCTAACAAACACTCAGGTGAATTGGAAATGTCTTTCTTACCAGTACAGCCAAATCAGCTTGAGAAGCACCACCAATCATATTTGGGACAAAACTCTTGTGGCCAGGGGCATCTAGAATTGTAAAATGCTTCTTTTCTGTTTCAAAATAGGCACGACCCACTTCTACTGTTTTACCCTTGTCTCGTTCTTCCTGATTTGTGTCTAAGGCCCAAGACAAGTACCTGAAATAATTTTAAAGTAATATTGATAAGAACACAAGAGTTTGTAAGACATTCTTCTATCACTAAAGGTGTTATTGATGACATCCAGCTTTATGTCCAGCTATAACACTTAACAGGACTGGGTAGAAATGTAAATTAAGGGAATAAAACTTCTATTACTGTGATTCAAACCCTTGGCCCTGTTACATGTACCCACAGTCAATCCCCCACTTTTTTAAAGTTCATGTTATGCCACCTCGCTTTCACAGAAGACCTAGATTAGTACTTTCTCACTAATTAAAAGAAATCCGAAGAGGATTTCTGCTTTTAAGAAAGAAAGATGAAAGGGGAAAATAACGCTTGGCATTTGTGTTGCAGCGAGCCATCACAGAGGCAGCATGCACCCTGAGCAGCGAGTGGCACAGCCAAGCTCCTGCCCCAGAAACCACACTCAGCCTCTCAGCATCAAGCCACCACAGCTTTGAACTGTGTCTGTGAGCTTCTGCTTTATCGCAATTTATTTTGTGTATCAGTTAACAAGATGTGTCTTAAGGCATCAGAAAAGCCTAAGAGGTTATTTTTCAGGTCAGGGAACACTCAAAACTTTTTCCACGTAGATTAATGCTAATTGCTTCCTTGCTTTATGCCACTTCATAGGAAGTGTTCCACAGGAACATGAAAGGTTTCGTAGGAAAGCTCTACTTTTTAATAAGCAAACATTACTTATGAAACAAGTTGACAGAAACATACAAGAACAAGCTGACATGAAAACACACACAGACTACTTAGTACCAGTGCCAGTATCACCATGAGTTAAGTAATAAATTCTTACATATTTCATTTTATAATCATCTGGCACAATTACAATACAAATAATGGCCAAGGAGTATTTTTCAAAAGTTAAGGCCACTCACCTGCCATTAGGAGACTGGTTACTTTCTAAAAACTGTTTCAGTACTTCTTTGACATGTAAAATTATTATGTAAGTTCAAACCATCTATACTAGTGGGTGTTAACTGAGATTATACTATTATCTGTAGTTCATAGTTTATAATCCATTTTTTTAGTGTAACATTGATTTTTCCCTTAATAGAGAGGAATATAATTGGGGGGGGGGGGGGGGAAGACCACCAATGTCCCAAACAGATAAGCTTATTAACTTTTGAAAACTAAATAAGGTTAGAAAGAAGAATAAAGCTGACCCTCTCTCTCATCACTCAGAGGCAACCACTGTCAATTAATTCCGTCCATATGCTTTTGTTCTTCCCAGTATTTACATAGTTAATGATCATATCTGAAGTACTATGTCACCTGCTTTCTCCCCGAATTCTACTACAATCTAAGTTCTACTCCTGCTTATAATAAATTCTATAAATGCATTTAGTTGTCAGGTAATGACCCAATTAAATGAATGGTTTATAATTTACTGAACAGTCTATTACTGAACAAGGATGTTTAGATGTTTCCACATTTTCTCTGTGTAAGTTATAAAGTCACGACGAACTGATCTGCTGTGTGCTATGAGGGGAAGGGAGGCTTTTCCTTTGTTACAACACAATTTTAGACTTCATGAACTTACATCTTAGTAGACTGCAAAGCATTAAGCAGGCAGCATTTCCCTAAAAGTAGTTTATCATTGTCATAAAAGTTTACTATACCAAGTCTCTCTGTTTTTCTCTTTAGCTTCTCTTTCATATTTCTCAAGTGTCCTTTTGTCAACCATTCCAGTCAAATACCTGAAAACATTTTAAGAAAAAAGAAGCAAACACTTAGATTACTCACAAATTATTCAATGAAGTTAAGGAAACTTAAAGCCCTTGCAGGGAATTTCAACTCCAGAAAACAGCTATTTTAAAGTAACGGTACCCCTGGGTAGATGGTGCAATCATGGAAAATTTCTGTGGAAAAGACATTTCCATAGTCTCAAATTATCTTCCCCAGGATAACAGGGAAAAAATAACTTTACAGTGGAGAATCCCAGCAGACATCACCTTAACCAAGTAATCATGACTAATATCACTAGTAATCGACAAAATATACCGAATACTGACATTATGTACCCCTGACAGAATGCTCTGATAAGAGCATAACGTATCTGCAGTGATATTTTGCCCAAAACGTATAAACTCAATTTATTTGTAAAAAACATCAGTCAAACCTGATACAAGAACACTGAATAGCACTCTTCAAATTATGATGGTCGTGAAAGACAAGACTGAGGAAATGTCTCAAGTTAGAGGAGAATAAGGAGACTTAACAACTAAATGCAGTGTGTGTAATTCTAGAACAGAAAAATTACATTAGTGGAGAAACTGGTGAAATTCAAGTCAGATCTACATAGTTTTAGTTAATAGTATTGCACCAATGTTAAATTCCTAGTTTTGATGACTGTATTATGGTTATTTAATGTTGACATTAAGGTATGCTGAATAAAAGACAAATAGGAAGCCTATACTGTTTTTGCAACTTTCTCTAAGTCAAATTATTTCAGAATAAAAAATTAAAAAAAAAAAGCAAAATGTAAATACTAAACAAAATTACTTCCAACAGTGTTGTCAAAGAAATTAGGTCTAATACATTTCAATATTTAATATTTTATAAATATTTGTCAAAAGAGATTATAATTTTAAAATAATTCCTTAGTAATAACTAACCATTCCCTTGACTCAATCTATACAAATCAAAGCCTTCCTGTTCTAGCCTTCATCTCTATGTGTGCTCTGCAGTCATCTACAGAGCATGCTTCCAACCAACCACTGAACTCCAGGGAAATGCCAACCAAAATTACCAATAACCAAAAATATATTCTTCTAAAATACATCAAGCGGGCCCAACATGTCCATCCACAGAGCCTTACTTAAGGATTCCTTTTTAATAGCTTCTTTTAGGGTCTGTTGTGGAAATTTTCACAAGTAACGGGCAAGATTACCAACTAAGATTATTTAATGCAACACAATGAAGATATGCCCTCTGGATCCTCTGATGATATAGTTTAAAGAAGTGGGTCTAATTTAGGAGGGATTAAAAATGAAAGGCCTTATCCTACAGTAGGGGAGAATATATTTGTAAATGACTCATCTGATAAAGGGTTAACATCCAAAATACATAAAGAGCTCATATGCCTCAACACCCAAAACACAAATAACCCAATTAAAAAATGGGTGAAGGACATGAACAGACACTTCTCCAAAGAAGAAATACAAATGGCCAACAGGTATATGAAAAGATGCTCCACATCGCTAATCATCAGGGAAATGCAAATTAAAACCACATTGAGATATCACCTCACACCAGTCAGGATGGCCACTATCCGAAGACAAGAAATTACAAATGCTGGTGAGGATGTGGAGAAAAGAGAACCCTCCTACACTGCTGGTGGGAATGTAAATTGGTGCAATCGCTGTGGAAAACAGTATGCAGGTTCCTCAAAAAACTAAAAATAGAAATACCACTTGACCCAGTAATTTACCCCCCAAAAAAACCCAAATCCCTGATTTGGAAAGACATATGCACCCCTATATTTACTGCTGCACTATTTGCAACAACCAAGGTATGGAAGCAACCTAAGTGTCCATCAACAGAATAAAAGATCAATAAATTTGAATAGAATAAAGGATAAATTTATCAATAGGATAAAGAAGATGTGGTACATATATACAATGGAATATTATTCAGCCATAGAAAGAAAAGAAATACTGCCATTTCCAACAACATAGATGGATCTAGAGGGTATTATGCTCAGTGAAACAAGCCAGACAAAGAAAAATACCATATGATTTCACTTATTTGTGGAATATAAAAAAAAGCAAAACAGAAGGAACAAAACAGCAGTAGACTCAGACACTGAGAAGTGACTAGTGGTTACCAAGCCAGCGGGGAATGAGGCTGAGGGGGATAAAGGGACACAATAATTCACAATCACAATATAATTTGGTCAGAGGACAGTAGCACAGCATGGAGAACATAGTCAATGATTCTGTAACATCTTTCTACACTGATCGACAGTAATCACACTAGAGAGGGTGAGGATTTAATAATATGGGTAACTGTTGAACCACTGTGTTGTATATTTGAAATTAACATAAGACTATATGTATATCAATGATACTTCAATTAAAAAAAAAGAAAGGCCTTTTAATTAAAAAGATTTTCAATATTAGAATACATCACGAAAGGTGAACCATGGTATTTGCATATGTTCTAATCTTAGCATGTTAACCAACCACCTATCTTTGATTATAAATTTAAGGAGTTAATGGATTTGAAAAAAATTTTCCCCCATGCACCTAATTCAAGAACTGCTTTTCATTACTCCCAAGAAAATTATATTCAAAGCAGACTAACACTTCCTATAATCTAGGATTCTGTATTCGTTTTTATAAAAAAATCTAAAAGACAGCTTTCATAAATACATTTATGTTCCTGGCGGTAATGACAGAAGATTTTAGAGAAGACCTAAATTCCATCAGAAAATACTAACAACGATCATACTGAAAAAATTACTTAACATCAGCTTTCCCTACAAGTAATGTCATTTTATTACTAATTTTTCTTAAGTTGGGGTAACCTGTTTTATCTCCTTTGGGTGTGAATATTTACAACACCCAAAACTCATTCCATTAAATTAACTCTATTATTTAACAAAAAATACTTACATTATTTGTCCTCCAATGGTTGACTTGCCAGCATCTAAAAGTAATCATCAACTATGTGTAAACCAGGTGTAAAAGACAAAAACCCCAAATACCAACAATTAAATACACCAACAACTGAAGGCATCATTATTTAGCTGATATAATTACATCTTGCAACAGCAACTGAAATGACAGGAACTGGGGGCACACACTCTGGCTAGTTACCTTCCTCTTTGTAAGTGAAGCTGCTAAGATCCCCTGCAACTCAACAATGACTGAGAACTACTTTACTGATAAAGAAATGAATTTCTGAACATATTCCTCCCTGACCGTTAGCTTAGAGCACAGCAACAACAATATAAATTACCCCAGCGGAGCCTCAGTGGACAGCAAGAGCAGACCAGGAGCTGAGAGCTCCATTTAGGTGGTCTAGCCTGCCTTTTGCTCTTAGAAAATACAGATGTGCCTTTACAAATTTCAAAAGGGTTCTTGCTACTAAAGAAGAATAGGGGAACCCAGAGATGAAGAGAATTAAAAAGGACACATAATTCTATACTTTCCTTTCACAATTTTGGGAATAAGTCAGACAGAGAACACCTGAATAAATAAAATAGGGTTTTGTTTTGTACTAAACCAGCAACCTGACTAGCATCCAGAAGTCACTCCAATTAATTTCTTACATCATGCAAAATCCAACTACCTAGTAAAGTCAATCCTATAAAGTTAACAGAATAACTGAAGTTCACACAAAAAAATAGGCACATTTTCTAGGATGTTAATTAATAAATGTCATAATATGCTAAGCCATCATCAGTGGTCTACAGACCAATTATGCATCATACAAATATACTGTAGCTTATTTTCTTCCAGCTTCTATTCCATTATACAACTGTTAATCTCCCAACATTCAAGAATAAAGTGTTGGCAATTTTTTGCCAGCTAAAAAATCAAGTTAATTGATTGATTATAGTAACTGAATTAGTTTCTCTGATATGACTGCCTTTGCATTGTTCACCTTGTGAGAACTTGTTCTCTATGTTCCTTGCACTGTTCACCTTGTGGGAGCTTGTTCACTGTATTGGAACTTGTTCGGTGCATGGTGAGCAATAATGTCTTGTGAATTGAAAAGTCGTTAAGAGAAAAAACTTCAAAAGTTCACATCGCAAGTAAAAATAATTTGTAACTATGTATGTTGAAGGATGTTAACTAAACTTACTGTGATAATCATTTCACACACAAAAAAATCTCTCAGTAAGAACTCCATAAATAAAAATTTCTCAATTAAAAAAAAAATCAAGTTAAAAGTCAAGACATTTTAGATCAATTCCATTCAGTTTCACTAAACATGTCCAAGTAGCTAAGTAAGATGTTCTGTTTGTTGTACCCAGTAACTGTGGTGATCTCTTATTGCTGTGAACACAACTTACCTACATGCCCAATGAATACTACATTTACATGTTCCTTCTTAGGAGCACCTGGCGGTGCAACCACAGATTTGGGTTTTGGTATCTCCTCTTCCTCCTCCATAATCTCCTGGGCACTTTCCTCTGGGGGCCTTCCACCTCCCAAGGAGCCACCCACTGGCTCTGCTTCACTGATTTCTTCTTTGTGCTCCCATGATTCTTCTGGGGACATTTCTGTCTCCCCATTTTCTACTGAAATAAGGTATTTTAACTCAGTATTCTGATAAAAAATTTAGAGTCTATACTTTAAAACACAGATGCTTTCAAACAACAAATAGAACTTTGCATATTTAGTTCCATTTTCCAATGTCTAGTGAGTGACACATAGGAAAGTATTTTTCACAACAGAAATGGATAATAGCTTTCAAGCTGGCCTCACTGCTGACATTAGAGCTCTGACTCAGAGACTATGAGAGATTGCTATTTTTATAAAGCTTCATTTTCATAAGGACAAACAAAATGTGAACAGGAGATGTATCATTCCTAACAGCCCAGTTACTCCAGCATCAAAATGCCCTGACAGTGGAAAAAAGGGAAAGTTTAAAACCAGAAGACAGGATTTAGGGGCTCTTTTTCCTCTACAAGTAATATCTTTGGTATCAACTTTTTAGAAATATAAAACCCTTAAAAATAAGAAAGTTACAAAAAGGAAGGAAATTTTTCACAAAGTAAATGAACAAGTATAACTATTTAAACTGACTTTAGCATTCTTCCACCCAATTCTTCCATATTGACAACTACTAAATTTATCATGGCATTGTTAATGCCCAGTTCTGCTTTCTAAATCCAAACACAAGATTCAGTGTCAGTGTTAAATGTAGGCATTACAATAATCATAACACTTACATTTGCACCTTAAATCTTGAGAGTGAAAGAGTTCATAATACTGTATTAATATGGTCAGAAATTTTCTTACCAACAGGTTCTGAAAGTTCCATGCTAACAGCTGAATTTGAACCTAGACAAGAAATTGAGATATAATATATATTTACAAAACAATACACTACAGACAACTTAAATGTTTTCTCAATTACATATTCAAAGAGTCATATTATAGATACTTACCTTCACACAACGATTGTTCCTCTTGAGAAGGTTCCACAGGTGCTATTTAATAGAAATAAGTTATATTAAAAATTGAAATTATACATCCATTTTATTTATGTTCTAAAATACAGTAAAAACATAAGTTCAATAACCCAACAAAAATCTCAATAACCTAGACCTAACTAATGGCAACTAACTCAGGTTTTTGAACTCTAAGTCTGTTTTAACCTACTTCTAAAAATCTGCCAATCACAGCCAATTTTGAAACCTTTTCAGTAACTGAAATGTACTCATAAAAGTACGCTTATTCTCATATTTTGCTTCAAAAACTTTTCTTTCACAGATATTTAAAGAGTAATCGGCAGCATACACAGATCAGATTAGTAAAATTTTGCTCAACAAAGACACATTACTTCTCTAGTTTCTCTTGGGAGCTGTAGTCAAAGAAGGCTATGATTAGCCCTTTTAAAAATTCTATAATCATACATATTTTATCATCAAGATCCTTGAATTAATTCTATTTGATACCAATAAAATAAAAAGAACATTTGTATAAAGTCCCTGAAATGTGTATGGGCCCTAACAACATCTCAGAAAAGGTGATTAAAACGACACCGGTTTTGTCCTCTATTAGACTTCTAAGATCAAGCAACAATCCAGTTTTCACAATTGTCACACTGAAAATCTACTTATGACATCACTGAAAGAGATGTATGAGAAATATATACTGATACTTAAATGTTTAAGTTTATTTTTATACCTGAAAGCCTAATGATACTCTGGTATGAAAGCGCCCTTGCTTTAAAGAATCTCCAAGATGCAAAAAAGACATTGAAGAATTTGAAGTCACATGAATCCTGCACACTAATAAACAGTAATTCATAATCTGCCAAACTCATATTTAAAATCACTCCCCTGAAAGTATTAACACCTGTAAGTCAAGAAAAGTTTTGGGCCCAATCTTCTATAATACGAAATAGTGAAGAAAGGAGTTTCTTGCCCCTGAAAGGTAAAGGGCAACCAAGATCTCCTGAGAAGAGAAGTGACATGCTGAGCGTCACTTCGGCAGATCCTCCTATAGAGTGGTACTTGGATGACCTTAGAACGGAAAGACACCTCAGCCAGCAACACCAGCATGGCTCCCACCGCAGAGCAGTGCAACTGGAGAGGAGAGGCTAAGTGCAAAGGTAACACCGGGGCGACACCGACAGGAGCAGGAAGGAAGAGTGAAAGATCAAAGCCACCCCAACCTATGCGATTTGCAGGATGTTAACAGAAATGGAAAAAAGGATTTGAACTAGGTTTGGAAGGAACAGGAATTGCACTTCACAAAAGATTTTTTTTTCACTTCCTATTTCAAAGAAAAGTTTACAGGTATACTTAAGGAAAAATCACTCAACTTTCAGAGAAAGTCAGGCAGTGCTAGCTGATCAGGCTGACCTGCCAATCTCAGGATGGAAGAGGCAGCACACGCTGGTGCTGAGAGGTCAGCAATGAGCTGACTCCTGGCTTGAAAGCCTAGATTGTCACGTACAAGTTGTGAGATGCAATTATTTCACTGAATCATAGAAATGACAACATGCTATCTGCCTGACAGGACTGCTCAGAGCACTGAATGAGAGTACACATTTGTTTAGTTATCAATTAAAGAACTCCTGGCACCTAGCAGATATTCAACAAGTGAGTCTCCACTCCCTAATATGTAATGAGATCAGTTTAATTCTATCAACTAACATATACTGAGTATCTACTATGGGCCAGACAGGGATACAAACACTCACAAATCCACACAGTGCTGAAGGTGGGTTGGAGGTTGTGGCAAGTTACCCTAAATCCACTTAATTTTTATTGAGCCCTCGTGTGCTGATTGCTATCTTATTTAACCCTCCCCTACAAGGGTTTCTCCAAGTTACACAAACGTCACCTTGCCCTTCCTTGATAGCCCCTGCTGAAAATCACTCAGTAAAAGTAAACCGATTAAGTGATGACACAGTTAGGATGGTCAAGCATTTCAAGGCAAGGAAGACTGAGACAATCAGTATGGCGGGCTCTCTCATCACTTATAAGACATCCGAAACTGCAAATGGGCTTTATAAGACCGAACAGTACACACACAACACCTAGTTCTAGAATCAACTCTTAGATTTACAAATACACAATACATGCATTAATTAGGCTGTAAGGCGCCTCTCAGGACAGTGATATCAGTCATAAGACTACCTCCATGGCTGCATAATGTAGCATAATAAAAAATCTGTTCATGGTTTTATTTTTCAAAACACCCTACATTTATAACACATTTGTCTTGAGTTTGTACAGCTTACAGAGGCAGAGACAGGGTCAAGTACCAACAGCAATTTCGTTATTAACATACATGTAATGATGACATTTTTAAAGGGCCTCAAAATAAGAAGCTGACAATAGTTTCCCCAGAATGGAAGAAAAAAGGCTTATCCTTGCATTCAGACCACGGATCACATTACAATTCAAATGGCAATGGTGGCAACATTTGTGAACTGGTGTTTTTGGAACAATGAACCAGAAAAATCACAGATACAGCAAGATGTTCTTTACATTTAAACTTGTCAGTTGTACCCAGTCTCTTCTCTCACACACATATGCATTCACACACATCTCCAACCCTTTCTCATTCTACTCATATTATTCATAATATACATCACATCCAGATTTACTGGCTACTAATGAGCCTAGGCTTAGAATTCTACCAGGTCCAAAGTCACTTGTTCATGGCTGGCAAACATAACCATTAGGGCTTGACTTCCAAGTCCGGCACACTTCATATCTGCTAGTCGAAGAGAAGTTAGTAAACCTCCCAAGGAATAAAATCAGTTTCATATTTTCTAATGGTATCTCCACGTTCAGGAGCACATCCTCATCAAGTACTCAAAAAAGAGCAATTCCAATTAGGTGGGAAAGTTTATCAGAGGTGTATTAGTTAATAAAACTATCATACCTCAAACTAAAAGAAACTATAATTTATGATAAAGGAAGATTAATGAACTGGCTGTGATACAAGGTATATTACCAAAAATTTTAAAACAAGAAGTGAAAGATTTTACCAAAAGACAGTCAGGCAACAGTACTGCCTATGGTTTAACACAGATGATAATGTGAATCTTAAAACTGTTAGTTAAAATTTGATAATGGTGCAATAAACTGACACAAAAGATCATATGTACAATTCCATTTACATTAAATATTCAGAATAGGTAAATTCATAGACACAGAAGTAGATTGGTGGTTGCCAAAAGCTTGGAAAAGGGGAGTGTTAAATGACTGCTTAAAGAGTCTGATTTCCTTTGGAGGCGATGAGAATGTTTGGAACCTGACAGAGGCAGTGAGCTGCATAATGCTGTGAATGTACTAAATGCCACCAAACTGTTCACTTTCAAATGGTTAATTTCATGTCATATGGACTTCACCTCAATTCTTAAATATACAAAAAAAATTTTTTTTTAAGATTTGATTGAAGGAGGAATTCAAGATGGTGGCATGAGAGGTGAGATGGAGAGCTCCTCCCAAAACCACAAACAGTACAAAAATATAGTTAATTAATACAACTAATCTTAAAAGCAACAAGAAGAATGACTGCATACACACCTCACAAACAGAGCAGACCTCACAGAACCCAGTAACATACGAAAGCCTTAATCCGGCAGGACCCAAGCCCTTCTCCCACCCCAGCTCACTGGCAGGAGGAGGAGAAATGGAGCAGGGGAGGGGGTGGAAGCCTGGGACTGCTGAACACTCAGCCCTGGAGATCTGCTTTGTGAGTGGAAGCCTATATTGCATGGTGCTCTGGATGTTGGGGAGCTCGGACGGGCAGAGGGCCTGAAAGACTGACATTCCAGCCGTTTGTGGAGGACGGGATCCACACCCAGCTGCTCTGTGTCAGAGGAAAGGCAGGCAGTCTGAGAGGCTTCCTAGCAGTGAGAGGGCTGCTGAAGGGGCGGGGTTTGCACGGAGCTTGCTGCATGGGAGAAGACAGAAGGGAGAGTTGGACAAGGTTAAGGTTGTCTGGGTGCACTCTGCCCAGCTGGTTGGGAACTTCGAGGAGCTTCAGGTGCACCATCGCCCTGGCTGCCTACTCAGCTCTGAGGGCCTCCACTGTGACACACAGCCTGCTGCACCTTCCTTCTAGCCTGCTGGCACCGGTTTGCAAACTGGCAGTCACTGTGCTGGCATCAGGCCAGCCAGAGGGAGGTCCCGCCTACAACAGCTAGACATGCAAAGCACAGAGGCTTACACCTGTGTGCTTGGCCCATTGGCTCTGACACTGGAGACAGGCACTGCAGACGAGAATCAAGAAACAGATCTTTCCTTCCCCTGGGCATCAACTCCGCTTCCCTACGACCCCCAACCTCACTCTAGGGGCTGAGCAGCTCCAGACACGGAGCTTCTTTGCACTAGTGGGCACCACAAAGAAGTATGAAAAGTCAAAAGAACATGGTTCAACTAATAGTTACCAAAGGGAAAGGGACTGGGGAAGATGGGTGGGAAGGGAAGGATAAGAGGGAAAAAGGGGCATTATGATTAGCAGATGTAATGTTGGGGGGGCACAGGGAGGGCTAGGGCTGTACAACTCGGAGAAGACAAGTAGTGACTCTATAGCATCTCACTACACTGATGGACAGTGACTGTAATGGGGTTGGTGGGGGAGACTTGATGAAGGGGGTAGTTTAATAATCATAATATTGCACATGTAATTGTAGATTAATGATCCAAAATAAATTATTAAAAAAAAAAAAGAACATGGTTCAGACCAAAATCTCACAAACCCCAGAAAGAGGGCCAAATGAAACCGAACTCACCAATCTTCCTGAAAGGGAGTTCAAAATAAAAATTATAAACATGCTTATGGAGGTACAGAAAAATATTCAAGAACTCAGGAATGAATTTAAGCCGGAGATTCAATCATTAAGAAATTCCATATCTGAAATGAAACATACAATGGAGGGATTTAAAAGCAGACGAGATGTAGTAGAAGAGACAGTAAATGGGATAGAAATTAGAGAAGAGGAATACAAAGAAGCTGAGGCAGAGAGAAAAAAGAATCTCTAAGAATGAAAGAATACTGAGAGAACTGTGTGACCAATCCAAACAGAACAATATTCGCATTATAAGGGTACCAGAAGAAGAAGAGAGACAAAAAAGGATAGAAAGTATCACTGAGGAGGTAATTGCTGAAAACTTCCCCAATCTGGGGAAGGAGATAGTCTCTCAAGTCATGGAGGTGCACAGATCTCCCAACACAAGGGACCTAAGGAAGACAACATCAAGACATATAATAATTAAAATGGCAAAGATCAAGGATAAAGACAGACTTTTAAAAGCAGCTAGAGAGAGAAAAAAGATCACATACAAAGGAAAACCCGTCAGGCTATCATCAGATTTCTCAACCTAAACCTTACAGGCTAGAAGGGAGTGGCATGATATATTTAATGCAATGAAGCAGAAGGGCCTTGAACCAAGAACAGTTTACCTGGCAAGGTTATCACTTAAATTTGAAGGAGGGATTAAACAATTTTCAGATAAGCAAAAGCTGAGAGAATTTACCTCCCACAAACCACCTCTACAGTGCATTTTGGAGGGACTCCTATAGATGGAAGTATTCCTAAGGCTAAATAGATGTCACCCAAGGGAAGACAAACAGTACAGAATATGATTCATAACATACAAAGAATGGAGGAAGAAAAAGGAGGAAAAATAAAAGAACCTTTAGGTTGTGTCTGTAATAGCATATAAAGTGAGTTAAATTAGACTGTTAGATAGTAAGGGAATTACCCTTGAACATTTGGTAACCATGAATCTAAAGCCTGCAGTGGCAACAAGTACATACCTATCGATAATCACCCTAAATGTAAATAGTCTGAATGCACCAATCAAAAGATATAGAGTTACTGAATGGATAAAAAAACAAGACCCATCTCTATGATGCCTACAAGAGACTCACTTCAAACCCAAAGACATACACAGACTTAAAGTAAAGGGATGGAAAAAGATATTTCATGCAACTAATAGAAAAAAGCAGGAGTTGCAGTACTTGTATCAGACAAAATAGACTTCAAAACAAAGAAAGTCACAAGAGATAAAGAAGGACATTATATAATGATAAAAGGATCAGTCCAACAAGAGGATATAACTATTATAAATATCTATGTACCCAACACAGGATCACCTACATATGTGAAACAAATACTTACAGAATTAAAGGGGGAAATAGAATGCAATGCATTCATATTGGGAGACTTCAACATACCACTCACTCCAAAGGACAGATCAACCAGATAGAAAATAAGTAAAGAGACAGAGGCACTGAACAACATATTAGAACAGATGGGCCAAATGGACATCTACAGAATAGTCCATCCAAAAGCAACAGGATACACATTCTTCTCAAGTACACATGGAACATTTTCAAGAATAGATCATATACTAGGCCATGAAAAGAGCCTCAGTAAATTTAAAAAGATTGAAATTGTACCAACCAGCTTTTCAGATCACAAAGATATGAAACTAGAAATAAATTACACAAAGAAAACGAAAAAGCCCACAAACACATGGAGGCTTAATAACATGCTCCTAAATAATCAATGGATCAATGACCAAATAAAAACAGAGATCAAGCAAAATATATGGAGAAAATGAAAACAATAACACAACACCGCAAAATCTGTGGGATGCAGTGAAGGCCGTGATAAGACGGAAATATACTGCAATACACGCCTACCTCAAGAAAGAAGAACAATCCCAAATGAACAGTCTAAACTCACAATTAATGAAACTAGAAGAGGAAGAACAAATGAGGCCCAGAGTCAGTAGAAGAGGGACATAATAAAGATTAAAGCAGAAATAAATAAAATTGAGAACAATAAAACAACAGAAAGAATCAATGAAAGAAGCTGGTTCTTCGAGAAAATAAACAAAATAGATAAACATCTCGCCAGACATACAGCGAAAAAGAGAGTCTACACACATAAACAGAATCAGAAATGGGAAAGGAAAAATCACTATGGACACCACAGAAATACAAAGGATTATGAGAGAATACTACGAAAAATTATATGGTAACAAACTGGATAACCTAGAAGAAATGGACAACTTTCTAGAAAAATACAACCTTCCAAGGCTGACCCAGGAAGAAACAGAAAATCTGAATATACAAATTACCAGCAAAGAACTTGAATTGGTAATAAAAAACTACCTAAGAACAAAACACCTAGACCAGATGGCTTCACTGCTGAATTTTATCAAACATTTAGTGAAGACCTAATACTGTCCTCCTTAAAGTTTCCCAAAAAGTAGAAGAGGGAATACTCCCAAACTCATTCTACGAGACCAACATCACTCCAATACCAAAACCAGACAAAGACACCACAAAAAAAGAAAATTACAGACCAATATCCCTGATGAACATAGATGCAAAAACACTCAACAAGACTTCCGGGAAGATGGCGGTGTGAGCAGGGCGGCAGAAATCTCCTCCCAACACTATATTTACCTACGAAAACACAGAAAATACATCTATTCCTAAAAGAGTGACGAGAATACACAGGAAAGCGCACAGCATGCAGCTACACCTGAGAGGACTCGGCACCCCAAGAGGCGGGTAAGATACGGAGCCACGACCTGGCGGGACCCGAGCACTCCCCCCACCCCAGCGCACCAGCAGGAGGAGAGGATTCAGAGCCTGGAGGGAGTGGAAGTAGCCCCCGCGAAGTAGCCAGCCCCAGTGATCTGCGCGGGGAGGGCTGACCCACATCGCGCAGTGCAGCGGAGATTGGAGACAGAGTGGCAGGATCTGAGCAGGGAACGCACCAGGGTGCTTGCAGCCGGCTCCCGGGAAGGAAAAAAAAAAGCACGTGCTTTGTTCAGCGGCCTTAAAGAGACAGGAGCCCAGCGGAGGAGCCGGATCGCCCCAGCACACTCAGCCCAGCAGGCTGCGAGTCCTGGGGAGTTTCAGACGCCTGAGCTGGCGACTGAGAAAGCATAGCCATACTTAACACTTGTCACTGAGATCAACAGCCTCCTATTCGTTCCCACCCCTGCCAGAGCGATAAAGGGCCCTGCGGAGCAGCACAGTCACAGCTGTGGAATAGTGGGGCAATAGCGCCACCTACAGCATTCCCACAGAATCTATGACCGGTGGGCATTTTTTTTGTTTTGTTTTTTCTTTTCTTTCTTTTTTTCTTTCTTTCTTTCTTCCTTTCTTTCTTTTTTTTTCCTCTTTTTTTTCTTCTCTTTTTAAAGTCTTAAAGAGCCCAGCTGAGATACGTGGCAACTATCAGTGACCAATTCTATAGCCATGAAAAGACAGAGGAATATGGTTCAGACCAAAATCAACCAGACAACCCCAGAGAGGGAGTCTGAAGGGATGGAAATGCACAGTCTTCCTGAAAAAGAATTCAGAATAACAGTCATAACCATGCTGATGGACCTACAGAGAAATGTGCAAGAGCTGAGGGAGGAAGTGAGGGAACTGAGGAAAGACAATGCAGAAATCAGACAAGTGATCGACGGGCTTAACAGCAGAATGGATGAGATGCAAGAGACTGTTAATGGAATAGAAAACAGAGAACAGGAGTACAGAGCAGCTGAGGCAGAGAGAGATAAAAGGATTTCTAGGAATGAAAGAATATTAAGAGAACTGTGTGACCAATCCAAACGGAACAATATTCGCATTATAGGAGTACCAGAGGAAGAAGAGAGAGAAAAAGGGATAGAAAGTGTCTTTGAAGAAATAATTGCTGAAAACTTTCCCTCGCTGGGGAAGGAAGTAGTCTCGCAGTCCACCAAAGCTCATAGATCTCCCGACACAAGGGACCCAAGGAAGACAACACCAAGACACATAATAATTAAGATGACAATGATCAAAGATAAAGACAGGGTATTAAAGGCAGCTAGAGAGAGAAAAAAGATCACCTACAAAGGAAAACCCATCAGACTATCATCAGACTTCTCAACAGAAACTTTACAGGCCAGAAGAGAATGGCATGATATATTTAACGTTATGAAACAGAAGGGCCTAGAACCAAGAATATTGTATCCAGCACGATTATCATTTAAATATGATGGAGGGATTAAACAATTTCCAGATAAACGAAAGTTAAGAGAGTTTGCCTCTCATAAACCACCACTACAGGATATCTTAAATGGACTGCTCTACATGGAAGAACACCTAAGGCTAAAAAGATGTCACCAGAGAAAAAAAAATCATAGCAAAGAAAGCAGACCATCCAAATACTAACTAAAGGCAAAGAATAAAACACCTATTATAGAAAGAATGGAGGAGGAGGAATAAGAAGGGAGAGAAATAAAGAAACATCAGACTGTGTTTACAATAACTTAACAAGAAAGTTAAGTTAGATTGTTAGATAGTAAAGAAGCAACCCTTGAACCCTTGGTAACCACGAATCTAAAGCCAGCAATGGCAATAAGTACATACCTATCAATAATCACCCTAAATGTAAATGGACTGAATGCACCAATCAAAAGACACAGAGTAACAGAATGGATAAAAAAGCAAGACCCATCTATATGCTGCCTACAAGAAACTCACCTCAAATCCAAAGATATACACAGACTAAAAGTGAAGGGATGGAAAAAGATATTTCATGCAAACAACAAAGAGAAAAAAGCAGGTGTTGCAGTACTTGTATCAGACAAAATAGACTTCAAAACGAAGAAAGTAGCAAAAGATAAAGAAGGACATTACATAATGATAAAGGGGTCAGTCCAACAAGAAGATATAACCATTATAAATATATATGCACCCAACACAGGAGCGCCAGCATATGTGAGACAAATACTAACAGAATTAAAGGAGGAAATAGACAGCAATGCATTCATCTTAGGAGACTTCAACACACCACTCACTCCAGAGGACAGATCAACCAGACAGAAAATAAGTAAAGACACAGACGCACTGAACAACAACACTAGAACAGATGGACCTAACAGACATCTACAGAACTCTACACCCAAAAGCAACAGGACACACATTCTTCTCAAGTGCACATGGAACATTTTCCAGAATAGACCACATACTAGGCCACAAAAAGAACCTCAGTAATTTCAAAAATATTGAAATCCTACCAACCAATTTCTCAGATCACCAAGGTATAAAACTAGAAATAAATTTTAGAAAGAAATCAAAAAGGCTCACAAATACATAGAGACTTAACAACACTCTCCTATTTAATCAATGGGTTATCGACCATATCAAAACAGAAATCAAAAAACATATGGAGACTAATGACAACAACAACACAAAGCCACAACTTCTGTGGGACGCAGCAAAGGCAGTTCTAAGAGGAAAGTATATTGCAATCCAGGCCTATTTAAAGAAAGAACATTCCCAAATGAATAGTCTAAAGACACAATTACTGAAATTGGAAAAAGAAGAACAAATGAGGCCCAAGAGTTACCAGAAGGAGGGACATAATAAAGATTAGAGAAGAAATAAATAAAATTGAGAAGAATAAAACAATAGAAAAAATCAATAAAACCAAGAGCTGGTTCTTTGAAAAAATAAACAAAATAGACAAACCCCTAGCCAGACTCACTAAGAGAAAAAGAGAATCTACACACATAAACACAATCAGAAATGAGAAAGGAAAAAACATGACGGACACCACAGAAATACAAAGAATCATAAGAGAATATTATGAGAATCTATATGCTAACAACCTGGAAAACATGAAGAAATGGACAACTTCTTAGAAAAATACAACCTTCCAAAACTGACCAAGCAGGAAACAGAAAAACTAAACAGACCAATCACCAGTGACGAAATCGAATTGATAATCAAAAAACTACCTAAGAACAAAACCCCTGGGCCTGATGGATTCACCTCTGAATTCTACCAGACATATAGAGAAGAAATAACACCGATTCTCCTTAAAGTTTTCCAAAAATAGAAGAGGAGGGAATACTTCCAAACTCATTCTATGAAGCCAGCATCACTCTAATACCAAAACCGGGCAAAGACCTCACCAAAAAAGAAAATTACAGACCAATATCCCTGATGAACGTAGATGCAAAAATACTCAACAAAATATTAGCAAACCGAATTCAAAAATACATCAAGAGGATCATACACCATGATCAAGTGGGATTCATCCCAGGGATGCAAGGATGGTACAACATTCGAAAATCCATCAACATCATCCACCACATCAACAAAAAGAAGAACAAAAACCACATGATCATCTCCATAGATGCTGAAAAAGCATTTGACAAAATTCAGCATCCATTCCTGATTAAAACTCTCAACAAAATGGGTATAGACGGCAAGTACCTCAACATCATAAAGGCCATATATGACAAACCCACAGCTAACATCATACTTAACAGCGAGAAGCTGAAAGCTTTTCATCTAAGATCGGGAACAAGACAGGGATGCCCACTCTCTCCACTGTTATTCAACATAGTACTGGAGGTCCTAGCCACGGCAATAAGACAAAACAAAGACATACAAGGCATCCAGATTGGTAAAGAAGAAGTCAAATTGTCACTATTTGCAGATGACATGATAGTGTACATAAAAAACCCTAAAGACCCCATTCCAAAACTACGAGAACTGATATCTGAATTCAGCAAAGTTGCAGGATACAAAATTAACACACAGAAATCTGTTGCTTTCCTATACACTAATGATGAACTAACAAAGAGAAATCAGAAAAACAATTCCATCCACAATTGCATCAAAAAGAATAAAATACCTAGGAATAAACCTAACGAAGGAAGTGAAAGACCTGTACTCTGAAAACTACAAGACACTCCTAAAAGAAATTAAAGAGGACACTAACAAATGGAAATGCATCCCATGCTCTTGGCTAGGAAGAATCAATATTGTCAAAATGGCTATACTACCTAAAGCAATCTACAGATTCAACGCAATCCCTATCAAACTACCAACAGCTTTCTTCAATGAACTGGAACAAATAATTCTAAAATTCATATGGAACCACAAAAGACCCCGAATAGCCAAAGCAATCCTGAGAAGGAGGAATAAAACAGGGGGAATTACACTCCCTGACTTCAAGCTCTACTACAAAGCCACAGTAATCAAGACAATTTGGTATTGGCACAAAAACAGACCCACAGACCAGTGGAACAGAATAGAAAATCCAAACATTAACCGCAAAATATACAGTCAATTAATATTTGATAAAAGTGCCTTGGATATACAATGGGGAGATGACAGCCTCTTCAGCAGCTGGTGTTGGAAAAACTGGACAGCTACATGTAAGAGAGAATGAAACTGGACTACTGTCTAGCCCCATACACAAAGGTAAACTCAAGGTGGATCAAAGACTTGAATGTAAGTCATGAAACCATAAAACTCTTAGAAAAAAACATAGGCAAAAATCTCTTGGTCATAAACATGAGCAACTTCTTCACGAACATATCTCCCCGGGCAAGGGAAACAAAAGCAAAAATGAACAAGTGGGACTATATCAAGCTGAAAAGCTTCTGTACAGCAAAGGACACCATCAGTAGAACAAAAAGACATCCTACAGTATGGGAGAATATATTTATAAAAAACGTATCTGATAAAGGGTTGACATCCAAAATATATAAAGAACTCATGCACCTTAACAAACAGAAAGCAAATAATCCAATTAAGAAATGGGCAGAGGACATGAATAGACACTTCTCCAAAGAAGAAATTCAGATGGCCAACAGGCACATGAAAAGATGCTCCACATCGCTAATCATCAGAGAAATGCAGATTAAAACCACAATGAGATATCACCTCACACCAGTGAGGATGGCCAACATCCAAAATACAAACAACAACAAATGTTGGCGAGGATGTGGAGAAAAGGGAACCCTCCTACACTACTGGTGGGACTGCAAATTAGTTCAACCATTGTGGAAAGCAGTATGGAGGTTCCTCAAAAAACTCAAAATAGAAATACCATTTGACCCAGGAATTCCACTCCTAGGAATTTACCCTAAGAATGCAGCAGCCCAATTTGAAAAGGACAGATGCACCCCTATGTTTATTGCAGCACTATTTACAATAGCCAAGAAATGGAAGCAACCTAAGTGTCCATCAGTACATGAATGGATAAAGAAGATGTGGTACATATACACAATGGAATATTATTCAGCCATAAGAAGAAAACAAATCCTACCATTTGCAACAACATGGATGGAGCTAGAGGGTATTATGCTCAGTGAAATAAGCCAAGCCGAAAAAGACAAGTATCAAATGATTTCACTCATATGTGGAGTATAAGAAAAAAAAAAAAAAACTGAAGGAACAAAACAGCAGCAGACTCACAGAACCCAAGAACGGACTAATAGTTACCAAAGGGAAAGGGACTGGGGAAAATGGGCGGGAAGGGAGGGATAAGAGGGAAAAAGGGGCATTACGATTAGCAGATGTAATGTTGGGGGGGCACGGGGAGGGCAGTACAACTCAGAGAAGACAATTAGTGATTCTATAGCATCTCACTACGCTGATGGACAGTGACTGTAATGGGGTTGGTGGGGGGGACCTGATGAAGGGGTAGTTTAATAATCGTAATATTGCACATGTAATTGTAAATTAATGATAATAAAATAAATTATATTAAAAAAAATACTCAACAAAATATTAGCAACCCGAATTCAAAAATACATCAAAAAGATCATCCATCATGATCAACTGGGATTCATCCCAGGGATGCAAGGATGGTACAACATTCGAAAATCCATCAACATCATCCACCACATCAACAAAAAGAAAGACAAAAACCACATCATCATCTCCATAGATGCTGAAAAAGCATTCAACAAAATTTAACATTCATTCATGATAAAAACTCTCAACAAAATGGGTATAGAGGGCAAGTACATCAATATAATAAAGGTCACATATGACAAACACACAGCGAACAAACATTATACTTAACAGCAAAAAGCTAAAACCTTTTCCTTTAATATCGGGTACAAGACAAGGATGCCCACTCTCCCCACTTTTATTCAACATAGTTCTGGACGTCCTTGCTACAGCAATCAGAAAACACAAAGAAATAAAAGGCATCCAGATTGGCAAGGAAGAAGTCAAACTGTCCCTGTTTGCAGATGACATGATATTGCATATAAAAAACCCTAAAGAATCCACTCCAAAACTATTAGATCTAATATCTGAATTCAGCAAAGTTGCAGGATACAAAATTAATACACAGAAACCTGTTGCATTCCTATACACTAACGATGAACTAGCAACAAGAGAAATCAGGAAAACAATTCCATTCACAATCGCATCCAAAAGAATGAAATACCTAGGAATAAACCTAACCAAAGAAGTGAAAGACCTGTACCCTGAAAACTACAAGACACAGTTAAGAGAAATTAAAGAGGACACTAATAAATGGAAATTCATCCCATGCTTTGGCTGGGAAGAATTAATATTGTCAAAATGGCCATCCTGCCTAAAGCAATCTACAGATTCAATGCAATCCCTATCAAAACACCTACAGCATTCTTTAGTGAACTAGAGCAAATAGTTCTAAAATTCAATGGAACCACAAAAGACCCCGAATAGCCAAAGCAATCCTGAGAAGGAAGAATAAAGCAGGGGGAATTACGCTCCTTGACTTCAAGCTCTACTACAAAGCCACAGTAATCAAGACAATTTGGTACTGGCACAAGAACAGACCCACTGACCAATGGAACAGACTAGAGAGCCCAAATATAAACCCAAACATATATGGTCAATTAATATACGATAAAGGAGCCATGGATATACAATGGGGAAATCACAAGCCTCTTCAACAGCTGGTGCTGGCAAAACTGGACAGCTACATGTAAGAGAATGAAACTGGACTACTGTCTAACCCCATACACAAAAGTAAACTCAAAATGGATCAAAGACCTGAATGTAAGTTATGAAACCATAAAACTCTTAGAAAAAAATATAGGCAAAAATCTCTTGGACATAAACATGAGCAACTTCTTCATGAACATATCTCACAGGCAAGGGAAACAAATGCAAAAATGAAAAAGTGGGACTATATCAAACTAAAAAGCTTCTGTACAGCAAAGGATACCATCAGTAGAACAAAAAGACAGCCTACAGTATGGGAGAATATATTCATAAAAAACGTATCTGATAAGGCGTTGACATCGAAATTATATAAAGAGCTCACACACCTCAACAAACAAAAAGCAAATCAGCCAATTAAAAAATAGGCAGAGGGGAGCTGAACAGACACTTCTCTAAAGAAGAAATTCAGATGGCCAACAGGCATGAAAAAATGCTCCACATCGCTAATCATCACAGAAATGCAAATTAAAACCACAATGAGATATCATGTCACACCAGTAAGGATGGCCACCATCCAAAGACAAACAACAGATGTTGGCGAGGATGTGGAGAAAGGGGAACCCTCCTACACTGCTAGTAGGAATGTAAATTAGTTCAACCATTGTGGAAAGCAGTATGGAGGTTCCTCAAAAAACTCAAAATAGAAATACCATTTGACCCAGGAATTCCACTCCTAGGAATGCAGGAGCCCAGTTTGAAAAAGACATATGCCCCCCTATATTTATTGCAGCATTATTTATAATAGCCAAGAAATGGAAGCAACCTAAGTGTCCATCAGTAGATGAATGGATGAAGAAGATGTGGTGTATTTACACAATGGAATATTATTCAGCCATAAGAAGAAAACAAATCCTACCATTTGCAACAACATGGATGGAGCTAGACGGTATTATGCTCAGTGAAATAAGCCAGACAGAGAAAGACCAGTATCAAATGATTTCACCCATCTGTGGAGTATAAGAACAAAGAAAAAACTGAAGGAACAAAACAGCAGCAGACCCACAGAACCCAAGAATGGACTAACAGTTAGCAAAGGAAAAGGGACTGGGGAAGATGGGTGGGAAAGGAGGGATAAGGGGGAAAAAGGGCTATTACAATTAGCACACATAATGTAGCGGGGGTGGGGTGGGGTGGCGTGATACGGGGAAGGCAGTATAACAGAGAAGACAAGTAGTGATTCTTTAGCATCTTACTATGCTGATGGACAGTGACTGCAATGGGGTATGTGGTGGGGACTTGCTAATAGGGGGAGTCTAGTAACCATAATGTTGCTCATGTAATTATATATTAATAATAGCAAAGAAAAAAACCTCTTTAGATTAAAAAAAAAAAGATTTGATTATGGATCAAAGGACTTCAACACGGAGACTTTCTTCACCAGTTCACGGGTACAGTGAAGGCCACACTCGTGGTATGCTGTGAAAGCCAGGTTTCAATTCAAGTTACATTTTAAACATAAACGTCTGGCCAATTTTTAAAGTGCTTAATCCACCCACAGTCCATAAATCAGTAATTTAAATGTGTACTGCTTTAGATATATAAAACTAATCTTTCATCTCTTTACACACAAAACAATATGTAAAAGTCATCCTACTTAAATTTCTTAGTCCTGTTAGCTAAATGGTGTTCATTATTAATGAAAAATAAAAACTTCAGTGCTGTCTCAAAGTCACAAGTGTCTTACGCTACATTGAAGTGAGAGTGTGACAAAATTCTGTCCAATACAAACTTCTGCAATGATGGAAATGTTCTGTTTCTGTTATGTGATATGACCGTCACTTTGCCACATGTGGCTATTAAGCACTTGAAAGGTGACCAAGGGAACTGAATTTTAAATTAAAACATTTAGTTTTAATTAATTTAAATAGCCATAGGTGCACAGTTCTAGATCCTCTTAAGGTTTCTCCTCAATTGTAGTACAAAATTTTCCACTTTTATCCCACCCCCCGCCCACCTCATTATCCAGCTTATGATCCTCTTCTGAGCTCCTCTAGGGTAGGACCCTTCTTTCAGCTGTAAACACACCCACACACAGATCTTAGTTCCGGTTCACTAAGACATTATAAACTTCCAGAATGACTGTGGTTTTCTGAAATACGGAGCCTTTTCTTACCTCCTGTGAAGTCTCCACAGGCTGAAACGGTGTTATGTACCAAGTAAATATGCAATTCATTTTGACTGAACTCGCAGCCGTTTCTTTTGGTTTTCATAGGTCACTAGTTCCTTATAGCCTTATCACTTCAGTTTTCTCACCCTCTGCAGCAGTCTACCTATATATTTACTGCATTTCCATTAGGGTTCAATAGAGTAAAAACAACTTTGTATGTGTCAATTTTCCAAGAAGGGGTTAGAGAAACAATACTGAAGAGATGTTAAAGTACAATTTGCATAAGGAACTAAAAATTCTCTAGCACCCAGATTGACCATACACTCTCAACCAAACCTGCCTGCCTGAGGTATTTTTCTCCCACAGAGAATACTGAAAACCAGTAAAGGCAGACATCACAGCCGAACGCCCACAGAACACATGAAATGTCCATTGTTTTGTCTTAACTACCTACGCTCTCAAAATAAAAAGGTACAATGCTACAGCAGTGAACAGAGCTGTTTCAAATTATCTCACATTATTTCCTAAAATGTAGGAAGAAGTAACTTCAAAGTAGAGTATTGCCTACTTATTACAATGTCACTCTGCTACTACTGAGATAGAACAGAGAGGCAGTGCCATAGGCCACAATCTCATGGACTCAGTTTCTGAAAAAGTGTCTCAGCCAAAAAGACCTTTTAATAGCAAATCACAGGGAGAGGACCAGCAGAGTTATTATTACTAGCATAAGCTTTGAAATCAGATGTAGAGTCTAACCCTGGCTTCTCCACTTACTCAGAGATGTCACCTCATTTATTTAGCTTCTCTGAGCCTTAATTTTCTCATCTATAAAATGAGTCAACATAACCTCAAGAGATTGTTGTGAAGAAAAGACCATATGAAGCAAGTAACTGCTCAATAAGTTTATTATTACAAGCATTTCAAAGCCCCATATGAACAAAACTTTTGAAGAATGAAACACAAGAAAGGCAAATTCCAGGGCCATTCTCAGGAAATCCATGCTGGTGGTCAAGATGTTAGCTCCAGGGATGCCCTTCTCCCCGATCAACAGCACAGTGTAATGGAAAGGGCACTAAGCTAGCAGTGGGCAAACACAGATTCCAGACTCCACCGTTACTGAATTGGAGTCACTGAGTATCTGTAGGCTTCAGTTTCTTTATCTGACGAGACTGTACTACTGCCAGGGTCACTTCCAGCCCTAACATTCTATGAACTATTCATTCACTAAAAGCAGTGACACACATCCACCTGATTGGGCTTTCTGTAGAGTAAACTAAGATCCACTACGTTTTTCAAACAACCCTAAAACATAGGTTTATTTATAATTCATATCCCATTTACTTCAAAAAAATTGTAGGTGAACTTAAAATACTTTGCAGACACCTCGATTAAGGTACAAAGGGAACAGAAATACATTTACCTGCAACCAAAACCAACCGTCCAAAGAAGCTGGACACACCACTGAATAGTACGGTGACCCACTGTGGTTCTACAGAAATGGTCAACCCAGAAATTGCCCCAACGACATTCTAAGGCATGCACTTTCTGCTTGGTTCAAGGCAGGTGGCTTACAATTACCTGGTTGGAATGTGGTTTGGATTGGGTGTAACCACTCTTAGGTTAGGCTGGTGAAAGATACTCAAGAAATCCTTACTGTTTCGCTCACCTAGAAAGCAGAATTATGATGGGGAACTGGTTCAACTTGGAATACTGTAACAACTAGATTTCCTAAAACAAAGTCACTTACAAAAAAAATACACCTACAGCCTAGCCATGCTTTGTTAAAATCTACTGAAAACAAGGACACCACTTTTAAGCTTTGGTATGAATCAACAAATGACAGCTTAAAAAGGAGCCTAAGGATGTCAGAATAATCAAGAACTTTCAACTAGTAGCCATATTCTTGCTTCCCAATAACTTAAGAACTGTGAATATAATGATGAAATTCTAAATTAACATGCCCAATAGATACACCAGCCACAAGGGCAGTAACTTACTGTTGTTAGGTATGAGCACCAAGCAGTGTAAAAAGGTAACTGATGCTCTACTCTAGCAAATTCCTAGCAAGCTGAAATAAAATACCGAAACACAAAAAAATGAATTTTATATGTGAATTATATCTCAATTTAAAAAACACTTACAGTATTCACGAAGAACAGGTACCAGAAAATATTGTATCTCTAGGTTTATGATTAGAATAACAAAATTGAAATAATTTACACAAGGGCACCTATGAACAATTCCTCTGCTCAGCTTTGAAACCCTCTCAACCATGTTATGTCTTCCATTAGAGTAAATTGGGTGTCTGACCTCTTTCTAGACTCCAGGACCACGATTAATTCATCTTGTGGTGTCACTTCAAGTGCCCAGCACAGTATCCTGCGTTCTGTAAACACGCGAATGTTTGTTCATTAATTGCTATACATCATTCTGAACAAAAACCAGACTCACATCTCAAAAAATTCCATTCTAATACTGCTAACCCACCACAAAAGGTTATCAAATCTTTTTCATTCTTTTCTCTTCAACTAGAAAAACAGTAATATTTTAACACTTTAAGACATTTCCTCCCCAGCAAACAAAAACAAAACAAGGCTTAAAATTTGTCTACTGTACTTCCCTAACTTGCCCTGAGAAATTTTAATCACTATCTTTTCCTGCAGTACAATTCCTAAGAAGGTGAAAAACAAGGGACAGAAGAAAGCCATGTACCAAACCTGCAGTAAATAAAAGCTGCTCCAAAGAGAGTCTATTCTCAATCAAAATTTCTTACCAGTTCAAACAGCTGCTCAACAAGGAAAGCACTGGTTCATGTAATGCCTTAACTTACTCCCTAAATCCTCATGCTGGAGCCATTTCAAGCACGTAAAATCATGAAATAAGAGCCCAAATCTAATAATTGGTTAAGTCAAGGTAAGAAATAACTAGCTAGAAAACTAGGTAGGAAAAGAAGTAACACTCCTGGAATATTTTCTCCTCACCTCCTCTGCCTACTTTACTTACTGTCCCACTGAAGACTTTGTATGAGGATTGTTACTGCAGGGATTTCAGTCTCCCGGGGAAAAGGAAAATCCAGTCAGGAACCTCATCTATCTTCAGTCTAAACTTATCTCTCAGCCAACTGGTATCACTTAACATGATAATAAAGTCTGAGAGCCCTTCTTAACAAAACAATTACGTAAGGTTCTGCACTCTGGTGACCCTGAAGAGGTCACTTCTGAGACTACTCAGTGATTAACAAGCATCCACCACACAGTAGTGACGGTTGCATTAACTTTGTGAATATACTAAAAACCACTGAACCATAATACACTTAATGGTGAATGCTGTGGTATGTGAATTGTATCTCTGTCACTAAAAAAAGAAGAAAATCCCTTCCCCATAAAAAGACATCCATCAAAAACCAAGCACTATGAAACAGAACATTTCTCTTTAAAATTCAGGTTCCATAATACAATGTGCTACGTTTTGGAGATAGTTCCTCCTCTGAGGACTGCGGGTTTTATTCTATATTCATTTTTTACTGGCAGTTCTGAGAGATGTTAAGGGTGGGATGGTGGAAAGGACACTACACCATTACTAACTACAGAAGCCTGGATGTTCTACAAGTCCAAAAGCTATGGTCTGAAATTTTTGTGTCCCCCCCAAAATTCGTATGATGAAATTCTAATGCCCCGTGTATTGGACCTAGGTGGGGTTTTTTGGAGGCCGTAAGTCATAACGGCAGAGCCCTCGCGAATGCATTTTACAAAACAGCTCCTTTGTAAAAGAGCCCCATGGAGCTCCCCTGCCCCTTCCGCCACGTGAGAACGACAAGCCAGCAATCTGGATCTGGGAGAGGGAAGAAGGCCCTCATCTGACCAGGATAGCACCCTGATCGCGCTCTTCCAGCCTCCTGAACTGTAAGGGATACATTTTGTTGTTTACAAGCTACCCAGTCTGTGGTATCGTGCTACACAGCAGCCCAAATGGACTAAGACACCAAGTAATCCTGAATTAAATCGCTAAACTTACTTCTCATTCTTGAAACTCAAAATAAGTACATTCTAGCATAGAAAATGTTTGTTCTCTTACACACAACCCTTGTCTTCCATATTTTCATTCATTTCAGGACCTCTACTTTAAAGAGCATCACGTAGCCAATTTACTTGGATCTATAGAGAACTGAACTTAAATGAATTACACTTGGTTACACTTAATTTGTATTCTGCTTAATCATTTCATTGGAAACCTGTATTACTTTTTCAGAGAGCTAAGATCAACACTGAATCCCAAGTTTTGACTTGGGATGGCTGGAAACAGGCCTAACCACCCAGAAGCCTTCTACTTAAGGTGGTTGACACTGTGCAAAAACATTTACGGCTACTGGCTGCTCAAGGAACCACCAGAAAAACCCAACTTGCCTGTTTTCAGGAGAAATGACAGATATTCATCCTAGACAGGAACATTTAAGAAGTCATTCAGTGTTCTACCTCTAGACTTCCTCTGTCAAGAGCTCTTCCTCCTCTCTAGTTTAAAAACAGGGACCCACCACAAATTTCAACTAGGGCTTAACAACGAAAGAAAACATGCTCCCCTTCTGTTTATTTCCTCACTATAAAAAAACTTGCAACTTTTATGGCTCCCCCTTTGTAAATTTCTAAGGGCTAGTTCCAATTTTTTTCTCTGCTTCTTCCAAGTATTTGTTCTCTGCTATGATGGTGGTACTTTATGGACCTGTATGGGCTCAAACATCCAATCCAACAGTCCCACATCTCTCTGGTCCTCAACTTAGAAACCATTCTTTTCCAAACAGACAACCCTAAAGAAGACACTTTTTAAAATATTAACTGGCATTTTGTAGAAGCAGTTGACAAAGTCAGTAGCACCAAAATAATTTGATAAAACTGAAAAAAATTGACCACAAAGTAACAAAGAAAGTACTTTTCTTATAACCACTTCCTTGCATAAATTTTTTACATCTCCAACTTCTAACAGTGTCACAGAGAAAAGGATTAAGAATAAACCATCAAGTTGGCAAATATCAGTATGAGGAAAGGCAGTTCTCCTACCTAAGAGGTAAAGCCTAGCTCTACCCGACAATACCCACTACTACAGGTCACTGCTCTGAGGATGGCTGTCCCTTCCTGACTCACTGGCTGATGGGTGGACAAGCTGGAAATGGAGTTCCAAGCCTAGCCAGAGTGGTGCTGGTGGCTCCAGAGCGAGGAGGGACGGCCAAAAAAGAAAAAAGAAAATGGATGGATAAAAGGAATCTGCATGATAAGGTATGGGGAAGCAGGCACTTTTAGGGGCTGGTAAGTCAACTTTAAGTAGGCAAAATGGCTTGATCTAAGCAAAGAAATAAAAGCTAAGCTTCCTTGTTCAAAGGCAAAACATCAAGTAAAATGAACCAACCAAATTCAAACTGTGCTCACATATGTACTTACTTCACAGAAATACTTCTCCAAACTCTGCCTCTATACAGAAACTGTAGCAAGTTTCTGAAGAAGCTAAACTCCCAGAGCACTTTCATGATGTCCATTTATCTAGGAAATACAACATGGAACTTCAAAGAGAAATCAACAATCTATTCTCACAAATTGCTAGGAACATCTGTGATCCAGTTCACCGATACCCTGGCTCTCCAAGGTACATTCCCTTTTCTCTTTAAGCCAATATTGACAGTTCGTAAAATAAGCACTTTTTTATACAGGGGAGAATAGTTAACTTCACTCATTTGAAATTCCTACAACATCAGTACATCAAAGCATGTCATCCTATCATTAAGCAGCCCCTAAATACAGAAAGCTTTTTAAAGACCAAACCTGACTTGAAACCACACAAAACAGTCTACTAGCTATGGTCAGAACGGCACGTGACTACTATTAAGCTATAATACCAAGTATCTGAACAGACTAATTACTGACACGTGAACATAAAAAGTGACTTACAATACGACGCAGCCTGATTAAGGTATCCGATTTTGACGCAATTAAAATTCTAAACGTGTCACTAAGGAGAGACGTCCCACTTAAGAAAAAGGGCACACAAATCAATGTAGTTTCCTATACACATTACGGGAGGAACTCTTACTTTCTGACACTTTGTGAACTTTACAAGCTTACAAAATGCTGAGGACTAAAAGATCTCTGAAGTGATGGCTAACAGTTTCTGCCGATCACAAGACTGCAATGCATCTTGGGATTCCTTCAGGACACTTCGGTGCCAGATATTCAAAATGTTAACTACAGTTTCAATAATAGAAATTGGAGCAAGAGACGCTCTCTCGCCTAGGCATAAGGTGAAGGGAAAACTCGAGCGCTCGTCCTCCCAACTCCTCGGGGATGGCTCGCCCAACGCCCACCCAACTCCTGGCTCCATCTGTCCCACGTCTAGGCCTCGTGGCACTGATGGCCGCGGTTCCTTCTCCGTCCCATACGGTTCTCAGTTCTAGTGGGTAGCTGCGGCGCCAGGGGAAGGGACGGGGCCCAGATTCCTCCCTTGTCGCCGACACGCGGCTACCGCTCCTCCAGGCCCGCTGCCGCGACCGGGCCCCCGCCCCGGGCCTCCCCACCCAGGGCTGTCAGCGCCCCACGTGCCGCCGGGCCCCGAGGCCGCGCGTCCCCCGCCCTGCGAGGCGAGCCGCAGACCCATCCCCCCACCCCACCAAGGTGGGCTCCGGACCCCCGGGCGGCTGCTCCCGCGTCCCGGCCCCTTTACCCGAAGGGCCTCCCGCGCCACTGCCGGCTCCGTGGTGGTTGGCGCCGGCGCCAGCCGGGGGTGCCGGCGGCTGGGCCGGGCCGCGCAGGAAGGACGGCACGAACTCGGCAGCGTGGACGTTGGGCACGAAGGGTTTGGCGTTGACGTTGAGTTGCCGGCTGAAGGCCGCGCTGAGGTGCTCATGCTGGGCCTCGGCGGCCGCCGCCGCCAACGGGCTGCCGGCGCCGCCGCACGGGCCCGACCCGGGGGCTTCCATGTCCGCCTGGTCCCAGCAGTCGGGCGCTGAGTCGCTGCTGCTCCCGCCGCTGCTGCCCCCGCCGCCGCCGCCGCCACCACTACCCGGATCCATGATCGGGGGGGCCGTGTGTGTGGTGAAGAGAGGGCGGGAAATGGAGGCGGGGGCGACGGGCCGGGGAGGAGCAGGCCGCGCTGACCCCGGGAAGTGGGAGGCAGAAGGGCTGGGGGGCTAGCAACAGAATCCCCGGCGTCGCCGCGGCAGTAGCTCCAGTCCCCACTCCGCACTCGCGACAACGGCGGCAGCGGCTCAACCCTCCTCGTGTGTGCGAGCCAATGTCCTCCCACCCAACCCAACCACCTCCGACTGCCTCACCGGCCACCCCACGCCCGACGGAGATTGACCCCTCGCCGCCACCCGTACCTTCGCCTCGGTAGTTCTCGGCTCCGTCCGTCCCCACTTCCGACTATGAAGCACGGCCAAAGACGGAACTACGAATTCCGACAGGGCCCGCGCGACCCCGCTGCGGTTTTCCCGGGGGCAGATGGGAGTCGGAGTTCCGTGGCTGGGAGCAACCGGAAGCGGCCCCGGCTCCCGGCAGGCAGCGCAAAGAGGCGGAGACGTGGTCGCCCTCGCGGCCCCACCTGTCAGAGGGTGGGGCAGCGGCAGGGGTGAGGCATTGCGCGGCTCCGCCCGGAGCCTCAGATCCAGAACCTTTCAGCCATCGGGGCGGTCCAGTGTGTCCTGTATGGCACAGGATGAGGGAAAACTGACAGCAGTTCTACGGGGGGATAAAGCTTTCAACCCCTGGAAATTCCTTCCTTCCCTTTCACCAGCCTGAGCGTTCTCTGTCTCTCAGTCTCCCTACCTTCGTTCTCTTTCCACCTTTCTTCTCCCCGCCCCGAGCCAGAGTTTGCCCTACATTTCAAAGCGTCTCTCATTTTATATATTTATTTGGTAGAAGCAATAAACCGTAAGACATAACTTAACATACAATGTGGCTCGTAAAGCGCTCGGGTCCAGGCTCTGCCCCAGCAAAGGGCATTATTAAGTGGAAACCTACGATGATTCACTGTCTGACGAGTCTCCCAAACTTTTCCATCCCTCCTCCTCCCGGTCCAGGGCTTTGCAAATTAAACAGGAGTGCCATATTCCACGATGTACCCAGCTGTACCCAACTATTAGGATGAGTTTGGTGTGTCCAGCTTCTTTATGCACCATTAAATGAAGTGGTTTTCTTTTGAATGGCCAGATTTGCTTAAAATATAACCGCACTACTTCACTGACTGCATCTCACCATGACAGGTTGCATTTATGGAAAAGCAACAACGAAAGACAAAAATAAATACTTAGACCCAACTGCATGAAGTAGGAAAATAACGCTGCCCTGAGCATCTGTTATTTTCCTGTAATTCACCCATGTGGAGTCCAAATCAGATAAAAACATTGTCGATATTTTTCTGCAAGGAGTCTAGACAGAGTGCAACTAACCTCCTAAGAATTACAGAGCAAAGGCTTGGTCACATGGAATAGATGGTTCTTAACTTTATGTTAAGGTCCAAATCTATATTTAGAGGTGAATTTTATTTTGAAAATTTGTATTTTAAAGATAAAAGGGAATTCAGCTTAATGCGGTAGGTCAAAAACGAAGCTGTCAGGTATGCATTAAAATAAGTCTTACATTAAAGTGGTTTGAAATTGTGTTTAACATTAAAACTGGCAATTTTATGAATACTTTTTTAAAAAATACTTAACACTTAGGCAACTGTAACTGTAAAGAAACCTCTGTTATAATAGCAAAGCTGGCTTTCAGTTTCTCCTCAGGCCTGTGGTCCATAATCCCTGGAATCTGGACATTGATTTTTTTTTCCCCCCAATAATACATAATCTATTCCTCTGATTAATACAAAGTTCTGGTTACAGCTTATTAATATAGTTCTCTGAAGACCCAATAGAATCTTTCCTAAGAGTGTCCCACTTTCAAATGATTGCCCTCAGAGTTACAGAAACATATTAACAATTGACATAAAAATCAGACCTTCATATATGGAAAGCCTACTTTGCTCTTGAATTAGCTAATATTTTTATGTTACATTCACAACAAAAAGAAAATACAGTGTGTCCAAAATAAAGCACCTTCTCACTCAAGGTTTGCACCCCACAACCTACTCCTAAGAAAATGTTAACACAAGCAGCTGACTCAAATAGTGAACCACACTGTAGGATGCCACACTTCAAGATATATCCCCCGTAGGGCTCTGTAAGATCGTGCTGATAGGTTAGTTCTTCACCTCTAATAAATTAGCAGAGTTTCTTTGTGCCTGGTGCTTTTTCTAGGGACAAGGACAGAAACTGCTAGGCCTGAAGATGAGAAAAGCAGTAGATGTCATTAACTTCCCTGTCCCTGAATAGAATAATTATGGATATTCAGGAAAGAATTCACTCCATTGGTTTTCAAACGCTTTGACCTGCCAGGGTTGAGGCACTGCTCCAGCAGGAAAGTGAGAAGCTCTTGATAATTACTGTTGTGCTAAGACTGAACAACTCGAGGTCAGGGGCTTTTCTTCACCTTCTTTATGTTCCCAATGCCCAGTAGAATGCCTTGCATAGAAAACATGCTTAAAAAGTGTTTAATGAATGAATGGGTGAATCAATAGGGAGTTTAGGAGGACACTGCCCTTTTATACTCATGAAGGACTGTTGAGACACAGGATGATCAACTTTAAGAGTTTTTCCAAGAACATCCTGCTATTTTCTGTGATGCACACAGGGTTAGCTTAACAACAGCTCTACTTTGGAATTTGTAACTTTTAAACAACACAGCACAGTATTTTGTTTGTTTTTTAAATCTTTTTTATCTTTTTTTTGAAGCAGAGTAAATGTTTTATGTCAAGTTGCTTACATAAAGAGAGAAAATGTGCAGGAGACCTCAAGGAGGAGAGGTGCCTTGAAAGGTATAAGTTTTATTTGAAGAGAGAAAGTACACACTCAGAGTAGGGGGAGGTGGGCCACTTCAGGGAGAGAGGCACGCTGAAAGATTGGGAAAAAGTTAAAGTTATGCATTCAGAAAGTGCGGGCGACCTCAGAGAGAGAAGCCGATCTTTTTTATCTTTTAAAAAATCTTTTTCTCTTTTATGCTTCTGAACATGAGACCAATATGAAAAGTCACAGCTGTCCCAGGGTTTCATGGGTGAAAACGCATTCACATAAATGGACACCAATGCAGCAGTCCCAAGTCCTGGAAATGTTTTCTATGCTCAAGGGTGAAAAGCTGTCCTTTCCAGCATGTTTGCAGTAGCTCCGAACTGGAAACAACCTAAATGTCCATCAACAGGGAAATGATTAGCTAAGTAATAGTATATCAATATTATGGAATAATATGCAGCTATTAAAGGAGTGAAAGAGACAAGGTGCCAACATAGAAATACTTTTATAATATATGGTAAAGCAGGGAAAGAACAATGAAGTAGTGGTGGAATAAACAGTAAATCAATCTCTCTCATACAATCCTACTTCTTTAAAAGTATCTACCTTTTCCCTCTCTCTGGAATGCTCTTTCCCTAGATCTTCACCTCTCTAGCTCATTCACATTCAACTCAGATACTGTGTCCTCAGCGCAGAGGCCTCTCCTAGCCACCCTGGCCCTCCACTAACCCACGTCACTCTCTACCTTCTTACCTAGTTTTATTTTTTCACAGCACTTACACAATCTGAAATTCCTACTGGTCCCCATGCTTCCTGCCCTTCTCCTCCTACTAGAAAATTAATTCCATCAGACTGTGTTCCAATCACCTGCATCATTGCCTGGCATGGATAAAGTGCTGAGTCAACATTTGGGAGAGAAAGAGACACATGCATCTTTTTGTACATCATAAAACTTTTAGAAATGTGGCCAGTTAAATATTATACAGTTAATGGAAGGTGTATTTGTGGAGCGGGATTGGATGTGGAGAGGACAGCAGCTGGGAGAAGAAGAAATTGCAATTTTGCACTTATACTATTATGTTTGGGTTTTCCTACAATAAGCAAAATGGCTTTTTTTCAAAAAATTTTTAATGAGGTGAAATTTATATAACATAAAATGAACCATTTTGAAGTGAACAATTCAGTGGTATTTAATCACAATGTTGTACAGCTACCACCTTTATCTAGTTCCCAAACATTTTCACCATGGCATAAGGGCACCCATAATCATTATATGAATGGTTCCCATTCCCATGGGAACATGCTCCCCTTTCTCCTGTCCTCCCTGTCCCCATAACCACCAATCTCATTTCTATCTCTAGGATTCACCCGTTCTAGTCATTTCATACTAACGGAATCATACAATAAATAATCTTTTGTGTCTGGCTGCCTTCACCAGCATCATATTTTCACGGTTCATCCATGTCGTAGCAGGTGTCAGAGCTTCATTCCTTTTTATGGCCAAATAATATTCCAGTGTATGGATGTATCACTTCTTATTTATCCATTCTTCTGCTGATGAGCAACTTGGTTTTGTAACTTAAAGACATTAAAAATAAAAGAAAGGATAAACAGGTGATCACAGTAAGGTATACAGTCTACTTAATTGTATCAGGGCAGTGTCCATTTCCTGGTATTGGTAGTGTATTATACTTACCAAAGATGTTACCATTAGGGAAAGTGGGGTGATGGGGGACCTCTTGTAGTATTTTTGCAATTTTTTGGGAGCCTATAATTATTTCCAAATAAAAAGTTAGAAGGTTAAAAATGCTCATACTAACAAAAAAGGCAAGTTTTCTGAACAAGTAAAGCCCACTTGTAATTAAACAGACTTTAGCCTTGATTCCTAAGTCTTTACCGAAGGTTTTTTCTGCCTTCCTTAATTAAATTTATTTGGGCCATCAGTAGCCCGGGGACAGAGGATCTTCTTTTCACTTTGAGAACTTTATAAATATAGAACAGTATCAAGAATCACAAACACATACCTATGTAGAATCCTCAGATGGTCAATTGTTAACATCTAATTACCTTGTTTTATGTTTTAAGATCAGAAATAAAACAATTCTAATACATATGTTGCCTCTTTTACTCCCATCCCAGTCAAATTCTACCCTTCCCAAAAGGCTATCATATATGAAATGTGATCCATCTAATCTATTTAAAAACATTCACATAACAACATATAAATCAATGAAAATCACCGTATTGTTTTAAAATTGATATATAATACATAAAACCTGCTTTTCATGCCATGTGTTTGTCTCTTAACTGTGATAGAGTAACTCCATCTATGTGTATACCTCTTCTTTAGTCACCCATTTCCCTTTTAGGCTTTTAGGTTATTTCCAAATTTTTGTTTTACCCACAGTAGTTGTACAAGCGTCTGGATACTGTCAGAAGCATGTTACAGAAATTTAACTGGATTTAACCAGAAGAAATGTATTATCTTATATAACCATGTTAAAAAACAAAATTCAAGTGAATACATTTTAAAGACCTTCTTGGCGCTATTCAACAATTCATGAATCGGATAGCATCCGATGTAGCAGATAGAAAGGAGCTCTGGGGAATTAAAGCAAAGGAAGGGCTTTTATGGGCAGAAGGGAGCAAGAACACAGCAGCTACACTAGCAACAGGTGAAGTGGTGTGGCAAGGTTTGTGCTTTTAGAGGATGCCCGGGGTCTTTCAGGCAGCTTATATCACTCGTGTTGACCAGATGAGTCTTAACTGACTGATTTCAGATTGCATGTCTCGGGGAGCTGAAACTGTAATTAAGTCTCGGCTTGGTTATGTGGGGCTTAGCATAAATGACTCCATTTTGGACCTATTGTCCTGTTTCTAACAACTATAAACCCTCAGATAAGACTGACTTGAGTCCATTGCATCAGGAACTTATGACATCAAGGACTTATATCTTTCCATCTGTCTGCTGCCCTGTGTGCTGGCTTCATCCTCAGGCTGGTTCCAAGATGGATACAGAGTCCTAGATGCTAGGTCCGGAGAAGCAAGGGAGTGCATCTCGTCCTGGAGCTGTCTTCTAGAATCAGGAAACTTTTCTCAGGAGCCCACCAGGAGCTATCTCCCCCCATGTCATTGGCCCGAATTGGGTCACATACCCACTCTTGAAAAGGAGATCTCTCTCTCTCTTTATTGTGGTAAAATATACATAACATCATACTGTTTTCCTCCTTGGCTGTACCATTATACATTCTTACCAGCAACATTATTACCCATTTCGCACAAGAGTTCCAATTTCTCCACATCCTCTATGGTATTTGTTATTTCCTGTTTTGTTTGCTTTTAGTAATAGCCATCATAATGGATGTGAAGTGGTATCTCCCTGTGCAAATGGGATCTCTTGAACCAGTGGTTTATACTGGTGATTGTACATTAAAATCACCCTGGGAAACTTTACACCTAACCCACCTCTAGACTCTGATTGAACGGGCATTTGTTAGGACCTAGGCATTGATACATTTTAAATACACCCCACTGTAGGGCCTCTGATTGAGGCCAAGCTTGAGAACCACTAGTCCACAGAAAAATCTTCCAGCAAAAAATGGATGTTGGGGAATCAATTGCAGCATTCAGTACTACTTAGAAGTAAAATTCCTGAGTACTCAGGTGGGTTTCTTCCCTTACTTTGTAGAGCCAACTCCGAATTATTCCTAGAAATTTAGAACCAGAAGTAAGTAGCCTATTAACCCAGGTAACTATCAGGGACAGAAAATACACTGCTTGCTGCTTAATTTCCTCACCCAGCAGACTTTTTTTTTTGTCTGAATTGACAAAACTGTGGTAAGCTGACTGGTTCTGCACTTTGACCAGACTTTCTTGTTTCATGTGGTTTGTTTGTTTTTAACAGCTTTATTGAGATTTAATTCACATGCCCCATTCATTCACCCACTGAAAGTATCCAACTCAATGGTTTTAGTATAGTTGTTGTGAAACTGTCACCAAATTCCACAGTATTTCTTTCTTTCTATCTTTCTTTTTTTTTAAGTCTGCACTAACAGAAATGTAGTTTGGAACAAAATGACCCAAAAGCTGACATCGAGTGGAAAAGACGCAGGAACGAGGCATCTTGATGAGCCACAAAATACACACACAATTCTTCACAAAGATGACGGCACTGTGCAAGATAATATAAAAGCAATGGAAGACTAAATCTACAGCTAATGATGGTGATGAGGTTGTTACAACTTGGTGATGCCAACCTGAACGCAACAACATGGAGCCCAAGAGCTCTCCTGACGAGTCAGTCACCCAATTGGCTTCCTCCCCAGCTCCCTGTGTGTTTAACCGCCTTTTCAATGAATGGCTGCGAAAACCAGTTGTTCCGGTTTCCCCAGAAATGAGACGCTTCTGTGAGTAAATCTTCCACGTCACTTTGCGCCCTCATTTTCCAAGACCATCCATCCACCAGGAGGAAATGCTCATATTCAGAGATTTTAGCAATGTAGTTGGGGGCCTTTTGTGGCTAAAATCCAGGAGGTTTAAGGGTCGCTGAATTGCCCCCACCTCCCGGGTGTCCCTGTAAATGTTTTTTCCCCCCAGGGAGAATGGAGCTACTGGGACTACCCTCAAAACTCCTGGTCCTTGGCCAGCACGGCCCAGCCCTGTTCCCTGGGTTAGCAGAGCTGGGCCATTAAAAGGTGTCTAAATGGCAGCAGCCTCCAGGTTCCTTTGGCTTATTGATTTACGTTTGAAATGGCTGCCTCATTGCTAATGATCATCTCATTGCATTATTCCTGAGGTATTAACATATTGCTTATTATGAGTTTACACCTTCTTAGGTGTAAACCTGGCAACTTTCAATCCGCGGTCCTGGCATAGATTTACAGACGCCTTATTGGGGAAGGTGTGTGTGTATGGGTGGGCAAAGGAAAACTCCATCTAGGTTCTGTAGTTTTAAGCTGCACAGCTAGCCTATTAAATAATGTATACATTACACACATATGTAATAATAGCAATTATAATTTCTTAATGAACTATCATATTTTTAAATATTTAGTTTTTTTTTTAATTGTGGGAAATATACCTAGCAAAATTTACTTTATCAATTTTTAATTGTACAATTCATTGGCATTAAGGACATCCATGTTGCTTTGCAAACGTTACCACCATCCATCTCCAGAACTTTTTCATCATCCCAAACTGAAACTTTGTAAACAGTAACTCCCCATTCTTCCTTCCTGAACCAGCCCCTGGTCACCTCTATTTTATTTTCTGTATCTATTTATTTGCCTGTTCTAGGTACAGGCATAGAAGTGGAAACACAGTATTTGTCCTTTTGTGTCTGGCTAATTTCTCTTAGGGTATTTTTAAGCATGTTGTAGACTATATCAGAAGGAAATAAGGTGGAATAATATTCCAATGAATGTATATACGGCCTTTTATTTATTCATCTATGCATGGATACTTGATGATTTCCATTTTTTTTGGCTATTGTGAATAATGCTGCTATGAACGTTGGTGTACAAAGTATCTATTTGAGTCCCTGCATTCAAATCTTTTGGATATATGCCCAGACATGGAGTTGCTGGGTCATATGGTTATTATCTTTAATATAACTTCAAAATATATTTATCTTTAATGCTACAGCAGCCCTGAAGGTCTGCATGTATTACCTCCATTGTCAAGGTGAGAAAACCAAGTTCAGAAACATTGTATGCCTTGAACCCAGGTCAGACTGTAAAGCCAGGGCTCATTCTCCACACCCACACACAATTCTAACATCACTGGTGTACCTTGCATAGGGACTCAATCAGAAATTGCATAAGCCCGCTCTTGTAAAGAATGTCTTTAAACAAATAAGCTGTTTTCTGATTCATTGGATAAAAAAACAAACCTCTGGTTTAAAAATGTCAGTGAAGACATCAGGACAGCTGAACATTCTAAAAATGTCACTGATACAAACTGTCACTATCAACTTTCAAAGAAGATTGGAAGCATTTTATAATAAAGTTGTAGAGACAGTAATACCAATAAACATAAGAGAAAAGCAGAAACCAAGTATAAAAAAGGGAAAAGTAAGAGGAAAGGATATCCAGATTTGTTAATTGAAGAAGGCTATGTGGACTGATCGTTATATTTAACTCTAAGTTCCTGAGCACACAGGGAAAAGAGAGACAGTGGATTATGTACCTCTCTTTGGCAGCAGAGTAAACAGCAGTTAGTTCATTCGGTCCTTCATTCATTTTATTTCAATTTATTGTGAGGCTACTCAGGGCCAACACACTTTTTCCTGATCCTGCAGTCATTTCCTGGAGACTGATGTTAGCCTAACCAACGCAACACAACCTACAATGTTGCTGTTACACTTTCCCTTCCTGACTTCTGACCTCCCCACATGTGATTGGTCTCTATTATTGATATCACCTTGGTTGAGGTCATGACAAGCATCGGAGCATGCGCAAGAAAGCAGACGAGACATTTACCAGTGTATGGTTCTACATAAGCCTAATGTGCAGTTTTCAGGACATGAGTGACATTAGAAATTGCCCCTATGCTCGGTTCCTTTCTCTGTAATTATTCTTGCATCATCGATTCACCAAAAGCTGTCTAGTCCTCTTCCTTCTGTAATGGGACTTCCTCCACCAAAGAGCACTAATATCCTGAGAAGTAGTAAAAGATGGAAAAGGAGCTTGCACTAAGAATTGCTGATTACTGTTTTGAGCTTGGTTCCCACCCTGTCTATTCTTTTCATAATTCTTTATTCTAGAAGAGGGAGGGAAAGAGGGCATGGTGTTAGCTGTGTATGTGACATTTTATTTAGTTAGTTAGTTAGTTAGTTTAAAAGAGACCTGGTGCAAATACTGCAGAATATTTTCATTTGTTAACTCTAAGTGATGGATATGTAGATGTCTCCTAAGTTATTTCTCTGCTGTTTTTGTGTTTGAAATACTCCATAGTTTTTAAGTCTTATTTGCATAACAATAGAAATCTATGCAAGGCATTTTTTCTTAGCTGCTAATGGTTATATTGTTTGATTTTTTCAGTTTTATTGATGTATAATTGCCAAATAAAACTAATATATTCAAAGTGTATAATGTGATGATTTGATACACATATCTAATTTTGAAATGATTACCACAATCAAATTAACACATCGATCACATCACAGTTACCTTTTTCTTTGGTTTGTTTCCAGTGAAAATGCTCTATGTAAAGTTTAAGGGTAGGGCAGAGCAGGGAATACTTACCTTCTTTTGGGGAATATCTAGGAAGGCTTCTCTGAGGAGATGACCCCTTAGCTGGGTTCTGAAAGATGGACAGGAGTTCACCGGAGGAAATGATGTTCAATATTAACTCTGCATAAAATGCATGTTCAATTGCTAGAGACTTTGGGGAAGGATATGGCCATAATTCTTATGGCAGAATAAGATTTTATTTATTTTAAATGACCTAATTATTGAAGATAGCAGAATATGGCACCCCAAAATATGCCACCTTGGCATAAGGATTATTTTGAACTGAAAGGAATTGATAAAGAGCAGATACAGGAAAAGCTCTCTGCCCTTTGCCCATTTGCATAAAAGTGCGACATAAATTTGTAAAGGTGTCTCCCCTCCTCTCACTTCAGGAAAAAGTTAATCACTGGAGACAACTTCAGACCCTTATCAGCACCAGAGAAACCTACATAACAAACCTGCTAAAAACTAGTCCTTATCTACCCTGAATTTCCACGTATATTTACCTTCAGCATTTCTCAGTTACAGAGGTGCACAGAGTGACAGAAATTTCAGTCATCCAAGGTGCACAGTCATGGCAGAGCTGAAGCAAGGCCTTGTTTCAGCTCCCATATTGTAAGCAAGTGTCCTTTTCTGGAAGAGAGGGGCACAAACTATCTGAAATTGTCCCACATCTCTGTAGCTTCCTGTTTAGTGTCACCCATTTCTGAACATTAGGAGTATAAATGCTCTGAAGGTGGCTTCCACATTCTGTGCCATCTCCCAGCAGGCACATAGTCAGTTGTGTGGCATTGATGAATGCAATGAATGGGAAAGTCAGGCGGCTGTACTCAGGAGGGAGGGTCAAGAGCTGGGAGAGCCCATTGACTGGATGCTGGGAAGTGTGAGCAGATGGGAGCAGAAGAGATGATGTAAGCCGGGCAAGGAGCAGGCAGAGATTCCAGGCCTGGGTGGTGTGGGACCAATCCAGAACTTGTCCGTGCTGTTCTGATCACATGGACTGTGACAGACGCTTACATGCGCAGACTTCTGAGTATTTACTAAGATACCTGGAATGTAGTCTGGGGGTAGGCCAGGCAGTAATCAACCAATGGCATCCACTGAGTGGGCTGCTTTTATGACTCAGATGCTGTGTTTAGCTTTTGGTTTATGTATCTCTTAATCCACATGGATACTCTGTCAGATGAGATTATTCCCTCAAACAACTGAAATTACTGGTGCAGGATCTCAGAGCTATCCAGTGGCAGAAACACAATCCACCCCATGCTGCTCTGATTCCAAACCAGGACTCCTTAACCACTGCAACTGCTTCTCAAGCTCCAGTCTTCCCACTTTTTAGGGTTTGTTATAGCTGTGCTTACCATCTGTACTATAATTTGGTTCATGTTTTTCTTTAAAATTATATCCTTTTTTCACCAAATTTATTTTAAAAGGAAGCTTTATTACTACAATAAATGGAAAACAAGTGTCCCTTACCATAGAAAGAAGATAATTTTGAAAATACATACAAAGGAAATGCAATGTTATTACATTTTGGCCAGATACTGTTGCTGGAGGTCCACTCTCTCTGGTTCACAAGCTGTGAGCATCCTTGAGACGTGTTAAAAACAGAACTCATCTGAGACTGCCTTCTAGGACTAATCGAAGGCTGATTGAGCTGAAAATAATGTTTCCCTTTGGGATTCAATGTTATTTAACACCGTGCCTCTTTACCACATACAACTATTTAAATTCCTCCTAAAATCAATTCGTGCACCACCCCAGGCTTTGGGAAACAGCAGCAGACCTGTGTGGCCTTATGCCCTGAAAAACTTCACTTCTGAACAGTGTGAGGAGGCAAAGTTTATGTTATGGAAAGTTATAAAGGGAATTTAAGGGTCTAGAAATGCAACTCCTTGAGCTGACATTTGATCTAGACCCAGAGAATAGGCTAAGGGATCAGGAGCTCCAGGTAGTAAGAACTCTGCGATGGTTGCTTTCTAGGGACACATCCAAGTCATGATGTATGGCTTTAAGAATGTTGATAGGGGTTATTGGAGGAAATAAAAATTCATACTAAGGGCAAAGGAGGAGCACTGGTAATTGTGGAGAGGCACAGTCTGTAATAGGTGAAGAGCCAATTTAGAAGACTGACATAATATCTGTCTCCCATTCTGAGCCTTCCTCTGCAGACCTTCTGGGAAACAAGTCAATTATTTGAGGTCCACAGCAAAGAGGAGGGGCTGTCAAGCTGGAGAAGCTGCAGGACTCATTTGTGGAGGCTTAAATTACAGAACCTGATTGTGAGAAGTGATATCATAAGATAAGATGCCTTTGTTGTAATATACACGAGACAGAACAGCTAGGCAGCTTGGGTAGTTGAGGAGAGAGATTAACTACAGTGGCTTTGGGGAGAGAAGAAAGAAGGGGGTGACTTCTTTCTTTTTCTCCTGTACTCTTCACCCTTAGGCATTTTAGGAATGGGCCTACAATTAAAAGTTCGGATAAGGAGATGCAAAGGGTCTCTATTTGTGTTACACTAATTAAGTTATTCAGCAAAAATACCCGTCACTTACAATATGCCAGTCACTGTGGTAGGCACCAGGCAACCACAAATCAATGAGACAATCCATGTTCTCAAAGTGTTCATGGTCTTGGTGGAGAGATGCTAGTAGTAACAAATTTTAAAAATTGACCATAAAATACAATATGATAGACCTGTCTAAGTTTGGTTCTGGCTCTACTCTTTCTAGTTGTGCAAGTTACTTTACTTCTGTGTATCTCAGTTTCTCCATCTGTAAAATGGATAAATCAATAATTCCTGCGCCACAGGGTTATTTGCAAGGCTGAAACAAGTTAATTCAGGTAGAGTACTTGGCACAAAACCTGGGATACCATAAGCACTCCATAACTCAAAACCATTATTATTGATAATTTAGTTAACAAAGTAAAAGGTAAAGTAGCATAGAGGAGGGAATAACTATATGGGCAGCTAAGGAGGCTCCCTTGAAGAGGTGATGGTTTCTAGGATGAGTTTTAAAGATTGACTAGAAGTTCTGCAGACACTACAAGGAGGGCAGGACACTCCAGGCAAATGGTGCAGCATGCATGCAAATGCACTCTCCCTTATTAGAAGCCATTAAGAGCATAAAGAGAAGTGAGCTAGGAACATGCAATAGTTTGTTAAAATTGTTTCACATGACCTGTTTCCATAATTAGAGCTGTGTGGAAACTTACAACTTCTTCAACTTCCCAGTTTCTAAGCAGTGTTCTCAAATGTCAGTCTGCAAGAGAATCTCACTCAAGGAATGAATGCATGAATGATGCAGATATCTGGACTCCCATGTCTCAGAAGGCCTGGTGTGAAGCCCAGATTCTGCTTTTCAAATAAGCACCCTAAGTCATTCTATTGCCAATGATCTACCCCCTACACTTTGAGAAACTCTATCCTAGGGTTCCAGCTCTTAATGTGAACAACACTCTTCTAGATCTATAATGTAGTTATAAAGTGCAGAAGGACGTGATTGAGGAGAAAACAGAGTATAATCGAAACTGGCTTTGACTATCTATTGAGAACCATTGCTTTGAGGATCGACATACCACATCTAAGCTCTTAGCCCATCTTTCTTTCAACATTGGAAATGCTGTTTCATCAGTTAATACTTGGCTTATGTAAGGGGCCCGTGATGTACAAGAAAATGCATTATTTCTAAAACAGTACCATTCACTAGAACTTTCTGTCCCTTCACCAATACCACACAGTCTTGATCCCTGTAGGTATAAAGTCTAGATATTGGGTAGACTGATTCCTCCCTCTTTATTCTTTTAAAAAATCATTGTAACTATTTTAGGTCCATATGGAGGTTAGAATGATCTTATGTATACCTATAAAAAATGTTATTTGGATTTTGACAGGAATCGCATTGTTTATCAATTTGGAAGAACTGGCATATTTATTATGCTAAGCCTTCCAATCCATGAACAAGGCATATCTCACCATTATTTTACATTTGCTTTGATTTATCAGTGTTATTCAATTTTCAGTGTAAATTCTATACATATTTTGTTAGATTTGCTCCTAAGTATTTCATTTTTTAACAAGCTATTGTAAATGGTGTTGTACTTAAAATTTTGGTGTCCGTAACTTCATTGATAGTATATAGAAAAGGCTTTTGAAAAACAAAGGTCTTGGTCTCCAGGCCTACCCTCCAGGGATTCTGATTCTCTTGTTCTGTGGGGACACCTGGCATTGATCTTTAAAATAGATGATTCTGACTTCCGGGAAGACGGCGGTGTGAGCAGGGCGGCAGAAATCTCCTCCCAGCACTATATTTATCTACGAAAACAAAGAAAATACATCTATTCCTGAAAGAGAGACGGGAATACACAGGAAAGAGCACAGCGTGCAGCTACACCCAAGAGGACTTGGCACCGCAAGAGGCGGTCTTAAAGAGCCCAGCTGACAAACGTGGCAACTATCAGTGACCAATTATATAGCCGTGAAAAGACAGAGGAATATGGTTCAGACCAAAATCAACCAGACAACCCCAGAGAGGGAGTCTGAAGGGATGGAAATGCACAGCCTCCCTGAAAAAGAATTCAGAATAAAAGTCATAACCATGCTGATGGACCTACAGAGAAATGTGCAAGAGCTGAGGGACGAAGTGAGGGAACTGAGGAAAGACAATGCAGAAATCAGACAAGCGATCGAAGGGCTTAACAGCAGAATGGATGAGATGCAAGAGACTGTTAATGGAATAGAAAACAGAGAACAGGAGTACAGAGCAGCTGAGGCAGACAGAGATTAAAGGATTTCTAGGAATGAAAGAATATTAAGAGAACTGTGCGACCAGTCCAAACGGAACAATATTCGCATTATAGGAGTACCAGAGGAAGAAGAGAGGGAAAAAGGGATAGAAAGTGTCTTTGAAGAAATAATTGCTGAAAACTTCCCCTCGCTGGGGAAGGAAGTAGTCTCGCAGTCCACCGAAGCTCATAGATCTCCCAACACAAGGGACCCAAGGAAGACAACACCAAGACACATAATAATTAAGATGGCAAAGATCAAAGATAAAGACAGGGTATTAAAGGCAGCTAGAGAGAGAAAAAAGATCACCTACAAAGGAAAACCCACCAGACTATCATCAGACTTCTCAACAGAAACCTTACAGGCCAGAAGAGAATGGCATGATATATTTAACGTTATGAAACAAAAGGGCCTCGAACCGAGAATATTGTATCCAGCACGATTATCATTTAAATATGATGGAGGAATTAAACAATTTCCAGACAAACGAAAGTTGAGAGAGTTTGCCTCTCATAAACCACCACTACAGGTTATCCTAAATGGACTGCTACAGATGGAGGCACACCTAAGGCTAAAAAGATGTCACCAGAGAAAATAAAATCATAGCAAAGAAAGCAGACCATCCAAATACTAACTAAAGGCAAAGAATAAAACACCTATTATAGAAAGAATGGAGGAGGAGGAATAAGAAGGGAGAGAAATAAAGAAACATCAGACTGTGTTTACAATAACTTAACAGGAAAGTTAAGTTAGATTGTTAGATAGTAAAGAAGCAACCCTTGAACCCTTGGTAACCACGAATCTAAAGCCAGCAATGGCAATAAGTACATACCTATCAATAATCACCCTAAATGTAAATGGACTGAATGCACCAATCAAAAGACACAGAGTAACAGAATGGATAAAAAAGCAAGACCCATCTATATGCTGCCTACAAGAAACTCACCTCAAATCCAAAGATATACACAGACTAAAAGTGAAGGGATGGAAAAAGATATTTCATGCAAACAACAAAGAGAAAAAAGCAGGTGTTGCAGTACTTGTATCAGACAAAATAGACTTCAAAACGAAGAAAGTAGCAAAAGATAAAGAAGGACATTACATAATGATAAAGGGGTCAGTCCAACAAGAAGATATAACCATTATAAATATATATGCACCCAACACAGGAGCGCCAGCATATGTGAGACAAATACTAACAGAATTAAAGGAGGAAATAGACAGCAATGCATTCATCTTAGGAGACTTCAACACACCACTCACTCCAGAGGACAGATCAACCAGACAGAAAATAAGTAAAGACACAGAGGCACTGAACAACACACTAGAACAGATGGACCTAACAGACATCTACAGAACTCTACACCCAAAAGCAACAGGATACACATTCTTCTCAAGTGCACATGGAACATTTTCCAGAATAGACCACATACTAGGCCACAAAAAGAACCTCAGTAATTTCAAAAATATTGAAATCCTACCAACCAACTTCTCAGATCACCAAGGTATAAAACTAGAAATAAATTTTAGAAAGAAATCAAAAAGGCTCACAAATACATGGAGACTTAACAACACTCTCCTAATTAATCAATGGGTTAACGACCAAATCAAAACAGAAATCAAAGAATATATGGAGACTAATGACAACAACAACACAAAGCCACAACTTCTGTGGGACGCAGCAAAGGCAGTTCTAAGAGGAAAGTATATTGCAATCCAGGCCTATTTAAAGAAGGAAGAACATTCCCAAATGAATAGTCTAAAGACACAATTACTGAAATTGGAAAAAGAAGAACAAATGAGGCCCAAAGTCACCAGAAGGAGGGACATAATAAAGATTAGAGAAGAAATAAATAAAATTGAGAAGAATAAAACAATAGAAAAAAATCAATAAAACCAAGAGCTGGTTCTTTGAAAAAATAAACAAATAGATAAACCCCTAGCCAGACTCATTAAGAGAAAAAGAGAATCTACACACATAAACACAATCAGAAATGAGAAAGGAAAAATCACGACGGACCCCACAGAAATACAAAGAATCATAAGAGAATATTATGAGAATCTATATGCTAACAAGCTGGAAAACATAGAAGAAATGGACAACTTCTTAGAAAAATACAACCTTCCAAGACTGACCAAGCAAGAAACAGAAAAACTAAACAGACCAATCACCAGTGACGAAATCGAATTGGTAATCAAAAAACTACCCAAGAACAAAACCCCCTAGCCTGATGGATTCACCTCTGAATTCTACCAGACATATAGAGAAGAAATAACACCGATTCTCCTTAAAGTTTTCCAAAAAATAGAAGAGGAGGGAATACTTCCAAACTCATTCTATGAAGCCAGCATCACTCTAATACCAAAACCGGGCAAAGACCTCACCAAAAAAGAAAATTACAGACCAATATCCCTGATGAACGTAGATGCAAAAATACTCAACAAAATATTAGCAAACCGAATTCAAAAATACATCAAGAGGATCATACACCATGATCAAGTGGGATTCATCCCAGGGATGCAAGGATGGTACAACATTCGAAAATCCATCAACATCATCCACCACATCAACAAAAAGAAGAACAAAAACCACATGATCATCTCCATAGATGCTGAAAAAGCATTTGACAAAATTCAGCATCCATTCCTGATTAAAACTCTCAACAAAATGGGTATAGACGGCAAGTACCTCAACATCATAAAGGCCATATATGACAAACCCACAGCTAACATCATACTTAACGGCGAGACGCTGAAAGCTTTTCATCTAAGATCGGGAACAAGACAGGGATGCCCACTCTCTCCACTGTTATTCAACATAGTACTGGAGGTCCTAGCCACAGCAATCAGACAAAACAAAGACATACAAGGCATCCAGATTGGTAAAGAAGAAGTCAAATTGTCACTATTTGCAGATGACATGATACTGTACATAAAAAACCCTAAAGATTCCATTCCAAAACTACTAGAACTAATATCTGAATTCAGCAAAGTTGCAGGATACAAAATTAACACACAGAAATCTGTTGCTTTCCTATACACTAATGATGAACTAACAGAAAGAGAAATCAGAAAAACAATTCCATTCACAATTGCATCAAAAAGAATAAAATACCTAGGAATAAACCTAACGAAGGAAGTGAAAGACCTGTACTCTGAAAACTACAAGACACTCCTAAGAGAAATTAAAGAGGACACTAACAAATGGAAATGCATCCCATGCTCTTGGCTAGGAAGAATAAATATTGTCAAAATGGCTATACTACCTAAAGCAATCTACAGATTCAATGCAATCCCTATCAAACTACCAACAGCTTTCTTCAATGAACTGGAACAAATAATTCTAAAATTCATATGGAACCACAAAAGACCCCGAATAGCCAAATCAATCCTGAGAAGGAGGAATAAAACAGGGGGAATTACACTCCCTGACTTCAAGCTCTACTACAAAGCCACAGTAATCAAGACAATTTGGTATTGGCACAAAAACAGACCCACAGACCAGTGGAACAGAATAGAAAATCCAAACATTAACCCAAACATATACAGTCAATTAATATTTAATAAAAGTGCCTTGGATATACAATGGGGAGATGACAGCCTCTTCAGCAGCTGGTGTTGGAAAAACTGGACAGCTACATGTAAGAGAATGAAACTGGACTACTGTCTAGCCCCATACACAAAGGTAAACTCAAGGTGGATCAAAGACCTGAATGTAAGTCATGAAACCATAAAACTCTTAGAAAAAAACATAGGCAAAAATCTCTTGGACATAAACATGAGCAACTTCTTCATGAACATATCTCCCCGGGCAAGGGAAACAAAAGCAAAAATGAACAAGTGGGACTATATCAAGCTGAAAAGCTTCTGTACAGCAAAGGACACCATCAGTAGAACAAAAAGACATCCTACAGTATGGGAGAATATATTCATAAAAAACGTATCTGATAAAGGGTTGACATCCAAAATATATAAAGAACTCATGCACCTTAACAAACAGAAAGCAAATAATCCAATTAAGAAATGGGCAGAGGACATGAATAGACACTTCTCCAAAGAAGAAATTCAGATGGCCAACAGGCACATGAAAAGATGCTCCACATCGCTAATCATCAGAGAAATGCAGATTAAAACCACAATGAGATATCACCTCACACCAGTGAGGATGGCCAACATCCAAAACACAAACAACAACAAATGTTGGCGAGGATGTGGAGAAAAGGGAACCCTCCTACACTGCTGGTGGGACTGCAAATTAGTTCAACCATTGTGGAAAGCAGTATGGAGGTTCCTCAAAAAACTCAAAATAGAAATACCATTTGACCCAGGAATTCCACTCCTAGGAATTTACCCTAAGAATGCAGCAGCCCAGTTTGAAAAGGACAGATGCACCCCTATGTTTATTGCAGCACTATTTACAATAGCCAAGAAATGGAAGCAACCTAAGTGTCCATCAGTAGATGAATGGATAAAGAAGATGTGGTACATATACACAATGGAATATTATTCAGCCATAAGAAGAAAACAAATCCTACCATTTGCAACAACATGGATGGAGCTAGAGGGTATTATGCTCAGTGAAATAAGCCAAGCCGAAAAAGACAAGTATCAAATGATTTCACTCATATGTGGAGTATAAGAACAAAGAAAAAATACTGAAGGAACAAAACAGCAGCAGACTCACAGAACCCAAGAACGGACTAATAGTTACCAAAGGGAAAGGGACTGGGGAAAATGGGCGGGAAGGGAGGGATAAGAGGGGAAAAGGGGCATTACGATTAGCAGATATAATGTTGGGGGGGCACGGGGAGGGCAGTACAACTCAGAGAAGACAAGTAGTGATTCTATAGCATCTCACTACGCTGATGGACAGTGACTGTAATGGGGTTGGTGGGGGGGACCTGATGAAGGGGTAGTTTAATAACCGTAATATTGCACATGTAATTGTAGATTAATGATAATAAAATAAATTATATTAAAAAAAGAATGAATAGAACATACTTAGAAATGGTTACAATAGCATATATATATGTATATACGTATAACATCATGTATATAATACATAAATAAGATATATAAAAGAAAAATATGTATATATATGCAAATGTATAATAAAGAATTTTTTTTAAAGCGCAAAAAAAAAGCCATCACAGAACGAAGGCTGTCAGGCTATCCCCCTGGCCCCATGCTGCCATCCCAGAATGTTCATGGTAATGGTCACAAAAGAAATGGCCCAAGAGTTGGTACACCCACACACAAAAAATAAATATAAAAATCACTCTTTCAGCAGGCTTTAAATTTATATGCATTCACTTTGCTGACTTTCTTTGGGCAGAAAAGCCAGAAGGTAATGTTGGGGTTGATTTCCATATATCCTGTAAATACTGTATTTCTCCAAGTGCCAGTGACACGCACAGGCAGAGGTGCTCCCTGACCTGCAATCTCTCTTCTCCCCAGCATCGCACTGCCCACCATTCATTCAGTCTCCGTCACTGTGGTTTCCTTTCCCTTTACTACGTGCCACAGCACACATTCCAAGTGACAGCAGAGCTGCAGTTTGCACTGCAGCCTCTCAGAGTTTGACTGGGTCTCCCTCTCCTAAGGCTCAGAAAGGCAAAGGACCATTCACCTGGAAACCCTGGCCTGGCTTTGGATAACCGAACAGCACATCCGTCAGGCACGCAGGAGAATGTTGACTTTAACCGTAAGAAATTCATCTGTGATAAAGAGCAGCATTTGGCATCACTGTGGAAAGGATGGATTTGTCCATAAGTGTTGCCAGGAAGGAACCATTTTGGGAGTAAGAAACAAACTTATATCTCTGCTTCTGCTATGTATCAAAATAAATTTAAAATGGAGTTATTTAAATGGGCAATGCAGCAATAAAAACTATAAAATATGAAAACAAACCTTTATGCTACCTTGCAGAACAAGTCCATTAAAGAAATAATAATTTAGTTTTTTGGTTTTTTTTAATTTCTGCATATCGAGGGCCAATCTAACAAAAAACTAGCCCACTGTGGAAACTTTAAGGTCTTTAGGGCAGTAAACAACCCAAGTGGAAAGAACACAGGTTTTCTAATTGAATCCCACATCCCCCTTGTCTCAGCTCTGGGACCTGGGCAAATGACAATCTCTTTGCCTGTCAGTTACCTCAGCTGGAAAAATGAGACTAATATTGCTGACATCATAGGATAGGACAGGGGCTGGAAAAGGTTTTACTGGAACACAGCCACACTCATCCATTTTTGTATTATATATGGCTGCTCTCACACTACAGCGGCAGAGCTGGGCTGTTCCGACAGAGACCAAGGGGCCTGCAAGGCCTAGCAGAGTTACCATCCGGCCCTTTACAGAAACGGTGTGCTGAGCCCCGTCTACCCTCTGACCGACAGCCTTCTCCACTCCAGGAACTGGAGGTGGCTCTGTGGTTAGGTACATGGCCTGCCAGACACTCATGCCCTTCAGCGGGGCCTGCTGGCTAACCCCCAATAAGAGACTGCACACTGCCTTTAACAGATGGGAAAGGGCATTCAAGCGGCTGCTGCTTCCAAACTGTAGATCCCTGCCCACAGCTCCAAAGGTCTCCTCAGCGTTGCTTCTGGTCCTCCTGCTGTCTCCACTCAGCCCCCTGCCCGGGGCCTTCTTCCTCCACCCTCACCAGTTCCCCAGAGGCGGCCACACCTCCACCCAGGGCTCACCTCCACCTCTCCCAAGCGGATACCAAAGGCCACGTGCACCACAGCACCCCACTGGCTCCTCCACACCTCTCTGCTTCATCTCCCACCACATCAAACCCACTCTCCTGCTCTTTAGCCTCCGTGCCTTGTCACAGGTGCTCTGAAGGCCTGGAAGTCCTGGGTGCTTCCCGGACTCTGGGCCTCCTTCAAGTTCCAGCTCAGAAATCACCTCCTCTGTGACTCCCTCGCCCACTGGCTGTGGCAGACGTGCAAGCCAGGAGGCCCGCCCTATCTTATCCATGCCCCTCACAGATGCTGCCTCCAAAGGCCTCCCGTTCCCCCTACACCCAGCGGCATCTGGTGATATCTAGGGTGGCTGGTTGACTCAGACTGAGAATCATATAGTCTTCCAGAAGCAGGGATAGGCCACAGGCTGAGTGGAGATGAGGAGGATGGAGCTGACGCATCCAGCCTGAGAGCAGACGGTTCTAAGTTGCTCCAGCAAATCTATCTACTGGAAGCCAAGCTGAGGACAGCTTGCAGCTTCTTGTCACCAGGTGCAGAGGCTTGGCCAAGGGCAAATGAGATGCAGGCACAGAGCTGCAGTCCACCAAAGAGAAGAGCGAGTAAAACCCCTCCGGGTAAGCCCACTTGGTGCAGAGAAAGTGCTGAGATCTACAAATTGGTTGGCATCTGAAAAGTCAAGTGCAAGCCACCACAGGGCCCTGCAGCCCGACACTAGGGCAAAGCCACAGAGGAACCCCACTTGGAAAAGAATCCTATAGATTCAGTGAACTTGCCACTGGCTGACTGGGTCTCCTGCTGTACAAAGGTAGCCAAGATGGCTCACTGAGGGTGACTTGCTGAGAGAGTGCAACCACAGGAACAAGGCCGGCATGTAAGAATGGCCACCCCAGCTCTTGCCCAGCTCCACAGAGCACCCAGGCCCCTGTGAGCCCCTACAATACTCTGCCTTTGTGTTCTCCACCTGAGCAGGTCCTGAGTACCCCCAGCAAACATGACAAGGAGAGCTCATCAGGCCCCCTTTCCCAAGCCCCCACCACACAGGTATGCACCTCCACACCAGCGCTCTGTCCTTGGCAGTAAACTGTTCATCTCGGGTGCTGCTATAAAGCCCTGCCCCCGAGCCACAGAGGCTCCAGGGCCCAGCATGGCCCCTGACCAGGGCAAGCATGAGATATGTGTAGAAAGAGTCAAGGGCCAGATGAATAAACAAATTAATAAATGAGTGAATAACCAACTGACACCCACTCCTAAGATCTGCCCCTCATCTCCAGCAACTGAGCATGGGATGGGCCAGGCAGAAATGTCAACGGTGTTTAATAACAAGTTCAACGCCCACCAGAGAAGCTAACAACCAGATTCACAGCTGTAATTTCCTGCCCTGGTGACAGGGATTCAGACGCAAACTGAGCTTTTTCCAATTGTCTCAGGGATGGATACACATGGAAAAGAGGGGACAAATTCCTACTTATCATTACCATGACCTAAAACATGACCAGTCCACAAAACCACGCCTCCCTCCTCAGCACAGGAATCCCAGGTTTCAAATACATTAGCAGGGGCGGCACCAAGCCCATCACCCAGGAACTCAAACATAAACACAGACACCACTACAGCTAACACTCCATTCACACGGCGATAATGGGTAGGAGAGGTTACTATATAAAGTCCTGAAACAGTGCCTGGAGGGTGGGGGAGGGACCTCCCATTGTCAGCCATCAAAGGCCATCCAGGGAGGAAACTATCTTGAGATCAACTGATCCTCAACTCCCTTTTCAAAATAAAAAAGGGAAAACCATGGTAACCAGATACTACATCTGGATGGCTCGAGCATGCATAAGCGCACACACACACACACACTCTCTCTCACACATATATACATAGAACTGTGTAATAATTCTTTAGCTTTATATAGCATCTTTTCCCAAAGACCTCAAAGAGCCTTAACAAACACTCCCCTGGGGCCCATCCTCAGTTATATTTAGAGAGAGCACTTATGAGGGCACATGCCCAGAAATAAAAAATATCCTTCTGTGGATATATACTTAACGTACACCGTCATTTTTCAAACTTAACATATTGCTTTTTATATCTTTTTCTGCCTACCCATTCCCTTTCCTTTTATCTCTAACAGGAAGGATAAACTATAATGAGCTCTAAAACGTAACTTTTAAAAATCAACCTTAGGCCCATCTAGCTTTTTGTTCTGTCTCTCCTGCCTCCCCCTTTCCCCTGCCCACCCAGGGTTCCTACTTTGAAATCTGTTATGATGGGAGAAAAAAAAAAGGCCCAAGATATGTTCCCAGTGCTCAGATGGTCAGTAGCTACCATGCATTGTTTTCTGTCTGCCCAGCAAGGTGAGGGGGAGAAGCACTTTAAATACACCATCTCATTAATTGCCACAACATCCTTGAGAAGCAAGGTTTACTACCCATTATTTGGATGAGAAAACAAAGGCCCAGAGACAGGCAGGTGACATGCCCCAGGACACACAGCAGGGTGAGGACCCACACTCGGTCTGGCTCCCCTGGAAGCCTGTCCCTGACCTGTGTTCCCCCCGACCCAGGGTGCCCACTCCCTCAAGACTCACACCAGCTCCCAGTGTATGGCCTGTCCTGACCTTTCTCTGTCCTCCTCCTCTGGAAAATCAGGGATCTAATTAAATCCTGCCCTTCCATCATCCCACCAAGCTTTGAAACTACTATTTCTACATAATCTGGAAAAGAAAAGGTTTGAGGAACCCACGGCAACAGAGTGAGAAATATAAAGTTCTAGATCTTTCAGTCTTCCATATATGTAGTTTTTAGGTTCTTTGCTCATTCTTGTGTGTGAACACACATGTGTGCTTGCACTCTCTCTCTCTCTCTCTTACACACACACACACACACACAGTTTGTTTATAGTAACTTACAGTGCAAACCTTAAGGCAGGTGTCCCAAAAGCAAATGCAGACAGAGCCTCCCAAGTAGTGACAGTGAACACACGGAAGTTCTCAGAGGGACCTGGGGACAGCTGGAAGTGGGGAGGACATGCTCTGCTTAAGCAGCAGACCCTGCCTCCAGTCCACTGTCCCATGCAGGGATGCATGCGGGCTGCCATCAAGTTCTGATGTGTCAAGAGAAGCCGGCACACACCCACCTTTTCTATACAAATCTGACTTTAAAAATGCTGTTAACAAAGTTCTTCCCAAGCAGACCCAGTGAATCATGGTATGGGCCATCACTTTGAAACCCCCTGCCCTAAAGTTTGAGTTCCTGACCACAAGAGTTTGGAAATGACAGGATAAGCACAGCCTCCTTTTTAAAAAATCAACTCTCTGTTCCACATCAGAGAATGACAGAAGTGTCAAGTTGGAAGGGGCTACGAGGGGCTCTAATAAGGGCAGAGACCTCAGGAGGTGGAGAGGCCAGCAGTAACTAGAACCCCAGGGCAGCTCCCAGGAACCTCAAAGTGACAAACTCAAGAGACCAACAAAGGCTGGAGCACCCCTGCCTTGCCCCACACAGAAAAGCCTCTAAGACAGCACCCAAGTACACATGAAACTGTCAGAAGATTAGGAGTATGGAGGGGTGGGGGAGCCTATTTTTTTCTCTAATTTATCAGAATGTAGTTGATACACAGTATTATACTGGTTTCAGATGTACAGCACAGTGACTTGATAATTACATGCATTTACTAAATGGTCTCTTTCAATTTCATGCTTTTCCACATATATTTTTTTATTATCAAGGAGTCAAGAAGCAGTCTCTCCTCTCTCCATTTATCTCTAAAAAGAAAAGGAGGCCCCAGCACATCATTTAAATTTAAGGATGTAGCCACCAGGACTAAACACAGAAACAGTTTTAAAGGTTGCTTCAAGGAGAAGAAATAGAACCAAGTGACTTATCTGGCCAGTAAGAAGAGGGAAGGGGGTCGGAGGGAGTGGCATAGTTGTGTTTTCTTTTTAATTAAAATCTTGAGGAATTCACATAACATAAAATTACCCACTTTAAAGCGAGTTCAGTGGCACTTAGCACGTGCAGTGTTGTATGGCCATCACCTCAGCCTCGTTCCAGGCTCTCCCACCAGCCTAGTGTAAACCGCATGCCCATGAGGCAGGGTCTCCTCCATCTCCCCTCCCCAGCAGCCACTAATCTGGTTTCTGTCTCTGTGGCATTTCCTATTGCAGATATGCCACATAAACTGAATCCTACGGTATGTGACCTTTTGTGTCTGGCTTCTTGCACTTAGCATAGTGTTTTCAAGGTTCCTCCAAAGCATAGCTTGTCTCAGCTCTTTAATTTCTTTCCATGGCTGGTACTATTCCACGTGTGTTCATCCATCCATCCACTGGTGGACACTGGGGCTGTCTCCACCTTCTGTGAATAGCGCTGCCATGAGTATTTGCATTCACGTGCTTGTTGGAGTCCCTATTCTCAATTCTTCTGGGTAAACACCTAGGAGGGGAATTGTGGGGTCATGTGGTAATATTATTTCACTCTTCACAGAACTGCCAAGCTGTTTTACACAGTGAAGTGAAACAGTTGTTTAAAATCCCTGCATCTCATGGAAGAATTCAGAAATCTGTTTGGTAGATATCTATGTCTTCACCCCCACAGCACAGTCAATTCTTCCTTTTGCCATATTCACCTCAAATATTTTAACAATAAATTACATAGTTGAAAAACAAATTTTGGAGAATGAGGCAGAGGGTTGAGAGGAAGGGCAGAAGACAGCTGCTCACCTCAGATGCTGTCACGGCACAAGAGACTGGCTTGCTTGGCCATCGTGCGAAGCTGGCCTCTTCTCTAGCAGTGTACAGGGAAGAGCTAGTTCTATGCTAAACTGTTTTACAAAGGAAGGCCCAGTAAGAAACATGCACCAGTGAAGTGTCTGGGTTAAGGGACAAGTGGAATACAGGTGTTAACCAGATAGTGTCAGATAAATGGGAAGCCACAGAAAGCAGGGCCTTCCTGCTCTTCATTGCAAAACAGGTAACTTAGCAGGCGCTCACAGAGAGACAGTACGTTCCACAGCAGTATTCACCGGGCACTAGTGAGTAGCCTGGGCCCCACCCTGCTGCTGTTACAGCACGAGTCCACTTGGTTACTCAGAATCCAACCCCCCACCCCAACCATCACACACATGTGCGTGCACACACACAGCCTGTGCTGTGCAGCAGAGACCAGCAAAAACTCACCTGAGCCTCTTTGGACACGGCATGTCCTATTCTACTGCCCCCACCCCTGTCTGTGGACCCACTAGCCTGGCTCCTGAAGCCACACAGATCCGTGACCCTGTGTAAACTGAAGAACCACCTTCCTCCTTTGGGGTTGTGAAGGAGAACCCCATCACTGCTGCAGGACAGGATTCCCAGCAAGAGGAAACAGCACTGGAGGCACTGCTCCTCCCCCACAAGGTCAAAGACCCCACTGCCAGAATTATCTGACCCCACAGTGTCACAGATAGGTAGAAATAAACCAGAAGTGGCTCCTCCCTGCTAGAGCCTAAGTGGCGAGGGAGCCACACGGTGGGGGAAGGTGGCCACAGCCATGCGGGGACAGGGCAGATGACGGCAGACAGCAGGGTAACGCCTCACCCAGGCAGGGCTACACGTTAGCACCACGCAGGAAGCTATAATAAAAAGAACTAACAACCAGAAAACCAAAGCTCAGACCACATCACTGCCTAGCTAACCCAGGATCTCCAGGGGACCCGAGTGTCCATGTTTTTGTGGGAAGCACATCAGCTGATGTGGAAAGGCCCCGGCAGGGCTGCGGGAGACCCCAGGCTAAAGATGCAGCACAGCAGCCCTGGGCACAGGTAACATCCGAGGCTCCTACTGCAGGCGGGCACTGCCAGGGCACCTCACAGACTTCACTGCGGTCGGCCCTCCCAACAGCCCCCGAGGTACATGCTGTCGCCATTCCTGTTTTTCAGATGAGCAATCTAAGACTCAGAGAAGTTAAATAATCTGCTCTGGGTCACTCAGCGAGGCAACTAGGGTCCTGCTGTGCCTAGAGCCCGTGTTCCCCCAACGAGGCTGCAAAGCGAGACAGTGGAGGCCTCTGTCCCAAGGATCACAGCAGTTTCTCTGGGAAAGTTTGCAGGTGTTTCCTCCTTAGGGGAAAGGTAACTGATCAAGTACCCCAACACTGCAGACTAGCCCTGTTAACCGCTCCAGCCTGGTCTCAGATGTATTCCTGTGAAGCAGAGTCCACAGCAGGGCTAAGAGCATTAAAGGGGCCACAGCGCCCCCAGAGGAGGCATGGGGTTTCAGTGTGAAAGGCAAGCAGGCCTAAAGGGGAAGGCCGACGAGAGGGCCTCAGGTCCTAGCTGTCCCCTGCACGTGGCTATTTTCCATCCATTGCCAACCTTGAAGGCTAAGTCTGGGCTTGGCTGCATTAAAGGAACCAATGAGTTATTTCACGGAACTGGTGATGTCATCCCCGATTTTACAGGTGGAAAAAAAACAAGTTAAATGACTTAGCTAATAACAGCTGCTAGCAGGTGAAATTGTGCATAAATTGTCTCCAAATGATCACATGAAGCAGGTGATAGACTCAAACCCAATTTATAAATAAAGAAACACTGAGACACAGACCAGAACACAGGCCATTTGACACCGGGACCCACAACCCTAACGACCAGGTGATCTGTCTCCCCAGCCCCACAGTGGGCTTTCAAGGCTGAATGCTGGCTTAGTATTTTACCCCCAACATCAACATTCTCTAGACTCTCATTGGAGAGACAAAGTCTCCGCAGGTGCTGCCCAGCTTGGCCAGAAGTCACGCGCCTCACCCAGCTTCACCCTGTTCCTCCTCCACTAGCAGAGCCCTGAGGAGGGAGACCTGGAGGCAGCTGATCTCAGGGATCCAGGGCCGCCTAAATGCAGCAGGGCCCTGGACGCAGGGGGTGCGAGAGCAGTGACATTCCCTACTTGACTTAAGCTGGCTCTAGCTGGCTTCTGTCACCTGAAAACAAATGAGTCACTTCATATGCTGCAACTTGGAACCTACATTGTGGTGGTACTGGAGACAACGTGACCAGCAGGCTGGGAGATGCAGAACGAGGAAACAATAAAAGCAAAGATGTGCGATGTGATGACAAGTCACAGACGAGGATGCCGGGTCCACGGCTGGTTCAGCCACTAACTGGCAAGGGGCTTTAGGCATTTCACATCCACTTTGGGTCTATGAGATGAGGAGGTTAGACAGCCTCTAGAATCCTAGCTCTGGGATGCTGCAATTATCAGGAACAGCAGATGAACCGTTCCAGTTCCTGGCTCCACAGACAGGGGAACACTAGGCATGCCCATTGCCTTCTCCTGTCGGCTGGCTACTACTATTTGGCATTAACCAATGCAACGAGCAGACACATGACCCTGACCTGTGCAAAGCCCGGGGCTGCCAAGGCTCTGACAGCCACAGCACCAGCATCTGCTATGGTGGCCTCGTGCCCGGCACAGTGCTGGGGTTCAGTGATGGCGAGGAAGATTAACTGCATGTGAAATGCCCGTAAATAATTAGGACATCAGATGCACAGCTTCCTCAGGCTGTGACATCATATGTATGAGCGATTCCCAAACAGAACCACACACAAAACCTGCAATTAATTAGAGGCACTGAGAGGGCAGAGGCAGCTCACACCAGCTCTAGGCGGCCCTGCTGCACGGCTCAATCCTGATGTCTGTTACACAGAACACCAGCTCCACGAAGCCAAGAAAGACTCCTGATCCTAGTCCCAGCTAGGATATTTACCCCCTATGCAGCCGCGGGCATCACTTACCCTGAGTCCTCCTGAGTTTCCCCACCTCTGAAATGGGTATGCTGGCACCTGCCATCCACCTCTGAAATTACAGATGCAATTCAACAGGAGAGGCCCTGAGTTGCTCTATAAATGGAATATGTGATGCTAATGTCTGCTAAGCAATCACCCCTCAAGCTACCTCCTCGGTCAGACAGCTGGAAGGGAAGCAGGGTGATGCCCCCAAGTCATGTAATGCAAGCAAGGAGGCCCAGAGGGGAGGACTGACAAATCAAGAGACGCCCAGATCTGAGCGGCCAATAAACAATGGAAATCATTTGGCTCTCCTGACACCGAGCCCACTGTGTTTCCCATCACTGCTGCCAAACGCCATGAGGACTCCCCCCAGGGCCCTGATGACTCAGGAGGTGACCTCCGACACTGGGCAGCATACACAGGCATCCCCCAGGGCTGGCACGGAGGAGGTAGGAGTTAAGTGTCAAGCTGCCCTGCGCAGGTACAGAGAGTTCTAAGCTAAGGACAGGAGGATATTCAGGACCAGCCATCTTAGAGGAAGAATGTAATCATAGACTGAACAATTAGCGGCCTTTAATATTCACAGATTTAACACTCTTTCATCTTTAAGCCCAGCTTAGACATCCTCTCCCACAGGCCTTCTAGATTCTACAAGATGAAGCCTAGTCTCCTCCAGGGGCAGGAAGCCTGAGGACCTTCAGCTTTTACAACCTCCCTTAAGTGGTGAGTCCTGTGTGAGCAGGAGTAAGCCTACCACCTCTGAATTTCCCTCCTGTGTCCAGCCTAGACCAGGGCCTGAAAGTCTCCCTTGCAGCTGGAGGGGACGGTGCCACTCCACCTGGATTGTAAGGGAAGTCTGCTAGGTGGACTTGTGGGGAGGCTCCAACGCTGGGCAGCATACACAGGCAGTCATCAGGGCCCTGCGAGGAGCAGATGCTGCTCCTTCTCCCCGGCTCCCTGCTTGAAGACGGGTATGGCACCCGGAACAGCAGCAACCACCTTGCAAACATCAGGTGACAGACGTCAGGATGAAAGTTAACAGGAATTGGGGCAAAGCTGCTCAACCATGCCATAACCACCTCCAGACTGCCTGCTACCGCCTGTTACAGGGAGAACAGAGTGCCTGGTTAAGCTGCTGGGCTTCAGTTACATGCAGCTGAAAGCCTTCCTGAGCCCCTCCACCCAGCACCGCTCTCGGCCCACCTGGAACTGAACAATGACATAGGCCCTCTTTGCTTCTGAAGCCCTCCCTGGGATCACCCCACACCGGGCCCAAATCCCACTCAGAAGTGGGTCCCCGGTCCCCTTTGAGCTGCCATCTGTTACACTGGGGATCACACTACCTGCACCCCAGGTTGGCCTGGGGACCAAGTGAGATGAAGACCCCAGTCGGGATGCGACCACCAGGTCATGAACAGGGGTAAGCCTATCATTTCTGCCTCTCACACCCAGTAGGTCCTCAGTAGTCGCTGATCTCTCTGTTGTGCACAGCACAGCCAGAACTCCTCCAGCTGGGGTCAGAGGGGCTTCCGCGTGAGACACAGGCTCTGTGAGTTACCTCAGGCAAGCGACTTGACCTCTCTGAACACTTCCTCACCTGTAAAATGGGGAGAGCTATAGTCACCTGCTATAGCTGTTCTGGGATGAAATGAGATGAAGGGGAAGCACCAACCTCGGTAGGGACTGGAAGGCCCACCCCTCCCTCCTCCTGTTCATGCCCCCGCCCTGGGGCAGAATCACCCCGGACCCAGCCTTCCAAAGGAAGCTTAAGGAGACAGCAGCTCCCCGTGTTGCCACTAAGTTCCTTTCAGCTAAGCCCCTTCGCCTCCCTGAGGAGCAGAGGTGAGGGAGGAAAACCTTCTTCCTGGCAGAAACGGCCACCATCTGACTCAGAGCAATTTTGCACCTAACACGCAGCCCAAGAGAACCTCTCCCTTCCTTCATACTGAACCCCTGTTCCCAAAACATAAAAAGCCGCAGAGGAAGGCCATCCGGCTCTCAGATGGTTGGCGCCTGGGGCCTTGACCCTGGAGGCCAGCAGGGAGAGAATAAGAGGACTGAGGCCCTCCATCACCCGATTCCCCCGGCTCAGAAAGACCCCCCAGCCAGGCAGCAAGCCTCCCTTTGCACACGAACCTGCAGTCCAGGTGTTTTTTGTGCTGAGAATTACAAATGCTGGGCCTCATCGATTACTTCCGGGAAGGAAGACTCCAAACTGCCCAAGAAACTCGAAGGAAAATGGAACGCGTGAGATGGAGGCTGACTGGGAGCTCACGCTGGGAGGACTGGGTGTTGTGAATGCCCAGGAGGTGCGAGGTAGGCGCTGACTATTCGCAGCTGCGCTGTACCTTGACGGAGAGGTGGTGCTGCCCAACGCACAGGCCCAACGCACAGACGGGAACGCGGCCCCTAGCCCAAATCTAGGCTCTTTCCTCATGGCCATCCACAGTCCTCTCTGCCCCAGGCTGTTCCTAAAATCAAGGGAGGGAGCGTGGGAGTGACCTGTGCCCGCTCACGGTCAGGAGCACGCTGGTCTCCAGGTCCCGCCCCTCCACTAACAAGCTCACAACCACCTGCTCCAAGAAGGGCGGCTCCTCGCAGACCAGGTGGCTCCAAGTCCTACCACTGCACCTGCGCTGGGCAGCACCAGTGCCCCCTGGGGACATTTGATCACCAACTATTCCAGAGCACCTGCGAAGGGCTGTGGCCGGACCAGTGGGGACCTAGGGGTCCCTCACACAGAGCCTCAGACCAGTCAGGGAGACAGATACTAAAAAGTGCAGGAAAATCGTCTCAAACTGGGAGGGATGCTGGGAAGGGAAAGAAAGGAAGGGCGGAATTCTGTGAGGAAGGAGTGGCCAGACAGGAAAATTAAGGTAGAAACTGAAAGGTGATTCAGGGGGGCAGGGAGGGGATTCCAAGCAGAAGGAAAAGCCTGACTCAGGCCCTGGAGGCAAAAAAGAACTTGGCAAGTCTGAGGAACTGCCCCAAGGCCACTGTGGCTGGGAAGTGACAGGCACTGGACCAGGGAAGAAAAAGGGGGCTCATTTGTAAGCCAGGCAGGAATTTGGATTTTGCTCCAAGTGCAGAAAAGGTCTACTGCAGGGTCTGGAAGAGGGAAGTGAGCTAGGGAGGGAGCATACGGCTGTGCACATGTCCCACCTGCCCCATGCCACCGTCCCGTGGATGAGAACAAGGGTGCACGTTCCACTTTATTAAAACCTTGGGCCCCCTATGGAAAATACCACAGGCCTCCAGCCTGTCCTAAGGGGGCCAGAGCTGCAGACCCTTCACAGGGCTGGCAGATGGAACTGACCCACAGTAGAGAGGGTGGCCTCAGGTACCAGGGCCTCATTTCCAGTAATGGTGATCAGCCTGGGGCCGCACACTGGTTGGGGAGTCCCAGGGCTCAGCCTTCTGGAAACCAGGGGCATTAAGCAGCCAGCCCCTCACACCTGATCCCTCAAGGCACTCTCCTGTCCTCACACCTGGGCTCGGCAGGCCGGCGGGTGGGGCACATTGAAAGCTTGCTTCTACGTAGTCTACAGTCTGAGGAATCTGTATAAAACCCACTCACAGGGAGAGAAGAAAATCTGAGCCAAGCTCCACCTTGAGAGCTAGAAAATTAGTCTTTAATCAAACTAATACACAGGCACCATGCTGCGCTGCAAGAGATATTAAACAGGGAGGACTCAAGCCTGAAGCCCACTGGTGAGGGCGGGGAATGGCTGAGCAGAAGTAAAATAAACCTTCCACCTCTGTCCGGCCTCAGGAACGTCCGGGGGAAAAAAGTCCCTAAGCAAGGACACAAGCCCTGTTGTAGTCTGAGAAACTTCCCATCCTGCTCCCTGCTCAGCACCGATGCCAGCCCCCGCATCGTTTTCACAGCACGGGCAAAGTCCACATTCACTTTGCCCTGTGGGGAAAGAGGGCAGGAGAGTTGCTCCTGATTTTAAGAGGAGGAAACGAAGCTAAACAGATTAACTTTTGGCCCTGCCAGAATGTTCATCCTTACTCACAGGAACTCCCTAGAGTCTGTAGTACTGGGCTTCTCAGCTGGAGAACTGGCAGCCTCTGACCAGTCATTCCATCCCCGGGCTCCAGGTGGGAGCAGCAAGGAGCGCGTGCCCAGGCGGCTGCACCTGGGCCACGAGGACCCGCGCAGCGGTGGGGCTACCCTAGGGGAGAGGCAGCCTGGTGCGGTGGGCGGAGCCAAGGCTTTGGGATGAGCCTGGGTAAAGCCCCACACCAGGGATCACCAGCTGTGTACCTCTGATGATGTGAACCTCCCTGGCTCCCAGCTGTGCTAGGCACAGCAATATGATCGCCCAGCTCACAGGCTTGCCAGGGGAATTCAGTGAATTACAGGCTATAAACTCAGTGCTCATGTGAGCACTGTGACACAGCAGACAAGCCTAGACACCTCTTATCCCTTTCCTAGAAGAAGGGACAGCACAATACTTCCAAGACCCAAAGGGTTAGGGGGCAGAGCCACAATTAGGGTCCAGATGTGTCTGGGGCACCTGCCCCCTTGGCCTGCCGTGGTCAAGTCCAGCCCAGTCATCCTTTCTTGTGGAAGTCACAAAGTCTCCCGTGACTGGGCCTGGCACTTCCCTTTAGAGAGTGTCAGGACTGGCCCTCCAGAGGGACCTCCAGGTTCCAGCCCCAAGAGCCAGGTGACATTTTCCCCCAGCCTCACCCTGACCCCTTCCTCATTCCCATCAGTGCTTCTCTGAGTGTCAGGAGAAAGTCAACTTTCCCTGTCACCAACAGCGCGTCTCGTGCCCTAAGGATTGTCCTAGAAGACCCTGGCTTTCCAATGCCAAACCCGTTCACCATCTCAGCTAGAGTGGCATAATTATCCTCTTTGGAATGGCATACAGAGACTGATAGGTCAACAAGAAAATCTCTATGGTTCAACACTGACCTTTCTCTTTTTTCCTGTATTTTTCTAGCAATTCCTAATACATTGCTATATCTCATTCCAGGGCTGTCAATCAATCCTTGGCCTTAAAAACTGTCTGAGGCAGAAGTCATTTCATAGCTTCATCAGTACCTAATTCTACTACTGTAAAAAAACTCTTTAATCAATCTGGGCCGCCATCTCTTCATTCTTAAGATGGACAAAAGAACCACTTTCTGCAGAGTCATGGGGAAGATGAGCGAGGATGAGGCTCAGAGCCAAGCAGAGGCCCGGCCCACAATGGGCGATCTACACGTCGGCACCAGCTCCTCACCTTGACGCCCCTTCGTTCACTCTAGCAACAAGGACTAATCACTCCAAGCAAGGTGCCAGACCCTAAGCCAGATGCTGAGAGGACACGCAGATAGATGAGGGCAGAGAGGAGACACCACCCCTGACCCCAGCCCCCTGCCCGCAAAGAGGGCAGACACCATGCAGCGTGAAGGGCAAGGAGCAGGGGGCGGTGTGATGGAGATCAGCAGGGACAGGAGATGTCACCAAAAGTCGGGGCAGGAGGTGCCAAGAAATGCTTCCTCAGAGGAAAAATGCTCGCCCAAAGGCTTGACAGATGGGTAGCTGACCTCCCGAAATTAGGTAAGGCCCCCATCACAGAGCAAACTACTTATTTTAGGAACTGCACTTTCAACTGCCCAGGAGCCAGGCAGGGAAGATCTGTGAGGCCAGGGGGGACCAGGAGGACCTGGTAATGGCCTTCTCAAGTGGGCAGCCACTATTGGTGGCCATGCAATTGATGGCAGCCTAGTGGTTACTAGGTGTTCTGATTTTTTCACTGAGGTCAAATGGTTTGGTTTCTTGTATTATTTTTAACATGAAAATCTCCCAATGGTTAAAGGTTAACAACTGATTCAAAAAATGTTTTCAACACTGTTCAACCCAAGTGCAACCCCTCTGTGGACCACCTGTTTGAAACCCATGGGCATAAACGGATATGAGAGTGAAGGAGCCAAACAGCAGAGACAAGAGAACCACCAGCTGTTTACACTTTGTTGCAAGATCAAGGAATGGCAGCGGCTGTTTGTGGAAATGTCCTGGACTTGATCCAGAGGGATGGGTAAGCTCTGAAGGTAAATGCCACCTTGGGTGGTGGCTACAAGATGATATGTGATGAAATTTTTCACTAACATACATACACACACACACACACACACACACACACACACGCATGCATGCACGCGCATGCGTGCCAGTTTACATAAAAACTGGTGAAATCCAGATCAGCTCTGTGGCAGTGTTGTTCCCTGGTTTTGACAATGTGCCCTGCTCTGGAAGGTGTTATTGTTGGGGACAGCTGGAAGAAGGGTACATGGAAATTCTGTTTCTTACAACCTCTTGTGGGGCTTAAGTTCTTTCCAAAAATAGTTCTTTAAAAACGTGCCCACAAAAAAGTGCGATGGTCAGAATGACAGTGCTGTCTTCCACCTGTCATAGGTGCCACCTGCACCACAGGCCCGTTTTCCTCTTCTTCATGTAGCTGGCCACATGACCACAGCCAGATGACTAATTCCAGCTGCCCTGAGGTGAGGGGGAAGCCATGGTGGAAGTCTGGGGTCATGCCTTTCAGAGAAGGGACCAGGCCTCCTCCCTGGCAGAAACATGCACTTGATGGCCAGGAAACAAGAGCAGTATCAGGGGCCGGGTCCCAATTCCATCTCATGGGAACCATCGTTACTCCAGGGCTTTGTTACAGCCCTCAGAGAGACCTCCTGCCTAATCCTCTGCCATACTCATTTTTTAACAAAGCAATCAGCACATCAGCAAGGTGGATTTTCAGCCCAACCCTCAGACCACACAAGCCGGGGATGAGCAAATGAAATTTACAGAAGCCAAACTGCTTGGGTCCCTGGTGAAAGCTACTCGTATGAAGCGGTGACAGTCTTTCTTCCACCTCTCCCTTGTCCCCAGTGTAATTTAGATGGAGATGCAGACTCCCCCCTCCAGAGGAGCCACCTCAGTGAAGATGGAGGATGGAGGGACTCCTCCAAAAGCAATCACCCTTTCTTTATCTCCTCTCACGCTAGACCAAACAGCACACCTGCGGCTGGGCTCTCTATTAGATATGGGTGGGGTACCTTGGTCCTGGCTTCTCAATCACCTGAACTTAATATCTGTGCGAAGAGAACTCTGCACAACTCTACTCTCCAGAATGACTTCTCCATTTGAGGGAAGGTGGCTTATCCATGTGAGAGCACCATACTGCTGAATCTGAAGGCTTTTGGGAGGAGAGGGCTGCACTGTCCCCATTTTCTCAGGTTTCCATGCTAGCGTTATTACTGAAAAAAAGACATCTGCTGCTCTAAGGCATCAGTGCTACTCAGAAGGGGAAAAATTCTAATTTAGACTAAACGGTTGAACATCATTAAAGATATGTGATTTTTTTTTTCTAAAATTATCTTTTCAAATCAGATTCTTAGTATAGTCCGGCTTCATATTTAAGTTAACTGTGGCTCGATCTATGAAGAAATCTGCTTTTTGTGTTGTCTCACACTCAGAGGGTTGAGGCTGGCTTCCCAGAAACTCCCAAAGTCAGCCTTCATCTCCTTCCTGCACTGATGAGCTGGGGACTGGCAAAAAGAAGCACTGATCAAATGCAAGTAAGTCCAAGCTCAGTACCAGCTTGACACAACTGTGGAGAGTCGGACCAAGCTGATATTCCCAGCAGACACCCGGATACAGCAGCAGAAGGCAAGTCTTTGGCATTCTGTCCAGTTCATTTCCCCAATCTGTCTGTTGGACCTATCTCTAGAAGGCAAAGAATGCCCTAAGTACAATAGATAGCAATAAAGACAGGAGTCAGCAACTATTTTTAAACAGATTTGCCTAGAAAAATATAGATTTCCAGTCTTCAGTCATTGGTGCACCAACTATTTTGTGTGCTAAAAAGAACATTTCCAGCACAGTGCATGAAAATGATGACCCCAACCCAAAGCTCATCCCGGAGCAATTCTGGTTGAAGCCAGGCCACCAGACCATGGATGGCAAGAACATTTTAAAAAGCACTGGCCTCAGAGAACTCCAGTGAGGGTGATCTCTATGTCTGGCTTCCCTTAAAAGGACTCTCCTGGCATCTAAGTGCACACAAGCATCAAACTACATCTTGATTTTCAAACAAGGCACTTAACTGTCAGATGGTCTGGGACCAAGGAGTAGCCACAGTTTCAAGGAAATAAACTCGGATTTTTTACTGCCTCATCTGGAATGAGAGCCTTGGATGTAGGTTTGCAGTTCCAGGAAACTGAAGTGAGAAGAGGCCATTTGTTTCTGGTATAGTTCATCTTTTTATCAGTGAATTTTAGAAGGGCTCTAATCACACAGGCCTCTAGGAATGAATGAATAAATTAATGATTGTAAGAACTCCATGGAGATGACAAATGGAAACAAAGACACATTAAGAAGACGCTTCCCTTTCTCATTATTACCAAGGGATAGCTGTAACTATCTAAAGTTGCCCATATAAAATGATTAAAATTAATTAGAAGTCAATAAACTGTGATTATTAGAGGGAAGAACACCGTCAGAAGGAAACTAAAGGTTCTGAAAAGCAAAAGGCATTAAACAGCCACCTTAGGATGTCTGGATTTAAATGAGAAAGAATAGCAGAGAGCCTTGAGGAAGAACAAAATAGGTTCCTTCAGCCCAGCACAGTGCTTCAGTCAGGAAACACAGGCCCTGCCCATTCTGGCAGGAAGCTAATTGATAATTATTAAAAAGTGTGATCCTAAGGAGTTAACATTCAAAATACATAAAGAGCTCACACGCCTCAACATACAAAAAGCAAATAACCCGATTAAAAAAATGGGTGGAGGATCTGAACAAACACTTCTCCAAAGAAGAAATTCAGGTGGCCAACAGACACATGAAAAGATGCTCCACATCGCTAATCATCAGGGAAATGCAAATTAAAACCACAATGAGATATCACCTCACACCAGTTAGGATGACCAACGGCCAAAAGGCAAGCAACAACAAATGCTGGTGAGGATGCAGAGAAAGGGGAACCCTCCTACACTGCTGGTGGGAATGTAAGCTAGTTCAACCATTGTGGAAAGCAATATGGGGGTTCCTCAAAAAACTAAAAATAGAAATACCGTTTGACCCGGGAATTCCACTCCTAGGAATTTACCTGAAGAAAATAAGATCCCAGATTCAAAAAGACATATGCACCCCTATGTTTATTGCAGCACTATTTATAATAGCCAAGACATGGAAGCAACCTAGGTGTCCATCAGTAAATGAATGAATAAATAAGATGTTGTACATATACAAAATGGAATATTATTCAGCCATAAGAAGAAAATAAATCCTACTATTTGCAACAACATGAATGGAGTTAGAGGGTATTATGCTCAGTGAAATAAACCAGGCAGAGAAAGACAAGTACCAAATGATTTCACTCATCTGTGGAGTAAAACAAAGCCAAAACTGAAGGAACAAAACAGCAGCAGACTCACAGACTCCAAGAACGAAAGAATGGACTAGCAGTTACCAAAAGGAAAACGGTTGGGGAGGGTGGGAGAAGAGGATTAAGGGCTATTATGATCAGCACACATAATATAGGGGGGTCACAGGGAAGGCAGTAAAGCACAGAGAAGGCAAGTAGTGACTCTATAGCATCTCACTATGCTGATGGACTGTGACTGTAATGGGGTATGTGGTGGGGACTTGATAATAGAGGGGAATGTAGTAACCATAATGTTGCTCATGTGAAACCTTCATAAGATTGTATATCAATGATATCTTAATAAAAAAAAATGCTGATTCAAGAAATGGTGGTTTAAGAAGAGCACAGAGCTGCAGAAGTACCAGTTTAAAGATTCAGAAGTATGCTCTTAGTCCTGGGAGGAACAGTGCGGGCCATGAGAAGAGGTGGGCTGGGGCCAGGCCTATTAACCTTGGGCACGTCCTGCAGTGATCACTTAATTTCAAAAAAGTCCAGGTCAAGCCCTTAAGCAGCGTCCCAGAGCCTCCTCCTAGAGGCTGCATCTGCTGCCTGGGCTGTGACAGGCATCTACCAGTTGCTCTCCTTGTCTGCCAGTCAACTCCCCACCTAGTAGCCAGAGTGGCCCTTCTAAGACTTAGAAGATCAGACTGTGTCACTAGTCTGCCCAAAAGTCTCCGATTCTTTCCCATATCACTCGGAATAAAAGCTAAAGCCACTCCCACCTGCCCAACCCCTGACCTCTCCTGCTTATTAAGCCATCCCCAGCACCCTCCGACCCCAGGGCCTTGGTGCTGGCTGTCCCCTCTGCTGAGAACACTCCTCTCCTAACACCCTCAGGGCTCCCTTCCACACTGCTTCAGGCTTCCACCCAAAGTCCCCTCATCAGATGGGCCTCTGCAGACAGCAGGATGCAGCAGCCCCTCTGCCACTCTCCATCTGTGCTCTTGTTCCACATGATTTTACTTCAGAGGACAGAGCATCACCTGATGTTTTTATTTATGTCTCTGGTCTCTGCACTCCCCAAATAGAATGTAAACTCTGTGTTTCCTGATACAGCCCCAGAGCAGTGGTGTTCACCTAAAGGAGATTTTTTGCCCCCCACGGAACACAGGGCAATAGCTGGAGATGTTTCTGGTTGTCAAAACTGGGGTGGAGAGGGCTACCGGCATCTAGTGGGTGGAGGCCAGGGTGCTGCTAAACGTCCTACAGTACACAGGACAGCCCCCAACAGAGAATAAGCAAGCTCAAAGGTTGTGGTGCGCAGGCTGAGACACCCTGCCCTAGAGCCCAGCACAGTGCCTGGCACTGTACGTCCTCAGTATTTGGTGAATGAGTGCCTGAATGAATAATGAACAGCCAGCATCAACAGAGCACCAGGCTTAGGAACCCAGGCCATGAGGTCCCACGCGTTCCTGTCCAGCACTCCCTGTGTGGCAGGCGTGCCCCTTAATCACCAAGCCTCAGCTACTACTCAGAAAGACAGGTAATCACAGATCCGCCTCGTGGAGCTGTCGTGGAGATCAGATGAAGGGAAGAACCATGACGGGCTCAGCACATGCCTGGCACACACAACACATGGCATCCACACTCCCATTCACTCCAAGGAGACTGACCGTTCACACTGGCGGTCACTGGGCATCATGCACTCGAGAGAGATCACGTGTGTCTAGGGTCCTCAGCTCAAAGCCTGGATCAGACAAGCAGGCACAAGGATTATCTGTTCACAGGAAGCAAGCGCAGGGCCCAGGCACGCCAGCATCCTGGAGACACAAGCTCACATGGCACCCTGCTTCCTCTCCCAGGAAAGCCCGGCTGGCTGGCAAGCACTCCCAGTCACAGGTGCACAGCAGGGTAGTGCAAGCCCAGGAGCAGGAGGCAGTGACACCATCAGAACAGGCTTCCTTCTCAAGGCTGGGGGACTCACCCTGCGCTGGGAGCCCAGGCCAGCGGGACGCTGCAGAAGGAACCCAGAGGCAAGGCAAAAGCTGCCAAAGACAGGCCGCATCTGCTCCTCTTCCCTGGGACCTCCTCCTCTCCACAAAGCTCTGAATTCTCAGCTAAGTAAGTCAGAAAACTCAGCTGGACAGAGTGTAAGTGTGGGGAGGGGAAGACGTCAGAAGACGCCAAGGCCACAGCATTCTCATCCCCCTACTCAGCCTATGCCTCCCACAACCCCACACGGGAGGCACTAACCCACTGGCCCTTCCTTAACTGAGCCCAACGTGCCCACAAGATACACACCCCGTTCAACACCATGCTTCCGGATCCCAGGCTTCAGGGAGAAGAGAAGGAGATATGGGTTCTGAGAAAGATCAGGGAGAAGGGTGGCATGAAAACATGAGACTCAGCTAGCAATGGAGAGGGTCACGGATTTACCCTGCTGGGCATCAGGGTCAGGGGCCATTCTTCACATACTTTGTTTCATCAAATGTCCCCAGCAAATCTTTGAAGAAGGGATTTTTTTTAATATAATTTATTTTATTATCATTAATTTACAATTACATGTGCAATATTACGATTATTAAACTACCCCTTCATCAGGTCCCCCCCACCAACCCCATTACAGTCACTGTCCATCAGCGTAGTGAGATGCTATAGAATCACTACTTGTCTTCTCTGAGTTGTACTGCCCTCCTCGTGCCCCCCCAACATTACATCTGCTAATCGTAATGCCCCTTTTTCCCTCTTATCCCTCCCTTCCCGCCCATTTTCCCAGTCCCTTTCCCTTTGGTAACTATTAGTCCATTCTTGGGTTCTGTGAGTCTGCTGCTGTTTTGTTCCTTCAGTATTTTTTCTTTGTTCTTATACTCCACATATGAGTGAAATCATTTGATACTTGTCTTTTTCGGTTTGGCTTATTTCACTGAGCATAATACCCTCTAGCTCCATCCATGTTGTTGCAAATGGTAAGATTTGTTTTCTTCTTATGGCTGAATAATATTCCATTGTGTATATGTACCACATCTTCTTTATCCATTCATCTACTGATGGACACTTAGGTTGCTTGAAGAAGGGATTATTAAGCCATTTTACAGAAGAGAAAACAGAGCCTCAAAGTCACCTACCCATGGTCACAGATGTAAAAACAGCCTGAAATTTAAATGTCCTTTTCCAAGTGAGGTGGTCTGCATTGGAGGGAAACCACCAAGGCTCTGACTTTCCGTTCCCACGTGGAACAGGTGGTTGCCCCCGCCCTGATTCCTCGCCCCACACTCTCTGCCCCTCACTCACTGCTCCCAGGAGCGAGGGGGACCTCCCCACCCCAGAGACCAGTGGGAGCTGAGCAGGCTCGCTCTGCCCCCTGAGGGCTCTCTCTCAGGGCCTGCCCACCTAACCATGACTATGCTCAGGAACTGGCCCTGTGGGGGTTCCCCCTGACTACTGAACTCAGAGATGGCATTGTTGTAAGCCTGCTTGCCCGTGGGTTTAAAGCTCTGTTTTCCAGTCAGAGTTGTGGGCAACAACACTACCATTTTCATCTGCGTCTCTGGAAGAGGTGACGTCTCGGGTGATTAAGTGCTACCCAGGCAAGTGGGGGAGAGGGAACGGTGTTCCAGGCAGAAGGGCTAGCAGGGACAGCATCGTGAAACCAGTGTGTACAGAGACCAGGAGTAACTTAGCGTGCCTGAAATGCAACTTGACAAGGTCCCAGCAGGTGCTCTGCTTGTCAAGCCCCCTATTCAGCCTGGAGGCTGTGCTATTCCAGAGGGTGAATGCCAAGGGGTAGAGCCCTGTAGGGGAGAAGCTAGTGGCTGAGACAAGAGTGAAAGGGAAACACTTTACTGTGTCTCAACAGTATCTCTTGAGTTTTTCCCATATAGAGGTATTAATATACAAAATAAAAACTTCAAAAGTGATTTTTAAAGTTAATATTTAGGATCCAGAGAAGGTTGCCAAAGGGGAACGGAAGGGACACATATGCACCCCCCACTTACTGATCAGGCCTCTCACCGGTGGGTGTAACTGCCTCTTTTTAGAAATAAGGAAATGGCGGTCTAGAGAGGGGAATTCACGAGCACAGCAGACAGCAGGGCCAGGACGTGAGCCCACCGCTGGAGCCTGGAGCATTCTCCAAGCCTCACTGTCCCCTCCCCTTAATGACATGGCACAGGGTGACCCACCCAGGTCCACAGATTGGGTATCCAGCCCGGCCAGGCTACCTCCACCCTGGATTCAAACCTAGTAACTGCCCCCCTGATGCAACTTCTACAAACCGAGCTGCCCCAGCTCTTCTGGCAGCACATTTCAAACAAAGCTGACATTTCAAGCAAGTCTGACTGGCGCCTCATCCCCTGAGCAAGAAGCCTGTTTTGGATCAGCTCTGAATTGCCTCAAACTGTTATATAAGCTGCTGCCAGGCCCAGCAGAGAGAGCCAGAGCCGACTAGAAAGCTCAAGACCAAAAGGCAATCTAGCTTAGAGAGGGTGGTCAGTGGGGGCCCACACCTGAGCATTTGTAAACGAATCAGGCATCTGTGCTGTTAAGAGGGTCAGCACCTCAGCTAGAAGGATGAAATCCTAAAAGGGGTTGGGGGGAGGAGGGACTCATGTTTTGCTCAGAAGAACCAAAAGCTCAGACATCATACAGGACCTGGGGAGCTCCCAGCAGCCCAACAGCCACCGTCGAGGGAAGGCTCTGCCAGGCCAGTGACACCAGCCTACAGCAGGAAGTCGCCCTGAAAGGGACTCATGGAAATGCCCTGGGGATCAGGTGCGCCAGGGTCTCCCCACAGCAGCTAAAATACAGCTTCCCTGGACTAAGCACCCCACTGGGAGTCCCAGCTCTGCTGGCCACAGCTGCCCGAGGCTGAGCAGATCACTTCACCTCTCCGGGCAGTGGGGCAGCAGCAGGGCCCCTGTCATGGACTGCTGTGAGGAGTGAGCCACTGTGTAGGGCACCGCTGCCCCCTCCCAGGAGGACCCTCCCCATCCTGTCAATGTGACCTTAACCCTCTGACCCCCACCCCTTAGCCCTTCCCTCCTCCTTCACCCTAGAGGCAGCCCCATCCTTCCCCACTCACCCCAACTCCCACCAGCCATAGTGGGGACACACAGGCCTCTGTTGGTTACACTTGGCACCTCGCACTGGGCTCGAGGCCTCTCTGGTTCTGGGTAAGGAGGGGAAGCTGTACTATGGGCCCTGAAACGCTGATTAGGTTTCCTGCTTCCAGAGGACTCATTCAAGGTGAGGGTGGGGGAAGGTCATTGCACCTGTCACTCAGTGCCCACAGGTAACAAAGAATGCATCACTCCCACATGACCCAACTGACCTTCCTTTTTCCCCACCCACCCATTGATTTGTTTCTGTGTTTTATCACCATTGTTATTTCCACTGGATTTTGAGCTCCTTGTGTGCAGGGTCCATGTTCTGAGTACACTGGCATAAGCACTTTATACATATTAACTCATTTAGTCCTCGGACAAACTATGATGCTGGGACACTTACACTCTGCATTTTAATGATGGGGAAACTGAGGCACAGAGCTTCTGAACAGCAGAGCTGCATCTCCTTCACCTTCAACTCCACAGCACCTAGAACAGTGCCCAGCATGTAACAGATGCTCAGTAAATGTTTGTGGACTGAATAAACAAACAGATAAAGAAGGGAAGTAAATCTAAATTCCATCCGAATGTTACAGTGACCAAGACAGTCACTGAAGGTCTAGTAGATAAAATTCGGTGGGAAGTTACCCCTTTAAAGAAACCTGCTCGGCTTGAGGCTTGTGTTGATGTGTCACCTAGGGACACCCCTTGTGGTTAAGGGGCAGGGGCTCCGGGTACAATGAAAGGGGTCGGCCAACGCACCACCATCCCCTCCTGACACTGTGCCGGCAGGACCTCAGCCAAGCACGGGCGGCCTGCAGGCCCCGCCACCTCCTCTGAATCATCACTCCAGCCCTCTCCAAGGCGCAGAATGTTTGGAATTGCATTGCCAGGCAATGAGCCAGACCTCTTCACTAGTTTTGAAAATCCCTTCCAGTAATAGCCGAGAGGAAAAAAAAGGACCCACTCAACATGGCTTATTGACAACCCAGGATGTTTTCCTTGCCCTCTCTGCCCAGCTCAAGATCAGAAATGAGGAGAGACCAAAGAAAACAAATGGGTCAGCTGGGCTTATTACCTCTCTCCCCCACCTATAGCTCCCCAACCCCCCGAAAAGGAAAGGAGGCCATGATTAGGATTCCAGTGTTGAAATCAATATCCACAGATAGTCAGTTATATCTCATGAAAAACCATGACAAAGGAGAAATATTTTCTAATCAGCTGTATATTCCCTTTCAAAACAGGACCAGACACCTACATCTCCCCTTCAGAAAGCTATTAGCAACGAACAACTGAAGTTATTCCAATGGCGAACAGAATGTTCTGTACATGCTTCATGTTTTTCAACTAGAAAACACCAGTGGTGGCCCCCACCCCACCTCACTGTTAAAATAGGGCACCAGCGCTGGACGTCAAACATTGAGACAACCACCCACAGCTGCAGAAGGAACGCAGCGGCAAGGCCGGCGAGGATGGAGCCCGAGCTCCCCCTGGTGGCTCCAGTGCTGCTGCTCCGCCATCAGAGGGAAGAAAGGCTGCTTCCAGCTCCCAAATAATCACAAATTCAAATGATTAATTCAAAAGTAAAAGCTCATTTTTTAAAGAGGAAGTGAAGGATTGTAAGGCTGGAATGAATACCAATAAATATCAACTGAAGGAATGTTCAGTAAGTTCCAGTAAAACAGCACCAGATTGGGGCCATTTATCCTTCTACACCGACAGTGCCCCGAGTCATCTTCAGGGCAGGGGTGATGGAACTAAATAGCTCCCAAAGACACACCCCAGAACAAATGCTTTCTGGGATCCAACATTTTCTTGTTCATTTTTCTCCTAAGTTTCATTCCCTGAGTCATGTAGGACACAAGTGGTAAAAATAAAAATAAATGAACAAAACATGATTCCTGGAATATAGCCCACTGCCTCCTTCTCTTATCTCAGGGTGTCTCGCCCTCGGCACTGGGGATGTCTTGGCTGGATCATCCTCTGTTGGGGGGCTGTTCTGTGCACTGAGGAGGTTTAGCAGCAGCCCTGGCCTCCCCCTCTGATAGCAGTAGCCCCCACCCCAGTTGGGGCAACCCAAACTATCTCCAGACAGTGCCAAATGTCCCCTGGGGGTTGGAATTCCCCCAGTGGAGATGCACTGTCCTATCTGATCATCACTTCCATTCCTAAAGCCACCAGCCTCCCAGGCAGTCTGTACATGAATCCCCTCTAGAGGGAAGATTAAGCAGTAAATGCCACATAAAGGGAACTCTAGGGGCCTCTGCAGCAGGCATGCTTCCAGTAAAACAGGAAATCAGGTCCACCTGCTGCAGTTCAACAGGAAGGCCAAGTGCTGCTCTTGGGATGATTAGCTAGCAATGTCCCCTTTGAAGATGTTAATAATCCCAGCACCTAAGTTATTGAGCATTTAATAAGCTGAGCACTTTTGAATATGTTTATCCAATTTTCCTTATCAAGTTATAATTTGCATGAAGTATCTTGAGTATCTTTCACATATTAGTTCACTGAATCGTTACAATCCTATCAGATGGGTACTAGTGTTTGCCCCATTTTACAGACGACAACACTGAGGCATGGGTAGGTTAAATAACTTGCCCAAGTTCCCACGGCGGCACCGTGGAGGGATGTGCATAAAACACAGCCGGCCTCCCTGGCAGAACAGAACAGCAGCAGCAAGAACAGCAATACTACAACCACCAGGGTTGCTGCAGGTACTTGAGGCAATTATCACAAACTGAGCACCCAAGTGTTTACTTTTTCCGAAGTCTGGAACCCTTTGGAAGAGAGTGATGAAAGCAAAGGACCTTCTCCCCAGGAAATCCACATATAAAAGCACAAATACAATTTTGCACAGAATCGCAAGAGGCTTCTGAAGCTGTGAGTCTGCAAGCCTCTAGAAAAGCACCCAGGCACAACTCACCTCAGGCTCGGTGCTCAGCCCTGCAGATACATCATGAGAATCCTGCAGGCAGGGCATATTCCACTTCGTTTCATGGACTGGGAAGCTGAGCTCAGGGGAGGTAAGGCACTTGCCCAAGGTCACAGACTGAACCCCAGTGTTCTTTCCACCCCAAATGCTGCCTCTCTCAGCTCAATCCATGAGTGGCCACCCACGCCAGGACACTCAAAAAATAAAGGATGCATGAAGTAGAGACAGGATTTATATTTCCAATCTCCTAGCAGCACTGATGAGAGAGACTTGACAGTGACAGTATAAGGGCTGCTGGCTGCTCAGATTAAATCTGAAGGTCACATTTGCTTTTCACAAAAGAAGTGGATTCACCTTTACAAACCCTACAAGACAGCGTCTTTTCATAGCAGCCCATAGGAGTCTGGGCGCTCACACAAAGGCCACCCTGCCTCTTCCCAACCAGTCATGCTTCCTACATAGGCCAACACCTGGCCTAGGGTAGAAAAAGTTGTGGACCAAATATCAGTCAGGATGCTTATGGATGATAGCTCACCTAGCCAAAGTTCATCCAAGGTCAACTCAACAGCCCACATATTTGCAAAGAGACAGTCAGTAAGGGGGAAACAAAGACACCTGCCTTTGACAGAACACTAATGAGATCTACCAGGCAAGACACTAGAAACACCCAGACTTCCACAACTTGGCTCTTTTCATTAATGTATTTTTAACTGAAGGATAGCTGATAAACAGTATTATAAGTGTGCAGCATAGTAGTTCGACATTTACATATATTGCAAAATGCTCACCAGACTACTTAGCTCTTTAATGGTTGCCAAAGAATGTGGGTGTCATGACTCCTTTCTCAAACAGACGGTTAGAAGCACAAGGAACCTTTGAGGACAGCCTCCTCATTTTACAGTTGGGGAAACTGAGGCACACAGTGGTCACAGGACCCCCTCCATCAGAGCTGGAATCATGTCTTGCAAATGGGTTTCAGCCCCGGGCAAGTTCACTATGGATTCAGTGTGACCAAAGAAATGACAGTAGAATGTTCCTGGGGTGAAAGGGTCATACCCAACTTTATTTCCACGGTGGCAGGTCTATCACTAAAATCTCGTCTACTCAGAGCGAGTCTGCATGCAGCAAGCCAGTCTCTGCCTCTGGGCCCCTCTGCCCACACAGCCATCCTCTGGGCCTCTCTGCCTGCACAGTCTCCTGCACAGCCGTCCTCTGGGCCTCTGTCCTTGGCACTGTCCCCATTCCAGCCTCTGCTCTCCTGCAGCCGTGCCACCGTGTCACTCAGAACACTGAGCAGAGCTCTTTATATAGGGTCAATAGCAACATACTGCCCACACATGCGTAGTTTGCTAACCAACCAGGGCCAGGTGGGAATCCTGGCCACAGGAACTCTCATTTTATCCACAAATCAGAACCAACTTTCCTGATGCCCCATCTAATGCCCTGCTACCACCCCCAGCTGCCCCCTCCCTGATGGGTGGGGAGGGGGAGGGTCCACGCACTCACTGCACCACTCCTGGCACCAGGCGAACCCTGCAAGCCAAGCCAGAGAGGCGATGCTCATTAACAGCTGTGCACCTGTCCTTGGGAACTCGCTTTCAGTTCAGCCCTAAGGAACACTTTTTAAATTTATCGCACTTGTCAGAACTAGAGTAACCACTAGTTCACTCATTCATTCCTTCATTCCTTCAACGAGTCTGTGGCAGGCGGGAGTTTAGGCACCGCGATGCGGCGGTGAACAGGCAGGAAGAGTGCCTGTTCTCGAGGGGCTTACAGCCCAGGGTGGGTACGGAAGATTAATGCAGTCTATCCTGGCCGTTAGGGCTTCGGAGCCCTGAAGTCCACAGACGTGAGAGGTCCAGGCAGGTGACATGATGAGGGAGATGGGCAGGCCCTTTCCATGGGCAGTCGGAAGGAAAGTCCTCCAAAGGTGGACATTTCAACAACCTGAGTGCTTTCCTCTGAGGGTGGAGCATCCCAGACACTGTGGGTTTCCAAGAACAGGGAGGAAGGAGCGTGGGAGGGCAGCCCGGCCCAGTGCGTCCTAGTCCTAGGGCCTTCCACAGCCTCTCTGGGCCTATTTTGTCAACTCCAAAGGCCAAGAGTCCCATTTGCAGGGATGGTGGGAGAATTAAGTGATAATATAGATAAAGCTGGTTCACAGTAGCAAAATAAAGGAGGAGATACCATATTATTCATCTTTTCCAGGCACACCTTGAAGGAAAATCCAGAATTGCCCTAGAAATAGGTACAAACTTTAAGGATGGATATTACACCTGATGACTGGCAGTGGTCATCTGGAAAGAACCAGGACTGGGGCATAGAGCTCGAACCCTTGGAGCCACTGAATGGGCTCAGAATGGAACTGCACAGAGGGTCCCCAGAAATGACATCAGAAAGAGGTGGCCTCGGAGCAACACCACCGCCTGACACCCAAACACATGAGGACGCTGGACCTCTGCGTGGATTCTCTCGCTGTCCTCGGCCTGGTCCTCAGCCTCCCTGGCATCGACCTGGGCAAGAACCCAGAGTGGCGAGGCTAATCCTCGGCACCCGTGGAAGCCCCTACATACCCGACGAGGCTCCAGCCCGGGTGACGCCTGGTTCGGAACCCCGTCTTGTACCTTCACCTGCTGGTACCTTTAACCCTCAGAACAGCCCCGAGGAGCCAGCCCCAGGGAGTCTGGTGGGGAATCAAAAAGAACGAGAGAACCCCAGTGAGGAAGTACTGGAGCCGGGGCCTGAGCCCAGGCTGGTGGCTCCAGGCCGCCCCTGTGAAGCCTCCCTCGCTCTGCTTGGTCCTGTGGCACTCAGCACGTCTCTGAACCATGGTGTCAGTGCACTGTGCTCAGGGCACCAGCTGGGGACTGTCAGCAGCTTGAGAGTGTGGACGCCACACCAGCTCAGACGTCCCCACCCCTCAGAGGCACCAGGGAGGCCTTTGAGAACCTCTGACACGAGGAACGGCTGTCAGGGCAGGAGGACTGAGGAGCCTGCCCGGTCTCTGCAAGACGATGTGGGGAAAGTCACATCACTCCTGCTTAAGCCCCTCTGCCTGCTTCCCACTCCTCTTAGCATAAAATCCAAATGGACTGCCTGCTCCAGCCTCCCCCTGCCCAGCTGTCTCCTCTGCCCTCCCCCCAGCCACACTGCCACAGCCACCAAACCACCCTGTCCCCTCATCCCACAGGCCTCAACGCAGGATGTCACCTGAGACGTCCTGACAACCACCTTGAAACAGGTCCCCCAAACCCGTGCTTCGCCCTTCCCAGTACTTGTGGAGATTTCCAGGGGCAAGTCCACGTGCCTGTTAACACCCCTGCTGGGTCCTCTCCACTGGCCTGGCAGCTACTCAGGCAGGATTCTGGCTTCTGGTTCACCAATGTATAGGCCAAGGTTGGCACAGTGTCTCACAAGGAAAGCACAAGCATGGGGCACAAAGAGAGTTGAGTAGAAGAAAGGATCAGGCAAACAGTGAAAGAAAGAATGGGGAAGAAGAGAATAAAGAACAAAAATGCACTTTTTTCTTCATCAAGAAAAGCACTCCCCCAAAATTTGCTGAAAGCGTAGATCGAATGTTACGTGTTCTTATAAAGCACCCATCAAGAAATAGTTTGGGAGGAAATTTTGGAGGTGATGGGTGCGTTCAATATGGATTGTGGTGACGGCTTCATGGGGGTACTTAGCTCCAAACCCATCAGGTCTCACACATTAAATATGTGCAGCTTCACATAATGTAGTGGGGGGCACGGGAAAGGCAGTATAGCACAGAGAAGACAAGTAGTGACTCTACAGCATCTCACTACGCTGATGGACAGTGACTGTAATGGGGTTTGTGGTGGGGACTTGATAATAGGGGGAGTCTAGTAACCATAATGTTGCTCATGTAAGAAAAAAAAATATGTACAGCTTTTTGTATGTCAAACAAACCTCAATCAAGTGTTTTTTTAAAAAAACAACAGAAAAGCACTCCTGTCTCTGCTGCTCTCTCATGGGGTGACCGCGCACCATGCCACCACAGTTCCTGGAGCTCTGAATCCAGCATCCCATATAAATGAGGGGGCTACAGGGGCTGACCACCACAGAAGTCCTTTTTGCACAAGACATGTGGGACAGCGTCCATGACTATCAAATAGCACAGGGCAGCACCCATGCTCTCCAAGCACACGGTGGGCCTCACAACGTGACACCCCACAACGTGGCATCTCCCCCTGGCAACATGTAAACAGTCACCAAACACTTTCCCTGATCAGCGACCACAAACCCTGCCACCACCGCCCTGCTATGGCCCTTCTGCCGGCACGTTCCTGGCTTACAAGACATGCTCTTGCCTCTTCCGAGCTCACGCTTCCTGGCTGAAGGGAAAGGTGACATGGTTAAGTCCGCTGAGGAGCCCGAGCCAACGCCCTGCAGCCTAGGACGCCCACAGCAGACCCGTGGCTGGGGCCCGCCCTTCCCAGTCACACGGCCTCGAGAGGCAAGCCAAGTAGAGCCAGACAGGCCACGTTCACAGCACAAAGGAGACGTGTGCCCTGTGCCACGGGTACCCACCAGCTCCTCCCCCAAAGTCACATCTCAGTGGCAGGGAGGCCATAGTCAAGTTGCCAGGTGAGCCTGTGAAAGGCAAACCCCCTGCTTCCCAACCACATCAACACCAGGAAAAAGAGGAGAGAGGCCAGAGGTGGACGTGGGGCCACAGCCCCAGGAGTTTGGCTACACGGCCTTGAGCACTGTACTCAGTGATTTTCCCATCTGTACAATGGGCCAGTGGTGCCTGCACCTTGCAGGTCAGTGTAAAAGCAGGGACGACTTCAGGGAGGCATCGAGCACAGTGCCTGTTGCCTTACCATTTAATGAGTACTAATCACTGTCATAATTATTACTGACCACCAGGAGACCATCTTATGCCATCCCCATAAGCCATACTTGTCTACCAGTCTTCAACCTTACTTACCTTGCTTGGCATTAAAGCCTGGTGATCACACGGATGGGAGGGGTCCCCGCTAAAGGCAGACACACTGGCTATTCCAAAAGGCCTCACAGCTCTGGGCCTGGGTCGGCCTCCAGCACAACGGCCCATATCACTTCTCTCGCACCCCAACCCCCATCCGTACCCTCTTGGACGCCATACTGGGACCCAAAGGACTATTTAATCCAAAACTTTGTTGAAACATTGTTGCCACAAATTCAGTTTCAAAAAATTCCAATAGTTAAATGAAACTGTATTCATTATAAAACTTGGTGTTTGGAGTAAACCAGCTTAAAGAACAAATGATGACAAGGTGGACAGCTATTTTGTGCCAATTCCAAGCCAGTTTGAGAAGGATTTCTATGTATGTTTAAAGGCACTAGAGGTTAACGACATGGATTTCTTATGTCTCGTTTCACTTCAAAAATATATGACTTTATTTTAATTCAATTCCAGTATATTAGGCAAATTCTTTTTCTATTTACCCACTTATTATTTTAGGTGGATATGAAAATGATAACCTAGGGTGAAATTCCTTAAACCATCTATAATGAAAAACACACACAAAGTTGTAAACATTGGGTGTTTTGAGTGGAGAGACGGCAGTGATGGAGAAAAGAACACACATGGGCTAGTTCCTGGCCCATCACCAGGTTAGGGGAAGTGGGGGAATGGGGAGGCGGAGGGTCAGCACGTGCCCACACTGGCTGGCGTGGGTGAGAGGTCAGCAGTTCCAGTGTTCACGGCCCCACCAATCCTCATTGTCTTAGTCTGTTCAGGCTGCTAAACAAAATGCCACAGGCTGGGTAGCCTATAAACAGCAGAAATGTCTTGCTTACGGGTTCTGGAGGCTGGGAGTCTTAAGATCAAGGTGACAGCGTGTTCAGGGGAGGGCCCTCTTCAAGGGCAGGTGTCTCACTGTGTCCTCACGTGGTGGAAGGGGCAAGAGAGCTCTCTAGGGCCTCTTTTATAAGGTCACTAATCAAATTTATAACCTCAAGACTAATCACCGCCCAAAGCCCCACCAGCTAATGCCACCACATTGGCATTAGGATTTCAACATATGAATTTTGGGAGGGGACACACACACCCAGACCATAGCAGTCAGAGCAAAAAGTGCCCCGGAAAATAATTAAACAAGTTTGGTATGCTCATCCTGAAAACCTAGTATCCTCACTCAGAAATTGCTTGCTTTATTAAAAAGATAGTAATAAGTTTAAGGCTCTCACACCTGGATGCCCACCATTATTGGCACAATGCTGCATGCCCTGCTCATCTAGAGGCATGAGGAATTGTGAAGGCTGTGGAGTCAGAAAACCCAGGTCCATCACCAGCCTCACCACTTACTCTACCTAGGCACCATGACTGGCACATAGTAGGTGCTCAATAAATATTTATTGAATGATATCTTCTCTGAGATACCTTACCCCAATACCTTCTCAAATTACCTAACCCCACTAAGCCTCTGTTTTCTTAAACCAAAAGAGAGAATAATATTACCTGTACTTCAGAAGTTACTGGGGGATTAAATGAGAAAACGTAAATTTTAAAGCTTAGGCATAATACTTGGGACATAGTAAGCTCTGCAAAGCAAATTATTACTTTTCCTTGGTTATATTTTTACACAATGTTGTTGCCAAAACTGGAGTGATATGTAAACACACTGACTACAGAAAAAGGGTGGAGGTGAGATGGAGGGTTCTCCCCAGCAATAAATCCAGTGCTACCCTCCTCAGACCTGCTGTTTCTAAATATACCAGTTGAGCTCCAGAAGTTTCATGTCAGGGCTTGTCAGGAACTAGCGGTAAGAGTCCACAGAGAAGAGCTGGAAAAGGCAGAGGGCCCCACCCCACCTGGCCGGGTGAGCTCAGCGGTGACAGAAGACTCAGCCGCCCCTAGGATTGTAGGTAGCAGGACAGAGGGGGACACGAAGCAGAGAACTCTTTTCCACCAGCTCTCACGACCAAGGAAATGAAAGTGCAGACAAGAGAGTCCGGGTGACAGCCATGAAGATCAGGGTGCTGTCACCCTCCTTTTGGCCTCCTCCCCGAGCCACACAGCCCCAGGAGGAGCAAAGAGCCGCTGCACTGGTCCCATCCCGCCGGGGCGCATTCCCTCTCCAAATCAGGCAGAGCACCCAAGAGAGGGCAGAACAGAGGCTATGAGCAAGCAACTCACGGGGCAGGATGGGGGCATGTCAAACAGCCTGGGGAAGGCACATCCACCTGGCCACAAGTGCCATCTTCCAGCTCTTAATGTAGGAAAATGCATTCACTAACACTGTGGCATGCAAAGAGACTGTAGAGGTCAGACTCCTCGCAACACACTAACTCAGCCCTGAAATGACTGCTCCCAACAAGCCCATAAATACAGGCCTAACTTTGGCCCCCAACTCCACAATGAGAAATTTCACCACAAAGGAACTGTAAACAGTAATCGTGGCCAATATTCTTAGAATGCACTCCAGGCAGGCCCAGCACTTCTCTTTTGTTGCTCACAAAGAATGAAGAAACTCACTGCAAAAACAGAAAACAAAAAAACACAAAACCTTTCTGGTGCCTCCCTCACCCTCTACAAAAAAAAAAAAAAAAAATCTAGTAAATTGTAATAACCCGAGCAATGGGAGAGTACGCCATCATTCCACAGGAGGCCTGGGAGATGAAGAAGAAAAGGAGGACTACGAAATACTGTTAAAAGAGCAGAACACAAGCAGGCACGTTGATAATAGCTAATATTAATCGACTCTTCACTCTGATCCGAATACTTTGCCAAGCACATCACAGTTCACCTTCACACCCACCATACGAGATGGGGTTCCTCACATCCTCATGCTCAGAGAAGGAAACAGGCCCACAGAGGCTTGAGGCCACCAGCTGGAATGGTTTCCAAGCATGCCCTCCTGGCTGGGTGAGCAGACTGCCCCCCAGAGCGACAGGCATGATGCAGTGACAGCCACATACAGCTCTGCACACCCAAAACACTAATTACAAACCTACCTACAGAGACAGAAGTATGGGTGTTTGGGCTGCTAGAAACTGTCTTTACTACTTCACTAAATAAATCAATTTTTCATGACAGGCGTTTGTGTTTTCTCCAACACCAAAGGACCTTGTGGAAAGAGAGGGCAGGAACATGGGTCTGGCCGCACCATCTGCTCTTGGGCACCAGACAAGGACAAACATATATGCCCAAAAGGGCAGGCCAGGACAAATCTCTTTGCCATGTCAGAGACTCTCTAAGAGGGGAAGGCTGCTTGCCAGAGGACTTGTCGATTATCCCCGAACACCAGGGATTCAATGCACTGCTCTAGCTCAACTACAATGCCAGGGCAGCCACCTGTACCAAGTGTGAAATGGGCCAGGAAGCCGCCGGGAGCCCTAGGGAGCACAGACTCCAGAGTTCCTTGTTGGACTCTTCCAGGGTTTCGGAGGGTCGAGCATCTCCCTTGGTGTGCCTCACGTGCTGGGACGCAATTCTCAATATGAAGCTGGGTAGGCCTTGGGACACCATGCCTGAGATGCCCCGTGTTATGGACTGAAGTGTGTGTGTCCCCCCAAGTTCCCATGTTGAAGCCCTGACCCTCAGTATGACTACATTTAAAGACAGGGCCCGGGTAACTGAGGTTAAAGGAGGTCCTAAGGGTGGGGCTCTAATCCAATAGGACTGGTGTCCGTTTAAGAACAGGGATGTGTGAGCAGGCAGAAAGACTGCAGCCCAGGAGGGAGGCCTCAGCAGAAACCAGCCCTGCCAGCACCTTGACCTTGAACTTCCAGCCTCCACAATGGTGAGAACTAAGTGTCTGTTGCTTAAGTCACCCAGTCTGTGGTGTTTTGTTACGTGGCCCCAGCATATGAATACACCCTGGATACCCGGACAGACTTGCTCTTCTCATTTTTCTGTGATGATGCAGGAGGTGGTGCAGGATGAGGGGAGACACAAGTCAAAACTACCCTCCACTCAAAACGTCTACGAATCCTTATTTCTTACCTCGAACACAAACAGGGCGGACCACAGTGCTGTCCCAAAGTCTCCCTGAAATTTACAGCCACTCCCACCCTGCACACAGCCACCCCGCACAAACCATGTTACTGCAAAGCAGCCAGTGTCACAATGTGCACATAGCGACCCATTTCCTCAGAGATTCCAGGCGTCAGCTCTGGATATATCCCTGCTTGCCAAAGACACCAAGTCATAAAACTGGATGTACATTTTCTGGGAAAGTGTATGAGTACAGACAAGAAAACCAGTGCAAATCCCTGCCATCAGCATAACTCGAGGGTGTTCAGAGGGATGTCCTCAGCAGAGATGCACAAGGAGGGCCAGCACCTCCCCCAGTGTCAGGACACAGCTGAGGGACACGGCCAGGCCATGATCCCTGTGGACCTCACAGGGCAGCTGACAAAGCAAACCGGGCTTACCCGAGACGGGGACCTCATCCTAGGGGCAGGAAACCCGCATGGAAGCACGATGCCGGCTACCCGCCGGAGGGGCACAAAGATACCCAGACCGTGCAAGGGGCCTGTGGACGCAGGCTGGGGCCTGCAAAGCACGGTATTCATGGCCACAGGCTCGGGGTCATTTTTCCTTACCAAATAAATGTAAATAAGGCAAAAACCAGTGTTGTTAAGGGTAAATACACCTAAGAGGAAATCTCATCCTTGCATGAAGGCGTAGCCCACCCAGAGAGAAGGCACGGCAGAGGCCGAGAGGCAAGGCATCCAACGGGGACTCAGGACCTAGTTCCTCATCCCTTCTCCAATCCTTCTGTTTCCTTCCAGAAAAAACTGGGAGTTTAGCACCAGAATATCCTCACCACCTTCCCAAGGCTTCTCACTTACCCCACTCTCTTCTGTAACAATGGGAGCAGGTCTCAGTCAGAAGCTGTGATGGGCAACAATATCCAGGCCGACTTACAGGCAACAAACAATATCCAGGCCGACTTACAGGCAACAAACAATATCCAGGCCGACTTAATAACACTGTTTCCTTTTCATTGTCTTCATCTCACAGTTATCTGCTATTTATGTCCACTAACAGTGGCTGTCCATTTCCAGTAATCATATAAAGTTCCCTTTTTAAATAAAGGAATTCAGATTTTTTTAAGTGCACCCATTTTTTTTTAATTATACTAACAGTACAATGATAACTGAAATTTGAAAACCAGCACCCTCAGGGTTCTCTGAGCCCATGAGCCCCCATACTGGGTGACCCATAAATATCCACACAGCTGAATTCACAGCTGGGAAGCACCGTATTCAGCTACACGCTCCCACTGTACAAAGTGAGGCCAGTCATTCCCACCATGCCAGCCTTACAGTGCCCACTCGTTTCCTCATTCAGCCTTGAATCACAGGATACTGGTTGTCTCCCAAACTCTGCTCTTCCTTCCTTAGCAATGAAAACCCCAATTTTTAGGGGGGTGTGGAGGTACACTGCCTCCTTAGCAGTCAAGGGAGGCCACAGGACTGGTATTGGCCATATAAGTGGGATGCTGTGTGCACCCTCTAGAAGGGTCCTTACAGCTTTGGGGACTGAGGGCAGTCCCCAAATTCACCTCTTCTATGCCATGGTTCCATTCTGCAGTCTGGTGAAGCCCATGGGCCCCTTCTTGGAAAAATATTTTAAAATACAGAAAATAAAACATACAAGATTACAAAGGAACCTGATTATACTAAAACAGAATTATCAAAATGTAAAAAACAAAAGTGACATAGTAATATATGGGATTCTTCATCATCACATTAAAAAGCCACTGTATCTTCAGGCAGAAACGACTCTGAGATTCTTTTCATGTCACAGCTGTGGCAGGTGCCTGTGACTTCCGTCAGTGACAGGCCCCCTGCTAACACCACTATGGTTTCTAGGGTTTGCTGTTACTTTTATAATTGAAGATAATGGTAAATTTCAGTCAGAGGCTAGAGAAAAAAGTTATAATTTCTTTCTCCATGCAAGTTCAGACCCCTGAATCCTACCTATGGAAATGGAGGAAGTCTCTCCTCTTTCCCCCTCCCCCTTCCTGATACCTGGGATGAGAATGGGATGGCTGGAGCTAAAATAGCTATTTTGGACTATGAGGCAAGGTAGGAGGAATCCTGGTCTCTGATGATGGCAGAGCCACATTCCAACCCAGCCTGCCTACCTCTGAGCAGAAAGATGAATTTCTATCTCATTAGGCCACAGTAGGTTTATTCTTGCTCATATAAAGCCACTCAAACCTGATCTTAACGGCCATATCTCTAATACTTTTTCTGAGTGGTGAGGTTTAAACAGCTTGAACCTGATCCTCAGCAACCTTCATTCATCTTCGAGAAACAAACCCTTAGAAAAATGGTTCCTCCAGAGCTACTAAGGAAGCCCACATAGAACAGTTCTTCCTTAGCTGATGGCCTTACAGGAGGCAAACCCCAGAACCTTGAACCACACAAGCTCCCCGTCTATCTCAAGGCCGCTCCACCTCTGCAGTGTGTCCTTTAGTGCAGGCACGGGCCCAAGCACCACACGTTAACCACAGCTCAGGAAGCTTACAACCATGCACCACACTTCAAGGTCATGACCAGATAGGCACACACACGACTTCTTTTTGTAACGTTCACAGTCATGTGGGAGCAAGCACAAAGGCATTGGCATGATGTGCAGGCCCAAGAGTCACCCCAATGTTGGCAGAGACCTCTCAGAAAGTACTTACTAATTGTCATCGACTCTGGCACCGAGGAAGAAGGTAACAGGCTGCTCAGAGGGCTTCCTTGGTCTGGAGGACTGGCTTCCACACTGGGAAAAGGCAGGCAGAAGGAAGTTACACTCAGCAACTTAAAATACCACCTCACCATTCAAAAAGCTTGCAGGTGCTAAGTTCACTCAGGTATGCCTACTACACGGAACAGAGGCTGCCCTTTGAAGTTACAGCCAGTCCTCGTTATTTGCAGATCCCATATTTGCCAATTCACCTACTCACTAAAGTTTATTTGTAACCCAAGATCAACACTCACAGCACTTCCCTGGTCATTCACGAACATATGCTGAGTGGCAAGAAACCTGAGCCACCCAAGCTCATGCTCCCACCTGACATTAAACAAGATGAGTTCGGCCTTCTGGGCACATGTCCTTTGGGTGGGCTGCTTAGTGCCATCCTTGTGCTTTCTGTTAGTGACTCTGCTGTTGGAAATGGCCCCCAGCAAAGTGTCAGGTGCTGTCCGGTGTTCCTAAGCACAGGACTCTGATATTCATTATGTGGGAAATGTGTATGTTAGGTAACCTCTACTCAAAGCCTAAGTTAGAGTGCTGTGGGCCGTGAGTTCAATGTCAGTGAATCAACAATATGTGTTAAATAAGATGTCTTTAAACAGGAATGGACATAAAACAAAGTTATGCGTTAATCAGTTGACCAAAATGGGACCAGAGGTTCACAGGGACTAGCCCTGTATCTCTCCTAAGAGCAGTGATCCGGTCTTCACGGTGACTGCCACGAACAGTGAAGATTGACCATATATTTACCGTAAAGAAATTGCAGAATGGAAAAATGATACTTAACATCCTTCATGAAAATAGCAGGGCCATAATATGGTTCATACACACACACACACACACACACACACACACACACACACACACACACACAAAAAAAACTAGGAAGAAAAGGACCAGACCATCAATGGAGCTGGGGGTTGAGAGGAATATTTTTTCATTAACTCTTGCATTTTCCAAATGTTCTAAAATAAACAGCAAAAAGGACTGTGAGGTAAGCAGGGACTCCCACCCTGGGGGCTCATTAAAAATGCAAATGTGAGGTATCCCTGGGACATCAAATTAAAACCATAAAGAGAAAGGAGGAAAAATCTATAAGAGCAACAGGGCTCGTGGTGGCATTAGGGAGACTTGAGTGTCCGTCTCAGCTCTGCCACCTAATACACAATGACTTGGGGCAACTCGGTTTCCCTTTGAGATACTTTTATTTGAAAAAAGAAACAACCCACACAGTGCTTACTGCTGTATGCCAGACTAAGCACTTCACAAATATATGATATCTAAGTGGCTTACATAGTGCACAATATTAAAATTATTCAATATTATCACATATTAAAATCAAGCAAATAATGATAGAGGAGGTACCCAAACACGACCCACAAGTATAAAAAGTAAAGGTGGTATGCAAGCCAAGTGTGACCAACACTGCTTCTCAAGCTCTGAGACCCTTGGCAACTTTGCACATTCTGTGATGTAAGACTACTCCAAACATGAACAGGAAGGGAAGCCTTGACTTTTAATCTCAGCAAGTGACCCCCATCCTGAAGAGAGAACAAAATGCAGAATTGTGAATAGGACAATTCAACTCCAAAGGCAACTTTGTTTCTGAATACTAACGTGTACCGAGAGCCTGGCTCTGGGAGAACGTGGTCCTCCGGTTCTGTCCCGTTCTCCAGGCTTCCGAGGGGGGCATCTGTGCACAGAGAGGAATCGCAGACGAAAGGTCAAGTGTCTGTTTTCATCTCATTTTTCTCCATGAGACAAGGACACATTACAGACATTGGCTTATCTGCTAAAGCAGCTGATTTACAAATGTTCCCACATCTGCACACTGGGTTTTAATCTGCTACCTGTTGCGTTTTTTTTCAGCCATAATCTCAGATTTGGCATCAGTCACTTAGAGGAGGGCCCATAATCCTACTTAACCTTTTTTTATCTTGATCCACCTCAATTTATGCATGAAGTTCATATTTAGCACCAACCTCAGAGTTAGGAAATAATAAATCAGGTGTGAGACAAACTACTGCTGTAGTGGCTTGATATAGGCACAAGAGGGCAGCATGGTCTAGCCACTGACAGTCGGCTCATATCGAAACCAAAGGACTGCTGCTTTCTAAAAGCCACTTGCCCAGCATTAAGTGCCATTAAGTGAGAAAGGATTCGTGAGAAAAGATGCGTGAGGCCATAAATGATCTCCAGAAACAACAGGCAAAAGGCACTGAAGACTTCCATAAATGTATTAGCTGCTGTTCACATCTCTTTCCAGAAAAAGTGCAAATTCATGCCCCTTGGGCTGGACAGTGACATCAAGGCCAGTGTCACCGAGAACACATGCTCACTGGAGAAGCTTCTGGCTTGTCAATGCCCACTACAGAACTAGGCCTGGATCGCAGACAGGGGACACAGAGCCGGAAGAGGCACCTCGTGGCCCTCGGCCAGCCCTCACGGCCTCCTCCCTCACTCCTGTTTATGCCTGGTTTCGTCCTACTCAAGACTCCCCAGCTCTCACAGGGTTGAACTCAGGGAACCCTAGGAGGAAATGTTTCTCACCTTTTCTTCTACCCGGCTGCCTCCATCATGCTATTCCATCCACCCACTCCTGCCTCTTTTAAGAAGTTCCAAAGGACTCTCCCCGGGGTGTTAGATGACAGGCCAAGCAAGCCCCCCTCCTGGCCATTATAACATAATCTTCGCTTCTCCCCACCATCTTTTTCTCTGGTTCCAGTAGGAAGACGCCCCTGAATCACAGCCCCAGGGCCTCTGTCCACCTTGCAGACCCAGGGTCATGGCTCCAGTGCTCGCCTCTCAAGCCCTCACCGCAGGCTAGGGCCCCAACCTCAATCCTACTCCCACATCTCTGTCAGGCAGAAAGCTCCCCGGGGTACCCTACGGGGCCTCCCACCTGACCATGACCTACAAAACCATTCCTGTCACCACTCCTGAGCTGCAACCTCAGAAGAGCACCCGCACCACCCCGCTGGCCATCACAGAGCTACATGGTGTCCACAACCTCCCAGTTCCACCTAATTATCTCCCACCCTGGCTCACAAGCCGTTTCCACTGCCACCCTAGTTGAACGCTCAGTACCTTCTCGGGGTCTGATGCAGAGGTCCCCCCCATTCTGTCTCACCCTCTCTAATCTAACTCACACAAGGCTGCCAGATTCCACTTCCTGAAGCAAAGACAGGGACTCAACACACACAACAGAAACCCATGGCTGCATAAAGGCCACCACCCTCCAGCAAGACAGACACTACGCCCACTTGGCCCAAGTGGGCCACCCGCGATAATGCACAACCACGGTCCAGGACACGTGAAGCGGGCCTGAGGCACTGGGGCCACAGAGTGGTCATAGAGACAGACCACCTCTCATCCTCAGGGCCCCCTCTGAGGTGGGTGCTACTGTTATCTTAACCTTACAGATGTGCAGTCGGGCCTCGTGGGTTTAAGTGACTTGTCCAAGACCACAGCGCCAAAATGCAAGGATCTGAACCCCGCTCTGCCTCATGGCAGAGCTAAGCTCTTATCATAGTCTCATTCAGCTGATCTGAGATATGTGCTTTTCTATCTACAGGTCCCTGGAGTTCCCACCTCCACTCCTTTGTCCACATTGTGTCTCCAACTGGACATCACTTTTCCAACTGCCAGATGTCTACTCCCTGCATGCCCCCATCCCCACCTACTGCATCAATCCCCTCACCCACTCACCCACCCAGCAAAGGCCTCCTGAGCCCCCACTGTGGGCCTGGCACTGGCCAGGATCGGGGTCACACTGGAATCAAGACAGACATGGTCCTGTCTTCGTGGACCTCAAAGACTAGCAGTGGGGAAAGGCATTAGCAACTAATTATATAAATACACAATTACAAACGAAGGTCAGAGCAACGGAAACACGGAAATACACAAGGTTTATGACTGACAACAAAGCCTGGCCTGCCTGCAAGGAGCCAGAGAAGTCTTCTGTAAGACAGCAACCCTTAGGCCACGACCTGAAGGATGGGCAGAGGGTGCAGACGCAGGAGAGAGGGGGCTGCAGACTCAGTTCCAGGAGTTGCATGCCAGGCTAGTGTGGCTGGGGACACCAAGTAAAAGGGAAACAGGAAGAGGTGAGGCTGCGGGGTGGAGTGGGGCAGGGGTAGCCACAGTGAGGGTTCTGGGTTTTATCCCAAGTGTAGTGGAACAGTTTACACAGGGTAATCATGCACTCTGATTCATGTTCTTAAAAAATCAGTTTGCTAAAAGAAGGGAAAGGGTAGCTGCAGGGCTGAAGCAGAGAGAGCTATTGATGGCTCTTCCCCTCGTCACATGCAAAACTCCAGGGGGAATTCACCTTCGGGTCCCCAGAGCTGGCATGGTGCCAGTGCAAAACAGGATCGCCCACTGATGAAGTAAAGAAAACTGCGCCCTAGTGGCCTGTGAGCCACATCAGTGGGGTAGGAACACAATGCACGCCCTGCAACCACCACAGAATCTAGGGAGTCCCAACAGTAAAACTACCCTGAGGGAGCCATCAGCCACTTCAGAAGAGAGCGGCACTATAGCAGCCCCTCCTCAGCCTCAGCCGGCAGCTGCAGAGACCCACCGCAGGACGAGGAGAAGCCCCAGAATGTTAGACCCGCTGGGGAGAGAAGGGGGTCAAGGTCACAGAGAACCAAAGCAAGCCTCAGAAACTGACTGTGCGTTTGCTAACCCAACACTAAGCACGGGCCCCTCCAGGGGAGGCAAGCAGGAACACTGTCACACGGGCAGTAGGTAGAAACGGGTGCTTGTTCATCTCCTCCGATTATTCTCAGCTGAAAGAAACTTTGGGGGACCCCCCTCTCTTGCAGCTTCAAAACGATGCTAGTAAACATATGTGGCTTCATTGTGAGTTAACGCATGCCCGGAGGAACTGATGTATCCATTCCTCCAACCCGCTTGTCAGGTCTCGTGTGACGCTGGAATGGTGTCTCCCTTCTGTGAGCCCCCTAAGCCCTAGAAATGCAGCTCTGAAGCACAGCCCCCTAAACTGCAGAGCCCCTTAAGATTCAGACACCCCTTCTCTGCTGCTTTCTCCCTGCCAAGACCTAACTACCCAACCCATCCATCCTTCCCCACCATGAGCTCCCCTCCCTCTTTATCCTCCTCCCTCATTCTCCAAAAACCCCCACAGACAGTGGTAGTAGAGGCACCAACATCTTCCAAGATGATGGGGACGTCTCCTAAGAGATGAGTCCTGTGTGCGAAGTCATCAGTAGAGACACGCGATGGCTCCCAGGCCGGGATGGGAGAGAACAGGCTAGTGCTGATCAAGGAGGAGGGCGACAACCAAAGGACCCTAGTCGGAAATGGGGTGAAAGAAAAGGCGTCTCGGAGGGGAGTGCTGGCGGTGCCCAGGGCAGGCAGGCCAGGCCCAGCGCCACCTGGCGCACGTGCCTCCCATGGAGACAGAGCACCAGGCCAGAGGGAATCAACCCATCACCAGATTCCAGTCAGGTAACGATTCCCCCAACTCTGATTCTAGTATCTTCATGTAGCCCTAGAACACTTTGCCTTCCCATCTGATGTTCCTACCCAGGCGGGTTAACCCCTCAGGCCGTCACAGGCTTCCAAGACACCTGGCAGCTTTGTTACTGTAGTCAATTAAAAAGCTGGGAAACCAGCTCACACGCACCATCTCCGGTGCACACAACCAAGATAAGCTGGGACTGACAGTCCCATCAGTAGTGACAAGATAGGGCCTCTGGGTCTGCGAGGCTGACAGCCAGATGGGACCATGGGAACCTGCTGGGGACGCCCTCCTCTGATGATCCCGGAGGCCTGCCAGAAGCCACTTTCCCTGGGGACAGTGGAGAGCCCAGAGAGGGAGAGAGAGCGCTGGGTTCTGTAAGGCTAACCCCAATGTGAACCACAAATAGCCATGTCCCAGGAGTGGCCAGCCAGCAGCCCCCAGGGTCTACTAGTTTGGAAAAACCCAGTTAATAAATGAAGGAGGCACTAGAAAGAGAACAGCCCAACAAAAAGGTCCCCTCGGTGGTGGGGGTGACACAAGGTGATCAGCTGGAAGCCGTGAACAAACCCTGGGAACATCAGGGGCCCTAAACACACCTCAGGACCACATACTGTCTGCAGCCCTGCCCCCTTCTCAGACATCCCACGGCTTGCACACTGCCACCGAAGGGGCAGGATAACCATCCCCAGTCCTCGGGCGTCTGCACGGAGGACGCCACCTGAGGGAAGGAGGGGCCTGCAGACGCAAGCAGGGCCCACCAGACTGCGCCTCTGGGAGTCAGCTGAGACCCAGAGGTGCTGGCTGCTATGGAAGGCCGTGGCTGCGGCAATGGTCTGCACTCAGCCAAGTACAGGCAGCCCCAAAAAGAGTGTGGGGGCGTGGAACGACCTGACCAGCTGAGGAGCCCCTCCACTCCAAGTCCCCAACTCCTAAGCCCATGGCGCCCACAAGATACCCTGTCATGTTACGCTGTGCCTGATCTCTTCCCACATTAACCTGGGGAAGTGTCACCACAAATCTGAGAGGAAGGGGACACAGTGATAACCACCCCTGACTCATGGGCTGTGGTCAGGGTGGGTGCGTGCACATGGGCCACCTTACAGCCCTGGACCCACCTCGAGGGTTTGATGAGTGCCGGCTGTCACTCACCACCGACTGCACCTTCCAAAAGACACTAGCCTGTTAGATGTCACTCAGCCACCCCTCCCATCAGCCTCAGTTTCCACCAGGAATACTCACTGCTCTGAGAGGTCTCCCAGCTCAGCTCCTGCAACCACCAGAGGGGGGGCTGACCTGACCCCCACAGCAGATGGCTGCCTCTCCTTGTCCCCGCCCTGCCCCCGCACTTGAGCTGGGTTGAGTGGGTTTCTGTTCCCCACATGGTGCCAAGAACAAGAGTCCATCATCCGGTTCAGAATGTCAACATCTTCCTGAACAGTTGCTGGGCCCCCGTCACCGCTTCCTAAAACTGGCCCTGGGAAGATGAGCAGGGTGCCCACATACAGGGGTGTCAGCACCAAGACCTCACTCAGCCGGTGGTGTTGCGGGACAGCGTGCTGTGCAATGCGATGGGCCACTCCACATGCAGGCTACGCTCACACCCACCCCTGTAGGCGAGCCGGGCTCATCCACACCCCCACCACCACTCCCCACCCCAAACCTCGCTGCCCCTGTGACCTTCTCCAGCTAAAGAAAACAGTAAGGAACCACACAATGCATTCTCAATCCCATGGAATGGGACAGAAATGCTTACCCAACCCAAAAGCAGGTTGCAAGCAAGCTAAGCCCTGACCCCCAAGTCCTGTGCTGCAGAGAGTGCCAGGACCTTCACAGCCACGGGCTCTGGGACCTCCCTTCTCCTAAGAAGCAAAAACAACGGTCACCAATTGTGGTCAGCTTGTACATGACCAAGCTCAGCAAATCACTAAGAGGAAAAACAATAGGCTTGGGGCCTCCTGGGTCACTTAGCAGCCACTTCAGCCCAGCACTCACTCGCAAGAGCACCTGAGAACACCCAGGTTCAGCAGGAAGAGAAGTCAGATCCTCTGTCACCTCTAATCTCAAGCAGCCTACCTGCTCCCACTCCTACCTGCATGGGTAACCCAGACACTCCTGAGGCTCTCGGAGCCAAAGTTCATCCGGGAGGAAGAGTAAGCAGGAAACACCCACCTGTAGGGCCATAGGAGTCCACTGCGCTGACCGGAAAGAGGACGTCGGTGTCGCCGTGGAGCACCTGCAGCGGAGCCCAGGTGTGCATCTGGGAGAGGCAGGTGGTCCCATCCAGTGGCCTAAGGTGAAAGAAGACAGCTGTGGGCCAGGGCGAACAGCCCCTGAGGGCTCAGATCACCACAAGCATCTGCCAGCCTCCCACAAGTTGCCTTTTAGGAACTAACCAGGCCATGAAAGGGCTGAAAACAGAAGGAGACCTGGGCTGGGAATGGAAGTGTGTCGTCCAGATCCAAGACTTCCTGCATTCATCCTTTCTACCAGTGTTGATGAGCACCTGCTCCGTGCCAGTTAGCATGCTCACATCTATTCTGTGCTGGCAAAAGAGCCAGCGAGCCTTGTTCTTCCCGCCCTCAGGGTGCTGACAGGCTGGTGGGGGACAGTGACACGAATCAAATAATCCCACGAGTAGGTATAAACCGGCAGCTCAGACTCATGGAGCTGGTCAGGAAGGTGGCAGAAGGTTCCCTGAAGAAGGGAGGTCAGAGTCTCTGGGAGCTAAAGGAAGCAGGAGAGCTACCTGGGTGAAGAGAAGGGGCGAGAGGGATGGAGGGGGGCGCACGCTAAGTGCTGGGACAGGAGGAAGCACAGTGCGTTCCAGGTCCTGAAGTGATGGCGGCCATGTGACCTCGGGCTGGTGCCCTTCGCCTCACTGGTTCTCAAACCCTCCTGAGTAAAAGGACTAAATCAGACCAGATCATACCTAGGTCCCTTCCAGGAAAGGGGGTCAGTTCAAATATTAACCAGACTCATATGATCTGTTATATTGTCAAAGCACAAAACCAACCCATTCAGTCTTTGCAATGCCAGGCAGATTTGGGCAAGGATTTGCCCAGCGCAGCATTTGCCTCTGGGCCATTAGGAAACAATAAATACCAGGATAGATTTTTTTGTGTCATGCTTTAAAGTTTATAAAATCACTCTGTAACTCAGTCGTAAATAAGACCAAAGCAGATCTTAATCATACCTACTTAATAGGGAAGGGAGGGAGGCAGGGAGGGAGGAAGCAGGGAAAAGAGGACAAAAATCCAAAGAGACTGTGTGATTTGTCCAAGCTCATCACCTTGGGCAGAACCAAGGCTTGCAGGAGGCCAGCCCAGGTCTTCCAGACCCAACAGAAATGGGTCTACTGGCGACTGCCCAGCATGTGACATGACGTATGTGGTTTTTCTTTTGTTAAGAGCAGGGGTCAACAAAATTTTTCTGTAAGGTCCAGACATCAATATTTCAGGCTTTGTGGCTATAAGTATTCTTTATTGTTGTTTTGTTTATTTTTTTAACAACCTTAAAAAAATATATGACAGTCACACTCAGCTTCTGGGTAGATTCGGCCTGCAGGCAGATGCGCCCTTACCTAGAGGCCTGTCAAGTACAGTCTCCTTCCTGTCCCTCCAGCTTTTGGTCATGCATTTGACACTAAGCAAGAAACAAGGGGAAACGATCCTAACAGAATTTTTGCCAAACGTATCATCTAATCCTGCAGGTAGCACAGACAACGAGACCCACAGACAGTAAACTGGATGCAAAGGAGGAAGCGTTCCCACTTGTGCGCCGGGTGGCAGAACCAAACTTGCACCAGGTTCTGAGGTGAACTTGGCTGTGTCTCTAAAATCTGCAAAGAACTGCTCTCCCAGGGCTCTGATCCAGCAGCTGGTGACTAAGGGGACTCTTGGACACCCAGAGGCTGTCACTCCTCAAGAAGCAGGAAAACCACCCATCTTTTCCTGGCCATTGCACAGGCCCCAAGCTAGTGGACTTTCCTGATCATTTCTAAGAGGAAATCTTGCCACTTCCCAGCAACATGTGGCAGAGTGTGAGGTGAAGCCACACCCCACCTGCTGAGGTTTGGACTCCAAGTAAAAGTGGCCAAGAGCCACTACCTCAAAATGAGTTAAATTAAATTGATTCTTAAGGCAGGGACCAATTCAGAATATAGTGCCACAGTTGGCTTAAGAACATAATGGGTATTGCTTTTCATTAGAAAAGTAAGACTTATTTTAAAACCTATGAAAAGCCAAAAAGAACAAGACAAGAAAAAATACATTTCCAAAGCCACATCACCCAAAACACAACTAATGGGTTAGACACTACTTCCTTAATGTCATTTTCCTTTCTTTCCAAATATACTTTCCTTTACAAGGCTGTAATGAAACTAAATACAGGATTTTACATTTTGCTTTTATCATTCAACATTAATGAGTGAGTTTGGCTTCATACTACCCGGATATTCAAACATCATCGAAGATGTATAAGATCCTATGCATTAGAATGTTAAGTTAAACGTTTACACCACAAAACATTCTGCTGTGAACTGTTGCTCTGTGGCTGCTCGTGTAGGTAGATCACCATGATCTGCCTCTCTAAACAAAGACTGTGTATCTAGATGCAGGACCTTTCTCCTGAGACGTCCACAGGGTAGATTCCCAGCAGTGGAACTGCTAAATCAAGTACAATAAACATTTTTAAGGCTCCTGACATTATGCCCAACTCCTCCCCCAGAGGGCTGTCAACACACACGACTCTCTGAAGACACCTTGTGCACCCACCCTGCTTCATCACTCATTCCACAGCTGACGCTTACTGGGCGCCTGGAAGACACCAGGACTGAGACCCACTGAGCAAAAGCCTTGCCCCCAGGGTTCTCCTTCTATACAACTCTCGTTTTAAATCTTGGCAAATATGACAGGCAAAATATGGTGTATGATCTCATGCTGCATTTGCTGCATTGCTAGTGAGGTACAACATTTTTCCATATGTTTGTAATTCTTTCTGAATTACGTTCTCACCCCACTTCCCTATTGGTGTCACAGGGCATATAGGAAGTGACAGAAAAACCCCTTTCCCTGATAAAGGTATTATCCTTTCAAGAGAAAAACAAAAGCAAAGACAATGCTTCTAAATATCAAGGCAGAGGAACAAGATTTTTCCTCAGTTATTAAAGGAAAGGTTTGATGGCCAGCAAACAACGGTGTAAACGCAACTTTAGGCCAACAGCGGCATCTTAAAGACAATCAGAAAGGTGACTTTGCCAGAGGCTATCGCGATCCACAATGCGCTCCTAATGGCCTGGCCACTCTCCACACAGATCTGGCTGTGCTGTTAAATTATCTGGCCCCTCTAGGCTCCTAGACCTTTCCTGTGAACTTTAGCTTGGAATCAAAGGGAAGTGTTACTCAATAGGCCATCTTATCCTTCCTCTGTTTTTCCCCAAGATGCTCAGTGGAATGTTCAATCAAAATCCCCTCTTTATGCCAGGGAGAGGCTGTCCATAATCCAGGGGAGGCCCAGGGGCCTTGGAGGGCCCAGGCCCTGATAAAGGTCACTCTACCCTGATTTGTGTTTCACACATCACAATGCCAACAGCTACCTTGGCTCACAAGCTGGCCTCCCTCTCAGGCTCCCATCAGTGGCACCAGTCAGGAAGGAAGAGAAATGACTGCATCTGAGAAATAAAAAAAATAAAAAAAAAACCGCGGAGTAAATCAACTCAGAGATGCACTCACCTGTAAAGGCACAGAATGCAAAGCACATTTCCTAAAAGACCCAGATGAAGAACAAAATGTAACAGTGATGGTTAATTTTATGTATCAAGTTGGCGAGGCCACAGTACCCAGGTATTTGATCAAAAGTTATTCTAGATATTTCTGTGAAGGTATTTTTTAGATGGGATTAACATTTTAAGTCAGTAGACTGTGAGTAAAGCAGATCACCCTTCATAATTTGGGTTGAAGGCCTCAATAGAAAAAGACCGAGGTCCCTCAAAGGAGAAGAAACCCTGCCATCAGCCTGCCTTTGGACTCAAACTGCAACTCCTCCCTAGGCTCCGGCCTGTCAGCCTTGCCCGCAGATTTTGACTTATCAAGCTTCAACAGTCACATGAGCCAATTCCTTAAAATAAGTGTCTCTAGATAGACAGAAGTAGGGAGGGAGGCACATACATACATACAGCGGTTCCCTGCTTATCCACAGGGATACATTCCAAGATTTCCACTGGATGCCTAAAACTGCAGAGAGTATGGAACCCTATCCAAGCCATATTTTTTTCCTATACATATATGACTATGACAAAGTTTAATTTATAAATCAGGCACAGTAAAAAATTACTAATATTTAGTAATAAAATAGCAAAATTATAACAATGCACTGTAATAAAATTTATGTGACTGTGGTCTCTCCCTTTCTCAAAACATTTATTGTATTGTACTCACCCTTCTGATGATGATGTGAGATAATAAGATGCCTACGTGATGAAATGAAGTGACACAGGCACTATGACGCGGTGTTAGGCTACTACTGACCTGACAAAACGTCAAGAAGAGGATCACCTGCTTCGGGACTGTCACTGACTGTGGGTAACTGAACCCGTGTGTAAGGGGAACTACTGCACCTACACAGACACACACACACACACACACACACACACACACACACACACACACATCCTACTGGGTCTGTTTCCCTGAGAACCCTAACACAGCAGGCGACAAGACCTGGATCCCAGGTATAAAACATTCATACCCCGTGAGTTCGAGCAATGCTTCGGGACACTTCCCTAAGAAACACTTCAGGAGTAGAAAAAAAACTTGTGCATGAAAAGACTCAATTCCAAATGGCTGATAACAAAAAAGTAAAAATCAAAAGAAAAAAGCCAACAATTTAAACACTCAACAATGGGGGAACCTTTAGCAAATCATGACATACTGATCTGACTGAATGTCAACCAATCAATATTCACAATTATGTAGAATCATGGAAAATACTTGACAGTATAAGCTTTGGAGCACAACATAACCTACCCTTAATCCCAGCTTTTGGGATTGCTTTAACCAATCTTGGCTCTCTACAGAATCATGTCCTTTCATCCATCAAGGGGAAGTGACACCCACTAACCTCCCAGGGCAGCTCTAATAATTGAGATAAAGTTAGCGTGTAGCTTGCCGTGTCTGGCATATCACAGATGATCAATAATGCAGGTATCCATGTGAATGAGGACATGAATAAAAATGAAAAACAAAAGCAGGCATTGTCTCATGAGAAGGAAAAAAAAATCATACTAAAACAACATGAAGAGGAAAAGCTTATGGCTGGAGACATGCTGTCCTCCTTGACCATACCAGGGGGTCTCAACTCTGAAAGTCAGCCGTGATTAGGGTGGTACTGTTCACTGTAAAGCCCACATGAAGAGGTAACTAGCTTATCTGGCATGAAGAGTAAGACCAAGCACAGGAAATCTCACAAGAGTAGCGTAACAGCAGCTGACCTGTGTCACCTTCCTCAACATGCCAGCCCCCATGCCAAAGGCCCCACACACAGGAAGTAGCCCATGAACTTGACAACTCCACAAAGCAGGTTCTGTTTTCCTCCCAGGTCTCTGATGAGGCCTGAAGCTCAGGGGGTGGAGTAACTTAGCCCACCTCGGCCAGCCTAAGCCATGTAGCGAGTAAATGAGAACCCAGCTTGTCTTGATTCCAAGATCCAAGCTCTTAACTATGCTTTCCTGTTTTGTGCCTTCGTGTGCATCCAGCCCCTCCTGCAGGTATAAACCTACTGCACGCCCGGTGCTGAAGCAGCAAGCACAGTTGAATGAGCGCTGTTCACACCCTTGTGGATAAACACAGAAGTTACCAGCCCACGGGGTTATACTATTCTCTAGTATAACCCTGCCTTTCTCCTGAGCTCCCTTGGCTAGTGGCAAGTTAGAGATGTGAGGGAAACCCAAGGAACAAAAACAAATGATGCATGTATAAAGCAAGAATTTCCAGGCATGCCTGTTGACTCCAACTTTGGGGTAAGTACCTTCAAATACACTCCCCTCTCCCAGATCTCAGGAAAAGAGCAAGCGCACACTCCTTCCTCCTAAATGGAGATCTGAAAAATGAATGGTGCCCTAAACACATAAAAAAACTTGGGGTCTTATTTGACCCAAAAGTGCAGAAAGAGAAAGCAATGAGTTAATGAATGTACCACCCCGTCTGTTAAAAGTGCCAGTGCAACGTACTTCTCAGGTGACTCTGTGTGGCCCGCACACTTCCTGCCCGACATGTGCCCGTATACATCATCCTCATTTTCATCCACGTCTTCATCATCGATGCTTTTCACGTCGAGCTTCTGGTACCCAAACTCCCCATTCAGAGACAGAGAATCAATTTTCCATGAGTTGCTGCTCTGACTTCCATTGGAATTTGGCCCAAAGGGGCTTTCGAAGACTGACATGATATTGACGGAGGAGCGGTCAGAGTTCTCCTCCGAGCTCTCCCCCGCCCCAGGAATCTTTTTACAAACATCCCCAGAGTTCTGCTCATCTTCCTCGTCATCAAATGAGATGATGTTGGTCACCTTCTTTTTCTTCTTCCGCTCCTTTTTACATCTGGCATCTGACAAAAGAAAAGATAAAACATAAGAAAAAGTAGGCAAGATGAACACAGGATCAAACCATTTTTTGCCTCTAGATTGTGGAAAGTCCTCTATTATTCTATTGAAAAAAATAAATTTAAGGTAAATTCATATTTTTTTGTAATCTTTGAGATGGAACAAAATGGATGTTCTTATTTAAACAAATATGATTTATATAAAATATATTAAAATTGTTCCTTCTAAGCAATACTTCTGAGCACTTTGATTCAAAGGATGCTATCATTAAATAAATGATTTTCATTGTTCACTTTGGAAAATACCCTTACAGCTGGCAGATGCAACCAAGAAAACCAGTTTGGGGGTGGAAATCAATTGTTCAATGGCCACAATTCCTCCTATCTCCACCCAACGCCCCTTACAATGGGACCTCCCTGCTCCTCCCTCACAGATGGTGTCTATTTCTCTACCCCCTTGAATGTGAGCCGGCTTAGTGCTCTGCTTTTACCAACAGAACGTGGCAGACATGACGCAGCGTGACAGTTCTAGAGCCTAGGCATCGAGACGTGTCATGCCCTCTTGGAATGCTGCTCAGAAACTACCATGGAAGGAAGCCAGCCTAGTTCACTGAGGATGAAAGGCCATATACAGCCACCCCAGCCAACAGTGAACACTAATTCCAGACCCCTGAGTGGGGCCATCACGGCTCTTCCAGCTTGGCCACCAGCTCAATGCAGCCCCAGAAGTGAGCCAAGTGAAACCAACAGAAGAACCATCCTGCCAACTCATTAAAAAATATTGAATCATGGTTGTTTTAAGCCACTACCTTCTGGAGCTCTTTGTTACACAGCAAAGGCTAACTAAAACTGAAATCAAGACTGCCGTGGTGATCAGAACTTAGATGAGCCAGTTTATTCGCCCATGTTGATCATCAAATATGGGTGTGAGATACTGTGAGCTGATTCCAAAGACTCCATTCCATCTAAACCAAGGTGTGATGGGGTGATGCTCCCCAACATATCACATCCTGAGGCAATGTCCCCAAACAAAGCAGAGTCCCCAAAATGGACGGAAAGAATACATCTTTGGGTATACAAGTTTCAGGGTCTCTGCTACGCAAAGTCCACAACAGTCCTCAGTCTTAGGTCATTTTCATGGGGTCTCTGCTCGAGAAGAAGGCAAGACAGATAAAGCCAGTATATACCAAACACTCCATGAGATTCTGCATTTTCGCCTTCAATAATTCCAGAGAGATGACCATGATTATTGCCTTGTTCAAGGGACTTGAGAATACTAGGACTAAGAACTTAAACCCCAAATTTCCAATTTTGCTGGACCAACATTCTGGGTGTCCCCGAAGGCTCAGGGGTGTTATAAATGTCTCGCAAAATTAATCTTAGTGGAATCAACTTTCTCTTGCCTCCTGGTGGCCTAGAGTCAAAGCTGGTCAACTGCTCCCTTCCCTGTAGCCTCCACTGAGATGTCATCCCTTAACAGCATGCATTTCCCATAGCACCCTACACTTGACTTCCATCCCATTTGTCAGAAGGATAACTAATTATTTGTACAATTTGTCATTAAATGTCTACCCTCCACCCATCTCAAGGGAGACTGTAGGCTAAATGTAGTAATCTTACTCAGCATGAGGTAAATGAACAACAAAAGAATGGATGGGGATAAATGAATGAAGAGCAGCCTCACCTGGCTTCATGTCACCACCACACCCTGACCTTTACTTTGCTCAGTTGAGCTGTTTGCTCTCCTACTTTATCATCACCACATTTCAAGAAGGCTCTCAGGTCCCTTCCAAACAAATTAAAGGCAAGACGAATAAACACAAATGTGACCTGGACATGCAGGTGCATCAGACTTCATTCCCCTCGGCACTTTCAGATGCGAGTTGTGCCCACCTTGCCCCAGGCTGTCATCCTTTCACCCAACCCCCTCTGCTCTGCCTCGCGCACACCTTCTCACTTACCAGCAGTGACATGCTTGGACACGACAGGCAGAGGGTCGGTCTCCTGCTCAGGTCTGATTAGGATAGAGACCGCAGAGGAGGCCGTGATCTCTCTGAAAAGGCTGCTCACTCCTTGTGTGGATTCCTTCAGCAAGGAGGTCACATTCTGCGTTGACTCTTTTAGGAGGTCTGAGACAGTAGGAGCAAACTTACTCTGACCATTTAAGTCCTTGTTGTCAATGTTAATTGCAAAGAGTATAGAGTTCAAACCTGCCAGGAAAAGGGGAAAGTCTGGAGTGTCTGCTGTTGGAAAGCAAGTCGTGACCCCAACGCAATAAACAAGCTGCAGGAGGTACAGTACATGCTGAACTTAAATGTTAATAAAGACCTCCTGCAAAACTGGGGTCAGAAGACACCAGCCACCACAGAGGTTGAATCTTTCCAAATTCTTTCCCTTTCTGTCAGGAAGACAAATGCAAATAAGTCAACCAAGGGGAGGATAAGTGGTAAGTTTGGGGGTCAGACTGCCTGGGGTGAATCCCAGCACTGCCGCTTATTAGCTATGAGACCTTGGTCGAGCCATTTATAACCTCCCTGAGCTTCCGTTTCCTTACCTGTAAGATGGAGACAACAGTATCTCTTTTACATGGTAACTATTAAGGATCATCACCCACAAAAAACACTCGGCTCAGAGGCAATCAAAAAATGTATGCCAATATCATTATTATTACTTTACACAAAAACTTGTAGGTATCCTACAGTCCACAGAAGGAATTATGGTCACCCCTTGACTTTTCCTCTTCAATGGACAAGACTAACAACTCTCAATGTTTGGGACTTAGCAGAAACTTTCAGGAGAACAAAAAAAGAGTAGGCAACAAAGGATTTGGAAAAAAGAAGCAAGCTACCCACTTCTGTCGGGTTCATCCTTTGATAAGCAATTTAACAATTCACCAGCTGACATCAGTCCAGGGCTTCCACGTTGGCAAATCATGTACATGACTCCGTATCTCACAGCCCCATCACAGGGATCCCCACCTCCCCCTCGCACAGGAGGAAAAGTAAAAGTAACAAAGGTGATGGGTCTGCACCAGCCAGTAAGGGGTACGGCCAGGCTTCAAAGGCAGGTCTCCCACCTCCAAGTCCGCAGATCTTTATATTACACTCGCAAAGCCACAGCCCAAACCCCCTCAATCCCATGCTTTTCCTGCCAGACTATCAAATTCTAGAGAAATGGACTCAATGCTCAGTACGCTGGGAAGGACAGTAGCACATGACTCATAAAGTTGATCAGGGATGGGGAAAACCGCAGCATCCCTTGGAGTTATAAATTCACTCCCAGGCAGCCTCTGCTCACCAAGCCTCATGGGGCCCATCACCCCTGGCCTTGGCCAGGCTTACCAGCTGCCATGGTAGGAAGCATGCTAGACCATTCTTCATCCATCACAAAAGACCAATCTTCATAAAAAGTGCTGCAAATTGAAAGAGAAAGGGAAAAAGCTCTGAATAGTGGTTCTCTGCATCCATTAGCCAGACAATTCCGTTAGGTGGCTCCCTGGAAAATCCATGCCTGGTCATCCCAGAGTGGATATATGAGGTGGCTGCTGGACTGAAGCTTCCTTTATAAACAAAGGGTTGAACTCATATCCTACGACTTCCTCACTGGTCCCCTGAGATCTCTAGGGTCCCTGAGCTTCAGAGTACTGAAATAGGCATGAGATGTAAACATGATAGTTCTGAAGCAGCAAAGGAGAAGGGGACAAACAGAGGGGTGACTTGCACTCAAGCAATGTCTCCATGAGATAGAAAGACCCCTGACTGTGCTAACACAAGGAAAGACAATTTCAGAACGAAATTAGAGTTCCATAGCTCCATCAGCCAGGGCACCAGAATGTAACATCTGCTTGGGCTGCAGACCCAAAAGTCCAAGTCATCCTCACAAGGCCTGTGAAGCTAAAAAACGCCCCACAAATTGAAATGACAGTGTGTGGGTGTGATGGGAGGGGCCAGCGCTCAGAGAGGTCTACAGGGTCTGTCCAAGGTCATCTGGCAATAAAAGGTATAGCCAGGTCTCAAAAGCAGGTTTCCCAGTGCAATTTCCCCTGCTCTCTTTCCAACCAACCCCCTGCTAAATAATACCAAGCAAATATCCTCAACCTCCGACTTCCTTCCCTGCCGGGCCCAAGAACTCTTAAGTTAATGGGAGTGAAAGCTCAGTTTCACTAAAGCACAGTCAGTGATGAGTGACCTGCAACTCAGCAGTAACTAGACACATTAGCTGCTCAAGTGACTGAATACAACTAACAAAAAGAGAACAGAGATGCATCACTTTCAATGTGTCGCCCAGCAGAATATCAGTGGAAGCCCAAACTACACTTTGCAACCATACCTCTGATTCCCAAATTTGTGATTCTTTAAAAATCTGAGCCAGTTTTCGTGCATGTCAATGAATCTGGTTTTCCCACATTGAGTTGGGTAACTGGCTAGTGATTCAGGTAAGATCAAGTGTGATCCTTAACAGCTGGATTCACTTCAACTGTTCATAGTTCTAAACTGCCTTGACAATGAGTATACAACTTTGAACTACTTGCAAATGATCTGCTGGGAAGAGCTTCACGAAAATTTATTGTGAGAAACACGAGTATGTTCTCCATAACTAAAGCTGGTTAATGCTCACACACAGATGTGCACAGCCTCCCGCCTCAGACCCCAAGCAGCCCACAAGTACAGCCCACGCCAGTCATCCTGGCCCCCATCCCTCCCGTTTCAGACCCACAGTCTGGGCACGCAACTGGACAAGGAGCCACAGGCAACAGCAGTGGGAGAACTTTGAGGGTGTTTGTACGAGCCTCAGTGTACCTTCCCAGAACACCTAACGAGTGACGGGTATAATTACTGGATGACCACAAGCAGCAGAAGAAAGCCAAGAGGAGACTTGGCAGGAAACACACAGCAAGATATGACATCACAGGAATGCGCCACGGCACTAATGAAGTGCCAGCTTACTGAATTATATGGAATTTCAAACTTGAGGATCTGGGCACTGCTGATGTGGAAGTTAGTCAAGGGACCAGGACAGGACCGATAACTATCCCTCTGGTGACACAAAATGACATGTCTTGTCCACCATTCTCAGAAGGAAAATAACAGAGACAGAGACGGAAGCATCAAAAACATCATGAATATAGGAAAAAGGAGAGCGCTGTCAGGCGTTTCTGACGAGACTGGCCGGCCGCACCATGGCTGATGCATATTCAGTGCTCCAGCCACACCGCCGGGGACAGCCGTACTCGCCAAAGCCGAGCATGCCTTTGGCCGTGTGACTTGCTGCCGATGAAATGTGAGTGACAATGAAGTAACCCTGCAGGCAAAAGCTTAAAAAGGCAGTGCTTTGCTCAACCACACCCCTATTCCTGCCTTGGCAATCATGAAAGCATTTACAGAAACTGAGCCTCCAGTCAGCCTGGGTCCCTGAGATGAGAAACCCCTATGCAGCCATGACAGGCATGCAGCAAGGAGAGGAAATACATGTGGCTGTCTCAGCCACTGGGAGTGTCATGATGTTTGTTATGGTGGGGTGGCCTGCCCTATACTAAGTGACGGAGTGAACTTTTTGTTTACGAGCAAGAAAAAAAGAAAACAATAAAATTCATTCTTCTCAAATGACAAATGACTTCTCTCCCCAACATAACACTTCTATATTTCTTTCCGTCAGTTTGGGATGGAGTAACTTCAGAAAACCAGAAGTTGTAAAGAACCCAGCACACATGGAAAAACCGAATATGAAACCGAGCCCTAAACACCCCACATCTAAAGAGAAAGAAGCTCTGAATCTGAAAGAAGCCCAAACTAAAAGCCCACTGCATCCTAAGACAGCCAGCTTCTGCACACCTGCGGCTTTAACAGTAACCGCTCATCATGAGCGCTCGCTACACACAGGAGCCATGCTGAGCCCTTTGCCGGCAGTCCCAGTTACTCTCCCACCAAACGCCCCACAGCACAGCTGAACGACTGGGGCTGTTGAAGGGGAACCCACTTGCCCCACAGGGAGGGACTGGGATGCAAACCTAGGCAGGCTGACTGCAGGTCGCACGGCTCTAACCCCTTGGCTACACGCCCTCCCAGCCCCGCACTGGGTACCTGAGCCTGCTGCGGTCGGCCAGGAGCATATGTAGGTAGCGCTCCAGCGAGTGTTCGTTGAGGGCGCAGCGCAGCCAGGCCCGGCCGCGGCCCACGTCAGAGGTGATGTGGCGTAGGGAGCAGAAGCGCTGCAGCTCGTGCTTGTTGAGGACCTCCTTCACATAGAACCAGAACACCGGCTCTGCGGAGAGAGCAGACAGGCCGTGGCTCGCTGCCAGGGACACACAGCGCACTGGGGTCATGGTCTCTGGGCAGTTTTGAGGATTTTAAGAGTTGCTTCCTTAGCACAGAAAAGGAAGACACCAGAGAGTATGCCACACATAACAATGACCCCCCAATCTACCATCTAGGGATGACCAGTGTCCCTAGAAAATGAAAATACACTGTCAAGTATTCCTTCCAGTCTTTTCTCCTGTACTTTTCTGTTTTATATAGAACTGACATGTGCGATAGGCTGAATCATGGCCCCCAAATATAACCACATCCCAATGCCTGGAACCTGTGAATGTTAACTTACATTACAAAAGGGATTTGTGGAGGTGATTAAATTAAGGGTCTTGAGAAGGGGAGGTTATCTGAGTAGTCTCTGTGGACCCAATGCAATCGCCAGTCTTTTAAAGAGGGAGGCAGAGGGGGATCTGACATATAAGAGGACAAGGCGACATGACCGAGGAAGCCAAGAGTGGGATTATGCGGCCACAGCCAAGGAATCCCAGAAGCCCCCAGAAGTCAGAAGAGGCCAGAAGAGATTCTGCCCCAGGGCTTCCAGAAAGCAGCAGCCCTGCCATCGTCGTCATAACTTTAGCCTCGTGCAACTGCCTGTGGCCTCTGCCCTCCCTAACTGTAAGAACATTAGTTCGTGTGGCTTCAGGCCTAAAAGTGTGTGGTTTGTTAGAGCAGTCGTCAGAATTTCATATGCCATCATAGTGAGTGTGTGTGTGTGTGACGTACATATACATATACATTTACATATATGTAGTTTGTATCCTGGTTTGTTTCTTGTCTAGATCATAAACATTTTTCCTGTAATATTCAAAGACCTTTGAAAACATGATTTTTGATGGTTTCCCACTTAAATATAATTTATTTCTCTACTGCTAGGAACATGATATATTGCCAGTTTTCCCCACATACTGCTTTGAGCATCTGTATATAACCAACTGTTCTCATTCCTAGCTCCCCAGGAGAGATTGCCATAGATCCGAGAATAGGAACAGATTTAAGGCTTTAGGGAAAGCTAAGTAAGTTTGTTTTTATCCATAAAACAGTCATTGTATCTTCTCACATCCCACCTGTTGGTTCACACACATGCTCTTAGTTGTAATTCTTGTGCATATCTAATTTTGTGATCAATTTTCTTTACTTAACATTGGCTCAACACTTTTTCATGCTATTTTTCATGTTATTTTTCATAATAATAACACTAAAAGCAACAGCCACTACTATTTATGGAGCATGAACTACATACCAGCCATTGCACTAACACTTTGCACCTGACCTCAGTTCTCATAACCCCCAAGGCTGTCTCCATGTCAAAGGCAAAGTCCCAGGCCTGGACAAGTGAAGTGACTCGTGCAGCGATGCACAGTTAGCAAGTGGCACAGCAGAAGAGGAGGCCAGAGACAGCTGACTGCAAATCATTACCTCACACTGCCTTCCCACACACAAGGGAAGGCTCTGCTTCCTTCCAAATGATCATGTTCACAGCTGCTTACTACCCCAACAGAGAAAACGCTGAGTCTCTGCTGCCAGGTGGGGATTCTAATCCAGGAACTAAACAGGCTCATAGACCCCTCTGATGATATGACAAGATCTTTGATCTTCCTTCCAGAAGGATGCAAATACGCACATCTCCACAAACCAAACACCAGCTTAACAAGCTCATGCTGATATTTCAGTTCAGTTAGATCAGCAGAGACTGCATTCTTCCTAGGAGCCATGATCTAGGCAAGGGTGGGCTGCCAAGGAGGAACAAGAAGGACCCATTCCTAAACAGCATCCCATCTAGTGGACAGGATAACAGGTGAAGAGATCAGGCAAGGAATGACCCTGGGCAGGTCACTCAGCCATGCTAAGCTTAAATTCCTCCCCCTTAAAATAAGCCCCCAAGTGGGGGGGCACAGGGAGGGCTGTACAACTCAGAGAAGACTAGTGATTCTATAGCATCTCACTACGCTGATGGACAGTGACTGTAATGGGGTTGGTGGGGGGGACCTGATGAAGTGGGGAGTTTAGTAACAATAATGTTGCACGTGTAATTGTCGATTTAACGATACCAAAATTTTTTTTTTAATAGTAAAAGGAAAATAAATAAATAAAAAATAAACACCCAAGTGCAGAAACAACTGGGTTTGGGGGTCCATGGAGAACAGAAGGTAAAGCACTGAGCACAAGGCCTAACCCATGATGACCAACCACTATGTGTTTAATAATTACTTTCTTAAACAAGAGCATTTGTGTCATTTCCTCTTTTCCCGTTTTTGTTAACAGCATCTAAATGTATATGCATATGAGCATACATACCTGTGGGTCAAGCCAACCTCTAGGATCATTTCAAATAAACATCTCAAGAGGGACTGGAAACACCACCAACGGGGCAGTTCACCCAGGACCGCCATCTCTGTCAGGCCCCAAATGCTACACTAATCCCCTCTGCAAACCCGTAAGATCAGCACATACATACGAGAGTGTCACTGCCTCGGTCTGTCAGCCTCTCTCAGAAACCAGGACGGGGACCTGGGTTATTCAATGACTTGTTCTGAAACACACCGGCTAGTGTGTAAATCCATCTGTAACTCCATCACAACTCAAATCAAGTGACTCCCACCTGTATCCTGCCTTTCCTGAGGACTGCAGTTACCTCCCTCTGACCTTGAATACACATGAAACACTTTAAGGTGTGTTTTCACCTTTCAATTTTGCAAATTGCTTACTGCTATAACATCCTTCTAAAGCTTGCCAGAACGATGCTGATGATGATAAGAATTATCCCAGTAGGGCTCCGCTTCCACTGCCAAAGTTAATGTGGCCTATTTAAAGTGCAGCTCACCTGCCACTTAACACTTGCAGCGTCCATAATTTAGTTTGGAAATATATGCCAATCTCTCACTGCTTTGAAACAAGAGGCTAATTCCAAAAGTGGGCAAGGGCTTCTGCTTCTCTGGACTCCTGAAAGCCATCTGTCAACAAGAACAAGAGCCAGGAAGGGAGTGTTGAGGCGAGCTAACTGGGGGCACTTGTGAATAGAGGGTGCCTGATAGCCAGCACAGGGCCTTTGGTAAGGTTTCTAACAGGCTCAACTTTAATCGATGTCAATAATGCAAGAATTCATACTTTGGAGGCCAAAGAGGACAAAAACTCTGGCTCAAAGATCAGTTCAGGCATTGTGTGACCTTGGGCAACTTATGTTGCCCTTTATTTTCCTCATCTGTGGTGTCTGCTATAAAGGGTAAAACAAGAAACTAAAGCTTACATGGAAAGTGCTTAGTGCCAAGGCCCACAGCAGGCAAGCAGCATCCCGCCCGTCTTCGGGAACCAAAGGGGAACCATGCTCCTTGGGAAACTGCCTTCAGTACTAGCAATCTCTCCTTCCCACGGGGGTGGGCAGGCAACTCAGGCTGGGCAATGACCTGGCCACAGCAGGGGGTGCACAATGCCTGGCCTCCCTCATCCCCACCCTCACCCTGGCTCTTCTTTGGTATTTTGTTATCACGATTTTTCTGTATTAATTTTGATTTCTTAATACTACATGAAAATATATTCATTTTGGTTGCTGAGTTTTTGGTGCTCCCATCAATTTTGTGGCTGAAGTGAGTACCTCACTGGCCTCATCTTCGTGCCAGCCCAGGAACACTTGGGCCTCCGTGCAACCTCTACCTGAACCACTAGAAGACGGGCCTTGTCTCCTTCAAGAATGAAAGTCAGCAAGCAACGGACAAAGGGCCACATTCGGCCCACCACCTGTTTTGTTAAGTAAAGTTTTTTTGAAACACAGTCACGGCCATCTGTTTACGTACTGTCTTTGGCTGCTTTTCTGTTAAGAAGGTAGAGCTGGGAAGTTGCTACAGAGACCCTACCCCACAAAGCCTAAAATCCTATCTGATCCTTAAGGAAGAAGTTTTCTGACCACTATTCTAGAAATAGGAGCTCTAATAATCATACAAACCTTTAGTGACCTGGGGCCATTTCCACCATCATGTAGAGTGAGCCTACCTGGGAAAGATGCCAACCCAGACAAATGTGGGGCTGAGAGAGATGTGGGGGATGCTGAGGCCTTCGATCCAACTCAGCCCCTAGTTTTCTTAGTTACTTGAGTCAACATGTGCCCCTTTCTGCAGAAGTCTAAGTGGCCTGCTGTCACTTGCAACCAGAAGAACCCTAATGCAGTGAGACAGGGTGTGTTCTCCAATCATTCACAAGCATTTATAGAAGACCGACAACATGCCAGACCATGGGCGATGCCTGCAGGCACTGAAGGGGCAGATGCATCCCTCAAAAATAAACCAAAAAAGCTTTGCTCAACAAGGAACAGAAAACCCAAATACAAGGAGCTACACTCCTAATAAACAAAGAAGGTTTATTCTTCTCATCTACTTAGTCTGGAGGTAGAAAGCTGGTTCAATGCTCTGTCATGGGCAGAATCCCAATCCCCTGACCTGCACCTCACTGTATCAGAGGACCATCACCCACTCTGGGCATCACATTCACAGTTGGAGCAGAAAGAAAGAGGACAAGATAAAGCCAGCGCTATCACCCCTTTTCTCCACAAGGCTAAGTAACCCCAAAAAACCAAGGGAGCAGAGAACAGGATGTCAAGACTCGTTTAACCACTCATGATCCAGTACCTAGAGAAGGGCATCCCACAACCCCAAACAAAACCAGGATTCTACTAAGCCAGAGAAGAAAAGGGGAGGGCCTTGAAGTCGGAAACGAACAGAATCAGCCAGACGTGGTACCAGACATTCCAGGAGCAGCCAGAAAACCACATGCTTCCATATTCCAGCCTGAGACCTGGATGGGCACAGGCACTCCCAAATCCCAGCTGCATTCCAGTCCGGATGAGCCTGACTACAGGGCACAAATGGCTTGGCAAAGCAGTTTCCAGTAGGCGCTGTAGCTTGGCCCTTGGCCATCCCCCAACAAGCCACAAGACTGCCTCCTGGACAAGAACATGAAACTCGGGTGCAAACATGAACCATACACCACGAAGACTTGTACAAAGTGTGTACACTTTTTTTTTCTCTTTTAAATTGTGGTAAAATACACAAAATAAAATTTACCACTTTAACCATTTTTAAGTGTACACAGTACAATGTACTAAGTACATTCCCAATGTTGTGCAACTGTCACCACATCCACCTCGAGAGCTTTTCCATCATCCACAGTCATTAAACAAAAATGCCCCCATTCTCCCCACCCCAGACCCTGGGAACCTCTAGTCTACTTTGTGCCTCTAGGATCTATTCTGGGTACTTCATGGATGGGATCACACAGTAGGAGACCTTTTGTGTCCGGCTACTTTCACTTAGCATAACGTTTTCAAGGTTCACCCATGTCAGAGTATGCACTGGTACTTCATTTCTTTTCATGGCTCAGAAATCCAACACTTTGTGTGTACACATCACACTGGGTTACCCATTCATCTGTCAACAGACATGTGGGTGCTTTCCACCTTTTGGCTCTTGTGAATGATTCTTCTTTGAACATTCATGTACAAGGATCTGAGTCCCTGCTTTCAATTATCTGAGGTAGGTATCTAGGAGTGGAATTGCTGCATCATACAGTAATTCTACGTTTAACGTTTTGAGGAACAACCAACTATTTTGCCCAGTGGCTGCACCATTTTACATTGATACTTCTTTTTTTGAGTAGAGATAGAATTGTCTTTATTTCTCTGCAACAGAAATTAACTCTGCTATGAAATTCCATTTCAGTTAGTTCTTAAACTCTCTTTTAGTTAGAAAAAACTTAAACTTACCAATTAAAGATAAGTTGGCCATTTTCAGTTTTAACTGTGATAAAATTCACTTAACATAAAATCCACTATTTTAAAGTATATACCTCAGAACATAACATTTTTATGAATGAATAAATGTGCAATAACCTGAGATACTGGATTATCTTCGAACACTAGAAGATTTAGATTTAAACACCCCTACTGTCTCCATAGAAAGCCCCAATTATCTCGGTGCGGGTAGACGGAGATCACAAACATAAAGCAAGGAAAGGAGGCTAAGGTGTCATTTCCTGCCCACAGGTGACCTGGCTCCTTCGCTACCTCTCTGCTTCACCTTGTCCCCCTCTCCGTGCCACTGATGCTGCTAATGGCCTCACCTGTCTGTGATGTTCCCCAACGAGCCAAGACCACTCCACCTCAGGGCCCACCCAGCCATGAAAACAGAAACCACACCAGCCAGCCCACTGAAGGAATTTAATACAAAGCAAATGCTACAAAGATTTTGGAAAAGCCAAAAAGCGGAAGAAGAGATCACAAGACTACCTAGAGTACTGATGTCAGAGAGCCAGACCTTCCCTAGAGCCAGAAGAACCACAGGAAGAGGGGGCATTACCAGAGCTGCTGGGCAACAGCTGGAGGATGGCAAAGGCCCCCAGGAAAACAGTGAGACCAGAAGACGGAGGCCTAACCAGGACCCCGTGGACCATGGCAGAAGCATAGCCGCAACAAGAGAGGAAGAGACACTCCGACTTCCCTCATCCTTCCACCTTCTACACTCACCACCACCTCCCACAGTGGGAAGGCAATGGGCAAGGGAGCCTGGGAAATAGAGTTCACAGGGAAAGGGTAAAGGAAAACTTTTAGAGCAAACAGGCAGCTGACTCATACTCACTTTTGACCTTGAACTGCCTGGAATTCCTGTCCCCAATTACGGTATGGCTAACTCCCTCATTTCCTTAGGTCTCCATTCAAAAGACCCCATAAAGAGGCTATCTCTGACCACTCCATACTCTCACCCTGTGGGAGGCTGCTATCCACTCATGGAAATCTATCCTTCTTCCTGAACTCCCAAACAGACTACACTTCCCAGCCTGCTCTGCAGTGGCCATGTGACTCAGTTTCCACTACTCCCAGGCACCTTTCCCCAGCCTGATTTACTCATTTCTGCCATCTGTCTGGCCTGTGTAAACAGGTGAAGTCTGGTCCTGAGCTGTCAGACTTCAGCATAGCATTCACCCACACCATACAGGGGTCTACAGCACCTCCTTTATTAAAAGTGGGAACCTTCTCTAGCTCCAAAGGAGAAGGGGCTTCTAAAACTGTGTCTTGTCTCCTTTTAGGAGTGCACCCCCTCCTCTGCTAAAGAGCCGTTTTCATGCTGACAGGAACAAAGCAAAGGACCCATGGAACCAACAGGACAGATAATTATGGACTAAAAATCGGATAACTCTGAGGTCAAATTTGAGTTTAACTTACTAGACATCAGAACCAACACCTTTCAAAAAGCCCAAGGTCACCTCTGGCCAAGAGGCATCCAGATCCTAACATGCTGCAACAGTTCTGTGCTCCTTACTAAAAAGCCTCTGGCCCCAGCCCACAGCCCCTCCAGCTGTCAAGACTCCTCCCCAGAACCCTGCAGATGTCCCCAGAACCCTGCAGATGTCCCCATAATCTAGTGACTCACAGCTTAACAGCCTGCCCAAGGGGATGGCACTCTGGATGCTGGCTCCCTCCCTAAGGCAAGCAGTGGCCTACCAGCTGTTAAACGTTTGTATCACCAGCCCCCACAGAACCCAGTATTTTCTTCGCACTTTCCACAAACATACCTTCCAAGATCTCTTTCACCAGAACTAGCTGATTTGCAAGTTCACGAATACAACAGAGAAATACAAAGGCGGAACTGAAACCCCACAGAGATGGGTGAGGAAGTGGACTTCCCCTCACAAACAAAAGGATGGGCCCAGGGTTCTCCTGGCACATGCAGCTTCCTCCAAAATTAATTTTCTACAGAAATGAAATTGTTACCCAAGGTGACTCAATGAACCAAATATAAATTCTGCTTTGAGTTAAATGCAATCAACCGTTTTCAAAAAGCCCCACCGGGTATCACGGAGGTTGGTTTCTCTAATTTCAGTTGGAGGTATATATTAAGAACACCTGCTTTCAACTGACTGACGCTGTACAGACAACAGAGGGTGGGGTTTGGCTTCCTGGGAGAGCTGGCAGCACCTCCTGAAGTCTGGGTCCTCGAGTCATCATTTTGGATTTAGTCTTTTGGTGGCAAGGCATCTTTTGGTACAGTGAAGCTACAAGGATGAGTGAGAATGGACGCAGTCCTTGGCCACAGAGAGACAGCCAAGAAAACAAAACAGGTAGTGAGTGCCACATGTGTGTTTGCTGAGAGACAGACTCAGTACTACAGGGGGGACACTGATGGGAGGGCACAGTCCAGCTGAACTGGGTGGGGCATTCTGGAATTACTTTTTGAGAGAAATCTGCAACTTCAAGAGAGAATCAATCAAAACCACAGTGAGATACCACCTCATACCCATTTGAATTGTTATTATCCAAAATAATAATAATATTAACAAGTGTTGGCAAGGATGTGGAGAAACTGGAGTCCTTCTGCACTGCTGGTAGGAATGTAAAATGGAACAGCTGGTGTGGAAACCAGCTTCTCAGTCTGTGGTATTTTGCTGCAGCCGCCCAGAGAGACTAAGAGAGCCAGTAGCTGTATTAGTCTTCCTTCTCTCTCCAGCAAATGCACAATGACTCATTTTTCTACACTGCATCACGTATTGGCTGTTTGGGCTTCCAATGGCTACAAAATGCACCGATTCCAAGCCAAACCTAGGCAGAGCTCTCAGCCACTTTCAATTCATCTTTGATTAATTTAAAATTAATCTTTGCTTATGCAACATCTTTCTACGTTGATAGATGGTAACCGCACTAGAGGAAGAAAGGATTTAATAATATGGTAATGTCTGAACCACTGTGTTGTGCATTTGAAACCAACTTTAGATTGTATATTAGCGATACTTCAATAAAAAAAAATTAATCTTTGCACTTTTCCTCAAGAATGAATCACTTCCTCTGTAGCATACTCGATAATCCTGGTATAAAACACCTCAGGAATCATGAAATACAGCCCTATGCACATGGAATAATGCCCTTCCTTCCAAACAAAATGTATTCATTGAACATATTTTTACTGGAGAGCTTACATATTTCCAGTTACTATGCTAGGGGCTGGAAATCAAGAGGAAGTAAATCAGACACAGCGCCCTGCATTCCCAAAGCTTCCCATCTAGTGGAGCATATGGACAATATTCAACTGAATATGGGGGGATGGTATAATCAAGTGGGATCCCCTATCCTTTGTTCTCTAAGACAGGGGTCGGCAATCTTTTTTCTGTAAAGAGGCAAAGAGTAAATGAAATGAAGTAAATTATCATTTTTGACTTTATGGACCAGATGGTCTCAGTCACAACTCTGCCTAGAAGCAGCACAGACAGTAAGTAGATGAATGCTTGTGGCTGTGTTCCAATAAAACTTTATTACAAAAATGGTGGCAGGACATAGTTTGCTGACCTCTGCTCTGAGTGATCATAACTTACTTGATACTTGCTGCATAATTTACTCATTAATTCAAATTGGGAGATCAAGATCTTTCAGGGAACCCTCTTTCTGGAAATAATATGCCATTATGAATAGAAGTAGGAGATTCTGCATCACAATCATGTAGACCTGAGTAGAAATCCCAGCTCTGCCACGTATTAGCCCTGGAACATTAAGGAAGTTATTGCCTTTTTTTGAGCCTTCTCTTCCTCTGTAAAATGAGGGAACTCTCATTCACTACTCATAGTCATTTCAGGATACAAACAGAATAACGAACACAAAGGGCCTAACAAATCCCCTGGGTCACAGGAGCTGCTGGATATAATCACTGACAAACACTAAGAAAACCAGTCCTGTGGTCAGCCAATTAATCAAAAAGGGCATAAAATACCCAGGTGTCATTTTCAATATAAATGTGCTGGTCACATCTTTCTTCCCATATCTGGAGCACAGGCCTCTGACTTTTTTTTTTTTAAGTTGTCTTGCTTTTCTCAATATATTGAGTTAGGATGTTAGGATGTTAGTAAATCCTAACATCCTAAGATTTAGGATGTTTATGGATGTGAGTTAGGATGTTTTGGGATGTGAGTAAAGGAGATCCAGCTCCAAATGACTTAGAATATGAATGAAGGAAGTTATTTATCTCATATAAATATCATTAAGTCCAGGCGTAGGAAAGTTCCAGAGTTGGTTAATTCAATAGTTCAGTGAATTATCGCGGATTCAGGTACTTTCCATCTTTGTGAGCTGCCATCCTTCCTGTACCAGCTTTGTTGTTAGAATTGTCCCTCTTCATGGTCTCAAGATCACTGCCACACTCCAAATATCACAGTCTAACAGGCTATAAAATACGATCTCTACTTAAACAGCAAGGGGCTTTCTCAGAAGATCCTCAGCAGACTTCTCCTTCCTTCCCTTTGATCAGAATTACATCTCAGATCCATTTCCCAACTACTGGCAGGCTGATAAAGACTATGCTGGCCTGGTCTGATCCAGACGCATGCCCCCTGGGGCTGGCTCCAGGCCTGAAGCTCTGGGCCACCCAGAATCTGAGCAAAATCAGAGTTCTACTAGCAAGAAGGAGGAGACGGACCCACTGGGTGGGGAATAACCACTGTCTGCTCTGATTATTCACACTAACTGCATAACTGGAAGGGAAAGCTCAAACAAACTGCGGGACCAGACTCTGAAAATACAGCCTCCCACCTCACCCCCACCAAAGCAATTGCACATGCAGATAAACCCAGTCACTTGTCACAGCAAGAGGACGAGGCTCCATGAGACACACCAGACTCTCACTCTGGGGTTTGAATCCTAAAGGAGACACACAGGGTGACCTCAGCCCGAGCTTCCATGGACGCTGTATAACGCATCTATCTCAGTATGGGATGGCCCCTGCTTCCCACGCCCACCAACCATGCTCGACAAGACAAAGCCGAGTTGGAAGCCTAACTGCTTGTAATCATATCTGCCTTGCCGACATTTCATAATTCAGGGTTGTTTGGATAAACACACTCCAAAGTCAAAAACAAAAAAGAAACCTGGATGCTAAGCCAAAAATAAAACCACACAAAACCAAGCCACCTAACAGAGAGACTAGAGAATGGAAGGTATATGCAGACACTGATTAAAATCATCACAAAGCTGAAGGAAAACTGCCTGGGGATTCCCTTTCCCAGACTACAGTTTATCTCCAAAGTAAAACCTGGTTCCTGATTTGTAGAAAAGCATCTGGTGGTCACACCCAAAGGAGGCGTATCAGTATCACCTCAAGGGCCCCCCTTCAGTGGTGGTAGATTAACCTAGTGCAGACCAACTCCCCACCCCCAACAACAATTTTAAAAGCTAGGCAATTTTTTAATTAAACAAAACTGAAGGCCTAGGACCTCTGCAAAGGCAAGAAAGGCTTGAGGAATTCAGATCCCAAAGAGAGGGGATGTCCATTGTCAGGAGTTTACATGTAGAGATTCATTTTGCTCTTGAGGCTTTTTCCAACTATAGAGCATCTCTGATGGGAAGTCAGGCAGAGCTTTCCGACTCCCCATGGAGTCTGAAAGGAAAAAATTAGAGTTCAGGGCCTGCTGAGTCAGAAGGGCATTGGTAAACAGCTCAGGGATCCTGCCGTGTGCTGGACTGAAGAGTGTCCCCCAGAATTCATGTCTACCTGCAATCCCAGAATGTAACTTCGTTTGGAAAAAGGTGCTTCACAGATGTAATTAGTTAAGATGAGGTCATACAGGAGTAGATGGTCCCTGAACCCAGGAAGACTGGTGTTCTTCTAAGGAGAGGAGAGGTCAGAGAGACACAGACATGGAAAGAAGGTGGAGTGTGAAGGCAGAGGCTGAGATTGAGTGATACAGCCTCAAGCCAAATAACACCAGGATTGCTGACGCCAAGGCTTGCCGACAACCGCCAGACACTAGCAACACTCTGTCCCTCAGAGCATCCAGAGGCAGCAGCTCTGCTGACACCTAGAGTTTGGACCTCTGACCTCCAGCTCTGTGAGGGAATAAATTTCTCAGTTGTTTTAAGCCCTCAGCGGTGTGGAAACATGTGGCAGCTCTACGAAACTGATAGAAGTTGGAAACTCCAAATAACTACATCCTAGAAAAAAGACAGAAGTAGAACCACGTCAACTCCCACAAATGCTTGAAGCCCAGGTATGAAGTGGCTCAATCTTTGGCTGGATTAAATTCATCTTACTCTACCCTAATTGTCTGAAAAGCAACAGTAAATCCTCTCTGGAGAAAAATATCATCATTCAAACATTCTTCATACACAACATTTGGCATTCAGTAGAAAATACCTGTCGTGGGCAAAGACAAGAAGGTATTCAAAACCAAGATAAAAACAAAAATTAAGGTACTTCTAGCTATGGCCAACTAAGAACGTTAACAAATCTCCCCAAAGAGCACTACAAAACTGAACTAAATTGACAAAAACCACCATTTCAGCACTCTGGAAACTAACTTCAAGGCTTATAATCTAAGATGTGTTCTTAGATTATATGTACTTAGATAAATGAAAATTGCTAAATTTCAGGTAAGAAGAGTGGGAAAAATAACAGCACTGCACTGATAAATGACAACATTCTGTCTCAAGTAGGAGGACAGTAGGAACAGGTGGAGACTGTGGTAAACTAGAGAACATCTAGAGAGGGCAACAGTATTAGGCTCCAATCAAAGTCAACAGTAATGTAAGGCAAGAGTCACAGATCCTCAAGTTTAAAAAAGCTAGAAATCTATATGTCAACTTTTAAAACAATTTTAAGTATACTGTACAAGGGTACCAGTTTCCAAACTCAGCCCTATGTACCCTAACCCCATGACCAAATGCAGTCATGCCCTGGCAGACTCTCAGTATTCTCTGTGGTATGGTGATTTTCAATAATATCATTTCATTCAGTCATTACTTTGAATTTAGCTTTTCTCTCTTCAAAAGATAATGTTCCTCAAACGCTAGCGAGGATGCAGAGAAAGGGGAACCCTCCTACACTGTTGGTGGGAATGCAAATTGGTGCAACCAGCAGACTCACAGAACCCAAAAATGGACTAACAGTTACCAAAGGGAAAGGGACTGGGGAAGATGGGTGGGAAGGGAGGGACAAGGGGGAAAAAGGGCTATTACAATTAGCACACATAATGTAGTGGGGGTGGGGGTGGGGTGGGAGGATACGGGGAAGGCAGTATAACACAGAGAAGAAAAGTAGTGATTCTATACCATCTTACTACACTGATAGACAGTGACTGTAATGGGGTATGTCGTGGGGACTTGATAATAGGGGAAGTCTAGTAACCATAATATTGCTCATGTAATTGTACATTAATAATAGCAAAAAAATATCCTGCATCAGTACCATATGTCACACAGCAGCACCCCTAGCAGCCTGTGGCAGTATCTCAAAAACTACCAGGAATTCCACTCCTAGGAATTTACACAAAGACAACAGAACCTAATTCAAAAAGACATATGCACCCCTATGTTTATTGCAGCACTATTTACAATAGCCAAGATATGGAAGCAACCTAAGTGTCCATCAGTAGATAAATGGATAAAGAAGATGTGGTACATATACACAATGGAATATTATTTAGCCATAAGAGGAAAAGAAAATCCTACCATTCGCAACAACACAGATGGAGTTAGGGGTATTATGCTCAGTGAAACAAGCCAGGCAGAGAAAGACAAGTACCAAATGATTTCCCTCATTTGTGGAGTATAAAAACAAAGCAGAACAGGAGGAACAAAGAGCAGGGGACTCACAGCCATGGAGAAGGGACAGGTAGTTTCCAAAGGGGAGGGAGGGGAAGAAGGAGATTAAGGGGCACAATAATTCACGATCACAATGTAGGTTGGTCACATGGACCGTAGTACAGCACAGAAATATAGTTAATGATTCTGCGCCTTACTATGCTGATGGACAGTGACTGCACTGGAGGGGGTGAAGCGATAATATGGGTAAATGTTGAACTACTGTGTTGTGTATTTGAAACCAACATAATGAGACAGGGACTGTGGGTGTAGTCAGAGTAGAGGGAGGGCCTCCAGAAAAAGCAAGGCAGAATATTTGCAGTCAGAGCAATGTAACTACATGCAAGGAAACCCCCTACCAAAACTCTGTGTTAAACATTAAGCTCTAGAGTCATTCTTCAGTAAGATCAGTTGGTGTTCCCCAGATAAAGAAGAGTATCCTATGTTTTTATTATGCTAATCATGTGTAAGATTCACTTTAGCATGCTAAAAGGCCCAGGCCTATGTGCTGTCTTTCCTCTTTCAGATCTGATGGGGTGGTTTTGCAAACCAGACAACTAATTTAGCATGCAGACCCAGCTGTAAACAACATAGTAAAAAGCAGCAAAGATTCCACCTTAAAGATAAGATTGCATTTTAACACCCAGGAAGTTTGGAAAGCAGGATTCTTAACTTACTCTTTAGCAAACAGACAATACCTCAGCCCACCTTGGGGGCTAGGCAAGCCGCCTTTTGATATGCCCCTAGACCAAGACCCCAGTATCCCAGAGAGAGATGGGGCGAGAAATTCCTTATGTTAAGTTAACTCTGGGTGTTCAGACACCACTTAGCAAGTCTGCACCCCTAAGCCTTTTTTTCATGTTCTCAAAAAATCCTCATCTGCCTATAAAACCGCTAGACAACGCAGCACACGTGACTCTCTTGTCCCCTCCTGGCATGAACCGGAAGCTCTGTCCTATCACTTTATTTCTAAATAAAAACCTGTACCTTGCTCTCCTACCTTGACTGTTTGCTAAGCTCATTCTTCGGCTTCATGAACAAGAACCCCGGCATCAATAAGACAGTACATCAATGATACTTCAATAAAAAAAAAGGTTATGTTCCTCATCTGTAAACACAACAGCCTTGTGGATTAATTTGCCATTATTTATTCTCTCCTGTCACTTTCAATTCAGTTAACTGAGGTAGAGTGGCCTACAGAGGAGCAACAATAACATCAGGCCTGCTGCCAATGGATAGGGAAGCTGGAACCTGACATCAGCCTGACCTAGGCTGGAATCTTCAGCTCCGCCATTTACGAGCTATGGGAACTTGGGCAACTTATTAACTTAGTTGAGCCTCAGTGGTATCAACTGGAAAATAAGGACACCATCACCTACCCTGGGAAGTTGTTGCCACATTATCATCAAGCCCCAGCTTCGGCATTTCTGTACCAAAGTCTGGGCTTCACAGGCACTTTGTGATCAAGCCCCTGCCACATACCTGTGAGGGGTGTCCTGCCATTAACGTTATTTTACACAGGAGGAAATGGAAGCTCAAAGGGGGCATGTCCCAAAGAGCTCACATGTGACGAATTACTGAGTGCAGATTTCAACCCTGTCATCCATCTCTGGAGTTGGTCAACTCTAACAGTAACTGCTAAGCTCCATAAAGGGCCTCCCCCAGCAGTCAGCAAGGAGAGGGAGCAGAGCAACACTCATTTCCACCCAGTCTTACTCTTCAGATCTCATTTTCTTCATTCTTCCCGAAAGGGTCACTCTAATGCCCTTAAGAACAGCCACAAGAAGCTATTGATCCAATCTTTCCTGACACTTAGCGGTTGAAAACCCACCTGCCCCTCTTCTCTTGTGATGTTTTTATCAAAATGTTCAATAACAGGGAAGAGGTTTTATCAGCCAAGCACTGCCCTACGCCAGTGAGTGGTTCATTAACACTGCTGACAGTGGTGACAGAAGCCCTGGGCAGCCATTCAAGCACTAATCTAGTTTGGACTTTACCCTGCTTCTAACTGGCTAGGAGGCTGCCTGGCATATCCTCGTCAGCAGAAAACAAAGCCAGGGACTTTGCTTGTTCATCAGTCCCTTTGGGATGCAGGTGCAGAAATCATGCTCAGATACAGGGAAGTGGCAACAGCGTGAAGGCTGGAGATGCGTTTCAGACATGCTGGTGCTTCTCTCATCACCAGGGCCAGGTAATAAAAAGACAAGAATTCTAGCCTGGACAGGAATGGAAAGAGCCATTCTTCACAAACAAAGGGTCAGAGCCTTAGGAGGGGAAGAGACGAAGCCAGAGGTTAAAAGTTGAAAGTGGACTGAGGAGAGGTGGGTAACTGGTTAAACATTTGTTGGGTGCTACAGACTGAAGCAGGTACTTCCCAGGAGGGTATCATGAATCCTCTCGACAATCCCCCAGGTGGCGGAGATGACCCGCCTTCACAGGCGAAAACTAAGGCTCAAAGGGGGACTCTCCTAGGGTCATCTCAGACTCAGCTTCACAGTCTGACTCCAAAGCCAAGGTCGCCTCTGCCATGCCAGCAGCTGCCCCTCCTGGGCGGAAGCGGCCCAGAGCCTTGTGCTCTGCTCCACACCAGTTTCTCGACAGGAGCTCCCCCATAGGCAGGTGAGATGAAATGAGAAGAAGGGCAAGGCCCCCCAAGCCAAGGAGGCCTCTGGTGAGCTGTGTCCTCCAGCAGCTCAGGAACCAGCCCACAGCCCTAAGCGTCCCCCAGGCAGAGGCTCCAGGAAGCATCCTGGGCGTGAGAAGCCAGCAAGACCACGGAGGCTCACATCCGAGGTGGCCGAGGCCGCGGGCAGTCGTCCCCACGAGGACTGAGGCCTGTGATGCTGGCTCTTCGATAACTGCTCTCCCCCTCCCCTGACTTTTAAAGAAAATACACAGGATCACAGAAGTAAAATCAATGGTGACAGAAATCCCTCTTCTAGCTCTTCCCTCAGCCCAAAAGGAACCAAAATCATTTCTGAAAATGAGCAACTAGTGACATGAATAACAGGAATCTAAGAGTTGTTGAAAGACTGAGCAAAAAAGCAGGGAGATACACCAACAGGAGGGAGAGGGAAAGGCAGAGAATTTCAACAGACACCTTCATCCAACACAGTAAGGGCTGTTTAGCTATGAAATGCGGGGAACTAGCAAACAATGACACATTTTACTCAGCAGTGACACTGACGTCATCACTGTAACAAGAAAGACTTGAAATTTCGAGGCAGGTGCCGCGAGCACAGTCTGAAAGAACCTGCTCTTTAACACGTGGGAGGAGAAGGACATGGGATGTTTTCATATGACGTGATACATACTTCAAGGTTCAGATCCAAACACTCTGAACAGTTTCCTAATCTGTACAGTGGAGAAAATTAAGTCCCTACTACTCAAGGGCTGTCGGGGGAACTGAACGAGTTAGTTTATATGAAAGACTAAGAAAGTGCCGGGCTTACACACTTCATGCTTACATGTGTTATTATTATTAGCCTTATGCCATCTTTCAGTGACACAGGGGCATGCATGGCACATAAGAAATGCTTTGATGACATGAAAATGGATGGGAGCAGAACTGTAAGCAGCTCAGAGACCTGAAGGTTTCTGTTGCTGTTAGGGAAGACAGATTTAATCATGAGATGTCATGCTGTCCTCATGCATAAATTTAAAGCACATTATTCATCTCCCAGTAATTGCCACACCACACTGGTGACATAAGCACCTTGGTTACAGGCCCCAGAGCCCCTCAGAGGCCACAGCACTTGGTTCTGAGAATTGTGCACCAAGGATGACTTCACTTAAATTAAGAGGCAGACAGTACCATGATTGTCTACAAGTGAGGCATCCTTACACACGGATTTCTGCGTCACCACATTCCCACACCCCAGTTCCACACAGTGACTGCCTTGCCCACAATTAAAAAATAAAAGCAAGAAGAGAGAGCCACAGAAAAGACCCCATCCAGCACGCTGCGTTCGGCCAAGCAGTACCTGTTTCGGTTTTGCTGGCGAAGCCTGCTGCCTGTTTGATGGCAGCCGCGGTCAGTGCTAAGCCTCGACTCCTCTTCAAGCCATGCTGCAGGACGGCCTCAAACTGGGCACACAGGCAAGTTACCCTGCAAGAGAATTGATGATACATCAATCCTCCCTGTGAAGCAGGGAGACAACCAGGCCGGCCCCAGAATCTCCAGGGAGGGGGCGATTCCCTGGGTGTGAACCTTGGCTTCAAAGTGACAGCACACACCTGGACTGACTGGCAGATAAATTGCCATGTGATTGAGGGGCCCCTCCACACACCTAGGCCCATTTGTGTTTACCTCACATAACTCAGGGAAGCCCCAGGCAGTCTAGCACTAAATTATCAGACTCTTGAAAGCATAGTAACAGTTCACAAGGAACAGGGGAAAATGGAATTAGCACCAGCCAGCAGGGAACAAAAAATAAAATTTAAAAACAAATCAGTTCAGTGTAGGGAGGGATTGGGTGTTAATTGTATCCAATTCGCAAATTCCAACTCAAATTCATATCACATGTAGTTTAAAGAACTAGATTATTTTTTAAAAGAATGAATTCACCAGACTGGCAAATTGGAAACATTGTGTAATTTCATGGCCTGTTACATACACTAAAAAAGTAATATGAATTCTGATTTTTGTTCTTTATATCTTATTGTAAGAAATTACATTGTGAAGCACATCCAGAGTTGATGGAATTTTCAATTAAGTTATAATTACTATACATTTAATTGAATTTATTTCTCAATAACCAAAGAAATAGGAGATTCAAGAACATGTTTGCAAAGAGGCATGTCACAGCAACTACAAATGATTCTTAACAATTCTCCCAGGGCTCCTGGGACCCCAGCCCAAGTAGGTCTGTGGACTTCAAAGACCCTTCCATTCATTCATGCAACAAATGTTAAGAAATCCTGAACCCCTATGTGCCCGGCACTGTTCTAGGCTCTGAGGATATGAAGAGACAGGTAAGGTCTCCACTTTACCACACCTGCTCGGTTCCAGCCATGGGAGACACACAAATAAGTTAGCCATTTCAGCTGATGAGAACTTTGAAAAAAACAGGATAAGGTGGTCCGTGGAGTCAGGGCAGGGACAGGCTTAGATTCAGTAGTCTGAATAGAGGTAACCTTGGAGTTACTACCTGGATATAAGGGGCAGCAGGCTAGGAGAGGAGCCCCATGCAAAGGCCCCGAGGCCATTACCATCTGGCTCAACCCTGCCTAACTGCAGGCATTTCCTGCTCCACCCACCCCCACACTGCAATAATAACACTCCAAGGGTTTATCACTCTGCAGGTGGTAAAATATTTTCATACCCATTATTGCATTAGCCCCTCCCACCAACATTATGATATAGGTGTGGCAGATATTGTCTCCATCTTAGACTTGAAGAAACTGAGGCTTAAAGACACTTAAGAGACAGTACAAAGGCCCATAATGAGTAGCAACATCTGTACAGCAGCCCTACCCACCCCCATGCTGATCACTACAACCCATACCACTGAGGCTTATTCTAACAAGTCCTCTCCCTCCATGCCCCATCTTTGCTTAAGTCATCTGTCTGCACCAGAAAACCCTAACACAGGGTCAGCAAATACACAGCACTTGTACATCTACTACCCATTCTGTGCTCAAGACAGACATCACTAATCCTTCCCATGCTTCTAGGCCCCTGGTTCCCAACAGGAGTGGTACCGCCTACCAGTGGGTGCTGAAGAAATGTGAGGGGGTGTTTTTGGTCCAAGACATATTAGGGGGGTGTTGTGGACCAGCTGCCACCCCCTGGGCAATACTCACATGAATGCAATGAAAGGTTTGATTAATACTCTATAGTGAATTTGATCAAAGCCAAGGCAACTATTTCTGCATTTGTGTCAAAACTTGACTTATACAAATGAATGTAAGTCGAAGACAATTTTGTCAGTTTCCAAATCTTTCTGAAATTCTGGTTTATAGTCAGCATTTGGAAGAAGTTCTTAAAGATTTTACAAATAGATTTCAGGATTTACTCAACATGATTATTCCAGATGTGTCCTAGAACCTTCCTTGAACCTGCAAGTAGCAGAAATATCACTGCAGGAGAAGCTGATAGAATTAACAAATGAAGAGTTGAAATTGAAATTAAAAATGGATATCAAGAATTTTGGCTTCAAAGGCAAATTCCAATGTTAAATCCAGCCTTATGGGCTGTAGCAAAGAAGTTTATCATGCATTTCCATTATCATATTTAGCCGAAAGAGGATTTAGCATGGTCAGCAATCCATTAACAAAGAAAAGAAACAAATTGTCAATAGTGAAACATGGCGATTTAAGAATGCCGATGACAAAAATGACACCAAACAGCAAAAAATGAATGTCATCTCACCAAGCTCAACCCTCTCACTAATAGATTTCATTAATTTTTTAAATAATATATACTTTTTTAATTTTTTTAATTTTAATTATACTTTGAGCAATACATTAATATTGTTAATTTCTTCTAATAAAGTAATTTGAAAAAAATATGTCCTTCTTTTATATGTAGTATAGTATAATTCACCTAAGGGGGTGTTATCGGATCATTCTTTGAAAGTGGACGCTGGGCCAAAAAAGGTTGGGAACCTATGTTCTAGGATACCACAGCCAATGATCAAAGCTGGCCCTCCCAGCATTAGAAAACTGGACTGACAGGCAGGTAATTGACATGTAATTGACATGGGCCCATCCATACACCTAGGCCCATTTATATTCATTTCACATAACTCAGGGAAGCCCCAAACAGTCAAGTCATATTCATCAGACTCTTGAAAGTATATTAATAATTAAAAAGAAACAAGGAAAATGGGATTGGTGGTAGCCAGCAGAGGAGAACAAAATAAAAGCCAATTTAAAAACAAATCAGTCTGGGATTCAAGATAGCAGCATGAGAGGTGAGACAGAGAACTCCTCCCAAAACCACAAATAGTACGAAAATACAGTTAATACAGTGAACCCGAAAACAGCAACAGGAAAGAAGGCTGAACCAGACTGTATACAGACATCACGAACAGAGCAGACCTGATGAAACAGGGTATCATACAAAAGCCTTGATCCAGCGGGACGAAAGCCCTTCCCCCACACCAGCTTACCTGCGGAAGAGAAACAGAGAGGGGAAGGGGTGGAAACCTGGGACTACTGAACACCTAGCCCTAGAGATCTGCTCTGCGAGCAGAAACCTATTATGTGTGGTGCTCTAGAGGTTGGGGAGCTGGGACAGGTGGAGTGCCTGAGAGACTGACATTCCAACCGTTTGTGAAGGACAGGATCCACATCCACCTGCTCTGTGACAGAGGAAAGGCAGGTGGTCTGAGAGGCTTCCTAGCAGCAAGAGGGCTGCTGACGGGGTGGGGGTTGCACGGAGCTTGTTGCGCGGGAGAAGGAAGAGCTGGACAAGGTTGTCTGAGAGCGCTCTGCCCAGCAGGTTGGGAACTTTGAGGAGCTTCAGGCACTCCATACCCCTGGCTGGCTGCTCAGCTCCGAGGCCACCGGCTGTGACACCAGCCTGCCGAGCCTTCCTTCTGGCCTGACAGCACCAGCTCGCAAATCAGTAGTCACTGCTCTGGCATCAGGCCAGCCAGAGAGAGGCCTCACCTACAACAGCTAGAGATGCAGAACACAGAGGCTTACACCTGTGTGCTTGGCCCACTGGCTGGGATACTGGAGACAAGCAGGGCAGAGAGGAGTCAGGAAACAGATCTTCCTCCCCCCGGGCACCAGCTCGGCTCCCCAACAACCCCCAACCTCACTCTATGGGCTGAGCAGCTCCAGAGACTGGAGCTTCTGGGAACTAGCGGGCACCATATAGAAATATGAAACGTCAAAAGAAACGGGTTCAGACCAAAATCTCACAAACCCCAGAAAAAGGGCCAAATGAAACTGAACTCACCAATCTTCCTGAAAGAGACTTCAAAATAAAAAATCATAAACATGCTTATAGAGATACAGAAAAATGTTCAAGAACTCAGGAACAAATTTAAGACGGAGAATCAATCATTAAGAAATTCCATATCTGAAATGAAACATACAATGGAGGTATTTAAAAGCACATTAGATGTAGTAGAAGAGACGGTAAATGGAATAGAAAATAGAGAACAGGAATACAAAGAAGCTGAGGCACAGAGAGAAAAAAGAATCTCTAAGAATGAAAGAATATTGAGAGAACTGTGTGACTAATCCAAAAGGAACAATATTCACATTATAGGGGTACCAGAAGAGAAAGAGTAGAAAGTGTCATTGAGGAGGTAATTGCTGAAAACTTCCCCAATATGGGGAAGGAGATAGTCTCTCAAGCCATGGAGATGCACAGATCTCCCAACACAAGGGACTCAAGGAAGACATCAAGACATAATAATTAAAATGGCAAAGATCAAGGATAAAGACAGACTTTTAAAAGCAGCTAGAGAGAGAAAAAAGATCACATACAAAGGAAAACCCATCAGGCTATCATCAGATTTCTCAACAGAAACCTTACTGGCCAGAAGGGAGTGGCACGATATATTTAATGCAATGAAGCAGAACGGCCTTGAACCAAGAACACTCTACCTGGCAAGGTTATCATTTAAATTTGAAGGAGGGATTAGACAATTTTCAGATAAGCAAAAGCTGAGAGAATTTACTGCCCACAAACCACCTCTACAATGCTTTTTGTAAGGACTCCTATAGACAGAAGTATTCTTAAGACTGAATAGATGTCACCCAAGGGATAGACAAAAAGTAAAGAATATGATTCATAACATACAAAGAATGGAGGAGGAAGAAAAAGAAAAAGGAGTAAAAAACAAAAAGAACCCTTAGGCTGTGTTTGTAATAGCATAGGAAGTGAGTTAAATTTGACTGTTATATAGTAAGGGAATTACCCTTGAACCTTTGGTAACCACAAATCTAAAGCCTGCAATGGCAATAAGTACATACCTATTGAAAATCACCCTAAATGTAAATGGTCTGAATGCACCAATCAAAAGACATAGAGTAACTGAATGGATAAAAAAACAAGGCCCATCTATATGCTGCTTACAAGAGACTCACTTCAAACTCAAAGACATACACGGACTGAAAGTAAAGGGATGGAAAAAGATATTTCATGCAACTAATAGGGAGAAAAAAGCAGGAGTTGCTGTATTTGTATCAGACAAAATAGATTTCAAAACAAAGAAAGTCACAAGAGATAAAGAAGGACATTACATAATGGTAAAATGGCCAGTCCAACAAGAGGATATAACTATTATAAATATCTATGTACCCAATACAGGATCACCTACATATGTGAAACAAGTACTAACAGAATTAAAGAGGGAAACAGAATGCAATGCATTCATTTTGGGAGACTTCAACACACCACTCACTCCAAAGGACAGATAAACCAGACAGAAAATAAGTAAAGAGATGCACTCAATGACGTATTAGAACAGATGGACCTAACGGACATCTACACAACACTCCATCGAAAAGCAACAGGATACACATTCTTCAAGTGCACATGGAACATTTTCAACAATAGATCATACACTAGGCCACAAAAAGAACCTCAGTAAATTCAAAAAGATTGAAATTGTACCAACCAGCTTCTCAGATCACAAAGGTATGAAAGTAGAAAAAAATTACACAAAGAAAATGAAAAAGCCCACAAACACATAGAGGCTTAATAATATGCTCCTAAATAATCAATGGATCAATGACCAAATAAAAACAGATCAAGCAATATATGGAGACAAAGACAACAATAATTCAACAACACAAAATCTCTGGGACGCAGCACAGGCTGTGCTAAGAGGGATATATATTGCAAAACAGGCCTAATCCAGAAAAGAAGAACAATCCCAAATGAACAGTCTAAACTCACAATTAATGAAACTACAAAAGGAAGAACAAATGAGGCCCAAAGTCAGTAGAAGGAGGAACATAATAAAGATTAGAGAAGAAATAAATAAAATTGAGAAGAACAAAACAATAGAAAGAATCAATGAAAGCAGAAGCTGGTTCTTTGAGAAAATAAACAAAATAGATAAACCCCTAGCCAGACTTATCAAGAAAGAAAGAAAGTCTCCACACATAAACAGAATCAGAAATGAGAAAGGAAAAATCACCACAGACACCACAGAAATACAAAGAATTACGAGAGAATACTATGAAAAATTATATGGTAACAAACTGGATAACCTAGAAGAAATGGACAAGTTTCTATAAAAATACAAGCTTCCAAGGCTGACCCAGGAAGAAACAGAAAATCTGAATATACCAATTAGTAGCAAAGAAATTGAATTGGTAATCAAAAAACTACCTGAGAACAAAACTCCTGGACCAGATAGCTTCACTGCTGAATTTCATCAAACATTTAGTGAAGGCCTAATACCCATCCTAAATAAGGTTTTCCAAAAAGTAGAAGCCCAAACTCATTCTATGAGGCCAACATCACTCTAATACCAAAACCAGGCAAAGACACCGCAAAAAAGGAAAATAACAGACCAATATCCCTGATGAACATAGATGCAAAAATACTCAACAATATATTAGCAAACCGAATTCAAAAATACATCAAAAAGATCATCCATCATGATCGACTGGGATTCATCCCAGGAATGCAAGGATGGTACAACATCCGAAAATCCATCAACATCATCCACTACATCAACAAAAAGAAGGCCAAAAACCACATGATCATCTCCATATATGCTGAAAAAGCAATCGACAAAATTCAACATCCATTCATGATAAAAACTCTCAACAAAATGGGTATAGAGTGCAAGTACCTCAACACAATAAAGGCCATATATGAAAAAACCACAGCCAACATTATACTTAACAACAAGAAGCTGAAAGCCTTTCCTTTAAGACAGGGTACAAGACAAGGATGCCCACTCTCCCAACTTTTATTCAACGTACTTCTGGAGGTCCTAGCCACAGCAATCAGACAATACAAAGAAACAAAAGGCATCCAGATTGGCAAGGAAGAAGACAAACTGTCCCTGTTTGCAGATGACATGATATTGTACATAAAAAACCCTAAAGAATCCACTCCAAAACTACTAGATCTAATATCTGAATTCAGCAAAGTTGCGGGATACAAAATTAATACACAGAAATCTGTTGCATTCCTATACACTAACGATGAACTATCAGAAAAAGAAATCAGGAAAACAATTCAATTCACAATTCCATCAAAAAGAAAAAAATACCTAGGAAGAAACCCCAAGGAAGTGAAAGACTTATACTCTGAAAACTACAAGACACTCATGAGAGAAATTAAAGAAGAAACCAATAAATGGAAACACATCGCATGCTCATGGATAGGAAGAGTTAGTATTGTCAAAATAGCCATTGTGCCTAAAGCAATCTACAGAATCAATGCAATCCCTATCAAAATACCAAGAGCATTCTTCAATGAACTACAGCAAACAGTTCTAAAATTCATATGGAACCAAAAAAGACCCTGAATAGCCAAAGCAATCCTGAGAAGGAAGAATAAAGCAGGGGGAATTACGCTCCCTGACTTCAAGCTCTACTACAAAGCCATAGTAATCAAGACAATTTAGTACTGGCACAAGAACAGACCCACACCCCAGTGAAACAGACTAGAGAGCCCACATATAAACCCAAGCATATATGGTCAATTAATACATGGTAAAAGAGCCATGAATATACAATGGGGAAATGACAGCCTCTTCAACAGCTGATGTTGGCAAAACTGGACAGCTACATGTAAGAGAATGAAACTGGATTATTGTCAACCGCCATACACAAAAGTAAACTCAAAATGGATCAAAGACCTGAATGTAAGTCATGAAACCATAAAACTCTTAGAAAAAAACATAGGCAAAAATATTTTGGACATAAACATGAGCTACTACTTCATGAACATATCTCCCTGGGCAAGGGAAATAAAAGCAAAAATGAACGAGTGGGACAGTATCAAACTAAAAAGCTTCTGTACAGCAAAGGACACCATCCGTAGAACAAAAAGACACCCTACAGTATGGAAGAATATATTCATAAATGACATATCTCATAAGGTGTTAACATCCAAATTATATAAAGAGCTCACGCACCTCAAAAAAAGCAAATAGGCCAATAAAAAATGGGCAGAGGAGCTGAACACACTTCTCTAAAGAAGAAATTCAGATGGCCAACAAGCACATGAAAAGATGCTCCACATCCCTAATCATCAGAGAAATGCACATTAGAACCACAATGAGATACCACCTCACATCAGTTAGGATGGCTAACATCCAAAAGATAAAGAACAACAAATGTTGGAGAGGATGTGGAGAGAGGGGAACCCTCCTACACTGCTGGTGGGAATGTAACCTAGTTTAACCATTGTGGAAAGCAGTATGAAGATGTCTCAAAAAGCTAAAAATAGAAATACCATTTGACCCAGGAATTCCACTCCTAGGAATTTACCCTAAGAATGCAGCAGCCCAGTTTGAAAAAGACATATGCACCCCTATATTTATCGCAGCACTATTTACAATAGCCAAGAAATGGAAGCAACCTAAGTGTCCATCAGTAGAGGAATGGATAAAGAAGAGGTGGTTCATATACACAATGGAATATTATGCAGCCATAACAAGAAAACAAATCCTACCATTTGCAACAACATGGATGGAGCTAGAGGGTATTATGCTCAGGGAAATAAGCCAGGCGGAGAAAGACAAGTATCAGATGATTTCACTCATCTGTGGAGTATAAGAACAAAGAAAAAACTGAAGGAACAAAACAGCAGCAGACTCACAGAACCCAAGAATGGACTAACAGTTACCAAAGGGAAAGGGATTGGGGAGGGTGTGTTGGAAGGGAGGGATAACGGGGAAACAGGGTCATTATGATTAGCACGTATAATGTGGAGGCGGGGGACACGGGGAAGGCAGTATAACACAGAGAAGACAAGTAGTGATTCTACAGCATCCTACTACGTCAATGGACTGTGACTGTAATGGGGTATGTGGTGGGGACTTGATAATGGGGGGAGTCTGGTAACCATAATGCTCATGTAATTGTACATTGATGATAGCAAACTTGAAATAATTAAATAATTAAATAATTAAATAAGTAAAAATAAAAAAACAAATCAGTCTGGTTCACGGAGGAATAATACGAAGGAAGCCTATTTGGCATTCCAAACCTAACATTTCTCCTCAACCACATAGATTTCCAACTCTTACCCTGTCTTCCTGGCTCCTCTGCACCCAACTCAGTGTCTGTTACATACTTTGTGCTGCATAAATGCTAGTTCAGTAATTAATGGTGATTAATCTTGAACCACAGGTTGAAGAATACTCTCCAATATTGATACAACCCTCTTTGCTGGGCAGATGTGCACACTAGATGTGCATATGCTAGTTTCACATTTGAGGGCTTCCTGAAAGCTGGGACACCCATCAAAACTATCTAATTTCCACAGGAACCAAATTAGAGACATAGCAAAATGGACTGTGACCAGGACCCTATTTTCAGGGAAAATAACATAAATCCTGGGCTGCCTTTAGAGTTCTCCACAATAAACCACAGCCTGTACCTTTAAATGAATCATCTGTAAATAAAATTAACTCAACAATCCTTATTAGTTCCCTTGGCCCTAATGCACAAGTTAGTAACTGCCATGACAACTGTAGAGACACCTGGTCCCTATGGGAAATGGAATGCAGGTGAACAGCATAAACCCACTCCCCAAGGTTTGGACTACATTAGCAGTATTACTGTCCAGATGCAGACAGGCCATAGTCAACCTAACACAACAGAAAACCCAAGTGGATGCTAGTCCTATAATTAATTTATTATGATAGCTGCCTTGCCTAAGGTCATTCTACTCAACACACTCTCATGTCCCCGTTTCACGACATGACTTTAGACCTACTGATCATTCAAGATTTAGTATAAGGGTTCCTTCCCTCCAGGAAGCCTTTCTGACTGCTTCCTCACTCAGCTTCTTTTTACTGCAGCACTTGGCTATCTCTCTGTTAATGATCTGCTTCCCACCACTGCCTCCTCTCACTAACTTCAGTTCCTTGACAGCAAGGTTCACGCCTCATTCCTGTTAGTCGCCCCAGCTCTTAGCATGGTGCCTGGCTACTGCAGTAAACATACCAAAATGGTCCCCCTCTCAGAAAACTCAGAATATGGATTTGATATATCTCAGGAGGCCTTATATGATTTGTCATCCAAATCCACGTCAGCTAACACTAGTGTGTCAAGAACACACCTGTGCAACCACATGAATCTACAACCCTTTAGCTTGTGGCAGGCACGTGCTGATTGATAACCATGTCACCCTAAGGTTTTCCATTTCTTCTCATCTTTACTCAGTTATATGATAATTCCTGCAATGTGAAAGAAGCACCTGCCTTAGTGGAGCTCTTTTCTCAGCTCAGTCTCTCCTATTTCCAAGAATGCTCTCTGCTAAGTGTTCTCTGGCATCACTGTGGTGAGCTGGCTGCCTCCAAGGCATTTTATCACATCTAACTTATAAGTTAATGAATTGGACATGTTTTTACTTAAGTGGGGCATTTAGTGAATGTTTTAATTTTTTTTTTAAAAGAAGCAGTCAAGAAAATTACGTCAAGATATAGCTGTTTACCAGATCAATGGATAAATAAAATGTGACATACTGATACAATGGAATACTACTCAGCAATAAGAAAGGAATAAAGTACTGATACATGCTACAACAAAGATGAGCCTTGAAATTATTATGCTAAGGGAAAGAAGTCAGACCCAAAAAGCCAGAATTTGTGTGATTCCAGGAAATGTCAAGAAAAGGTAAATGTATATAAAAAACAAAGGTCAATTAGTGGCCAAAAGGCTGGAATCAGGGATTAAATGTAAACTGACACAAGGGAATTACTTGCGTTAATGAAAATGTTCTAAAGCTGGACTTTGCTGATTTCCACATCTCTATAAATTTACTTAAAAAAAACACTATACTGTAAACTTGTAAGGTGTAGATTTTTATGGCATATGAATTGATTTCAGTAAAGCTGTTTTAAAAAGAAAGCTGCCCTCAAGGTGCTCAGTAAAAGCTTGATGAAAGAGTAAAGAAGTGAACTAGTGGAAAATGCAGTAACTTCCTCCTGCTGAATTTAAAACTACCAACACCAGCACAGCTGCACACTATACAAGCTTAACCAGTTTACTGCTGAAATTCTGCAAGCATTTGTTTTTTCCTGAGCTTTGTCCTATATTTCATGACTGCTTAACTTACCACATTAATCTCTAAGACGATTCCTAAGAATGGTACTTTTTTATGGCAAATGTTAGAAAAAGAGACAGCATCAGCAATAAGTGCTGTATTTTTACAAACTGCATCAAATTAACCTTGTGACAGAGGGCTAATTTTAAATGGATCCTTTTACTATGTTACAGCTTTATTGCAACCTTTTGGAGAAAACTAAGTACAATCTTTAAAATGGACTGGATTATCCTCATGTGGAAAGTCCCAATATTGTCTGGAATAAAGTCAACTGTACCCATAAAAATCAGCCAATTAACAGCATCAGCTATATCTCAGATTTAAGCAGTACAATCACCAAGTAGCCTTGCTCTAGGAAGGCCACTACATGACAATCATTTGAAATGGGCCCAACATTTATGCGTTATATATTAAGTTTTCAAAAGGTTCACATCCTTTAACCCATGACTTTTACTGGCAGAAATCAATCCTCAGCTGTAATCTACAAGTCAGATGAAGATTCAAGCATGAAAGTATTCAAAACAATATTATTTACACCTACAGAAAGTTGAAGAACACCTAAAGAACTGACACGTGGGGAACTGGATAAACAAATGACAACACAGCATATAACTGAATGCTATTTAGCCATTAAAAATATTTACCAAGAGCTTATACTGATAAGCCAACAGTAAGTATGAGCTCAACTATGCTACACACACACACACACACACACATTCTGAAGGAAATTATGTGAAAAAATTTGGTGCGACTTGGAAGAATTACTGGTAATTCCTGTCTTGCCTCTAGACTTTTCCATATTAGCTTTTTTCTAAAATAAGCATTAAAAAGTATTCATGTCTCAAGAACTAGAAATATTACTACTTTGAACTAAGAAGAATGAAGAAATATGGTTTAAAAGTTATGCTGAGGACTTCCGGGAATATGGCGGCGTGAGCAGGTCGGCAGAAATCTCCTCCTAACACTATATTTATCTACGAAAATACACCAAATACAACTATTCGAAAAGAGAGACCAGAATACACAGGAAAGTGCACAGCATGCAGCTACACCGGAGAGGACTTGGCACCCCGCAAGGCAGGTACGATACGGAGCCGCGACCCGGGGGCACCCGAGCACTCACCCATCCCGGCGCCCTGGCGGATGGAGAGGATTCAGAGCCGGGAGGGAGTGGAAGAGCAGGCCCGCGAAATACCCAGCCCCGGTGGTCTGCCCCAGGAGCACTGACACACATCGCGCGGTGCATCGGACATTGGAGAGGCAGAAGGTGCACGTTTTGAGCCAGGAACACGCCAGGTCCGTGCAGCCAGCGCCCCGGGACAAGAGAAAAGTGCGCGCGGTTTGTAGTTGTCTTGGAGAGGCAGGGGGCCCAGCGAGGGAACACCATCACCCCGGCACGCTCAGCCCAGCGGGCTGGGAGTCCTGAGAAACTTCGGACCCCTTGGCTGGTGACTGAGAAAAGGTAGCAGCCACACTAAAATTTTATACAGAGAACAACAGCCTCCCATTCGTACCCGCCCCGGCCAGAGATACAAAGAGCGGCGCAGCCACGGCTGTCGAATAGTGGACCAACAGGGACACCTACAGCACCCTTAGAGAATCCACTCCAGGTGGGCATTTTTGTTGTTGTTGTTGTTGTTTTCTTTTTCGCTTTCTTTCTTCTTTCTATCTTTTCTTTCTCTTCCTTCTTTTTTTGCTTGTTTTTTTTTTAAGTCTTAAAGAGCCCAGCTGACATACGTGGCACCTACCAGCGACCACTCCTATCAACATGAAAAGACAGAGGAATATGGTACAGACAAAAATCAACTAGACCCACACAACTCCTGAGAGGGAACCTGAAGTGACGAAAATGCAGAATCTTCCTGAAAAATAATTCAGAATAAAAGTCATAACCATGCTGATGGATCTACAGAGAAATATGCAAGGCTAAGGGAGGAAGTGAGGGAAGTCAGGAAAGACAATGCAGAAATGAGACAAGCCATCAACGGGCGTAGCAGCAGACTGGACGAAATGCAAGAGATTGTTAATGCAATAGAAATCAGAGAACAGGAATACAGAGAAGCTGAGGCAGAGAGAGATAAAAGGATCTCTAGGAATGAAAGAATATTAAGAGAACTGTGTGACCAATACAAACGGAACAATATTCGCATTATAGGAGTACCAGAGGAAGAAGAGAGAGAAAAAGGGATAGAAAGTGTCTTTGAAGAAATAATTGTTGAAAACTTCCCCATGCTGGGGAAGGAAATAGTCTCGCAGTCCATGGAAGCCCACAGATCTCCTCACACGAGGGACCCCAGGAAGACAACACCAAGACACATAATAATTAAAATGGCAAAGATCAAAGATAAGGACAGAGTATTAAAGGCAGCTAGAGAAAGAAAAAGATCACCTTCAAAGGAAAACCCATCAGACTAACATCAGACTTCTCAACAGAAACCTTACAGGCTAGAAGAGAATGGCATGATATATTTAACGTTATGAAACAGAAGGGCCTCGAACCAAGAATATTGTATCCAGCATGATTATCATTTAAAAATGATGGAGGGATTAAACACTTTCCAGACAAAGCTGAGAGAGATTTGCCTCCCATAAACCACCTCTACAGGACATCTTAAAGGAACTGATCTAGAGGGCAGCACTCCTAAGGCTAAAAAGCTATCACCAGAGAAAATAAAATCACAACAAAGAAAGCAGACCATCCAAATACTAACTAAGGGCAAAGAATAAAACATCTAGTATACAAAGAATGGAGGAGGAAGAATAAGAAGGGAAAGAAATAAAGAAACATCAGACTGTGTTTACAATAACAACAAGAAAGTTAAGTTAGACTGTTAGATAGTTAAGAAGCAACCCCTGAACCTTTCGTAACCATGAATCTAAAGCCAGCAATGACAATAAGTACATATCTGCCAATAATCACCCTAAATGTACATGGACTGAATGCACCAATCAAAAGACACAGAGTAACAGAATGGATAAAAAAGCAAGACCCATCTATATGCTGCCTACAAGAAACTCACCTCAAACCCAAAGATATCCCCAGACTAAAAGTGAAGGGATGGAAAAAGATATTTCATGCAAACAACAAGGAGAAAAAAGCAGGTGTTGAAGTACTTGTATCAGACAAAACAGACTTCAAAACGAAGAAAGTAGCAAGAGATAAAGAAGGACATTACATAATGATAAAGGGGTCAATCCAACAAGAAGATAAAACCATTATAAATATATATGCACCCAACACAAGAGCGCCGGCATATGTGAAACAAATACTAACAGAATTAAAGGAGGAAATAGACAGCAATGCATTCATTTTAGGTGACTTCAACACACCACTCACTCCAAAGGACAGATCAACCAGACAGAAAATAAGTAAAGACACAGAGGCACTGAACAACGCACTAGAACAGATGGACCTAACAGACATCTACAGAACTCTACACCCAAAAGCAAGAGGACACACATTCTTCTCAAGTGCACATGGAACATTTTCCAGAATAGACCACATACTAGGCCACAAAAAGAACCTCAGTAAAGTCAAAAATACTGAAATTCTACCAACCAACTTCTCAGATCATAAAGGTATTAAACTGGAATTAAATATTAGAAAGAAAACAAAAAGGCTCACAAATACATGGAGACTTAACAACATTCTCCTCATTAATCAATGGGTTAATGACCAAATCAAAACAGAAATCAAAGAGTATATAGAGACAAATGACAACAACAACACAAAGCCACAACTTCTGTGGGACGCAGCAAAGGCAGTTCTAAGAGGAAAGTATATTGCAATCCAGGCCTATTTAAAGAAGGAAGAACATTCCCAAATGAATAGTCTAAAGACACAATTACTGAAATTGGAAAAAGAAGAACAAATGAGGCCCAAAGTCACCAGAAGGAGGGACATAATAAAGATCAGAGAAGAAATAAATAAAATTGAGAAGAATAAAACAATAGAAAAAATCAATAAAACCAAGAGCTGGTTCTTTGAAAAAATAAACAAAATAGATAAACCCCTAGCCAGACTCATTAAGAGAAAAAGAGAATCTACACACATAAACACAATCAGAAATGAGAAAGGAAAAATCACGACGGACCCCACAGAAATACAAAGAATCATAAGAGAATATTATGAGAATCTATATGTTAACAAGCTGGAAAACAAAGAAGAAATGGACAACTTCTTAGAAAAATACAACCTTCCAAGACTGACCAACCAAGAAACGGAAAAACTAAACAGACCAATCACCAGCAAGGAAATCGAATTGGTAATCAAAAAACTACCCAAGAACAAAACCCCCGGGCCTGATGGATTCACCTCTGAATTCTACCAGACATATAGAGAAGAAATAACACCGATTCTCCTTAAAGTTTTCCAAAAAATAGAAGAGGAGGAATACTTCCAAACTCATTCTATGAAGCCAGCATCACTCTAATACCAAAACCGGGCAAAGACCTCACCAAAAAAGAAAATTACAGACCAATATCCCTGATGAACGTAGATGCAAAAATACTCAACAAAATATTAGCAAACCGAATTCAAAAATACATCAAGAGGATCATACACCATGATCAAGTGGGATTCATCCCAGGGATGCAAGGATGGTACAATATTCGAAAATCCATCAACATCATCCACCACATCAACAAAAAGAAGAACAAAAACCACATGATCATCTCCATAGATGCTGAAAAAGCATTTGACAAAATTCAGCATCCATTCCAGATTAAAACTCTCAACAAAATGGGTATAGACGGCAAGTACCTCAACATCATAAAGGCTATATATGACAAACCCACAGCTAACATCATACTTAACGGCGAGACGCTGAAAGCTTTTCATCTAAGATCGGGAACAAGACAGGGATGCCCACTCTCTCCACTGTTATTCAACATAGTACTGGAGGTCCTAGCCACAGCAATCAGACAAAACAAAGACATAGAAGGCATCCAGATTGGTAAAGAAGAAGTCAAATTGTCACTATTTGCAGATGACATGATACTGTACATAAAAAACCCTAAAGACTCCATTCCAAAACTACTAGAACTAATATCTGAATTCAGCAAAGTTGCAGGATACAAAATTAACACACAGAAATCTGTTGCTTTCCTATACACTAATGATGAACTAACAGAAAGAGAAATCAGAAAAACAATTCCATTCACAAATGCATCAAAAAGAATAAAATACCTAGGAATAAACCTAACGAAGGAAGTGAAAGACCTGTACTCTGAAAACTACAAGACACTCCTAAGAGAAATTAAAGAGGACACTAACAAATGGAAATGCATCCCATGCTCTTGGCTAGGAAGAATAAATATTGTCAAAATGGCTATACTACCTAAAGCAATCTACAGATTCAATGCAATCCCTATCAAACTACCAACAGCTTTCTTCAATGAACTGGAACAAATAATTCTAAAATTCATATGGAACCACAAAAGACCCCGAATAGCCAAAGCAATCCTGAGAAGGAGGAATAAAACAGGGGGAATTACGCTCCCTGACTTCAAGCTCTACTACAAAGCCACAGTAATCAAGACAATTTGGTATTGGCACAAAAACAGACCCACAGACCAGTGGTACAGAATAGAAAATCCAAACATTAACCCAAACATATACAGTCAATTAATATTTGATAAAAGTGCCTTAGATATACAATGGGGAGATGACAGCCTCTTCAGCAGCTGGTGTTGGAAAAACTGGACAGCTACATGTAAGAGAATGAAACTGGACTACTGTCTAGCCCCATACACAAAGGTAAACTCAAGGTGGATCAAAGACCTGAATCTAAGTCATGAAACCATAAAACTCTTAGAAAAGAACAGGCAAAAATCTCTTGGACATAAACATGAGCAACTTCTTCATGAACATATCTCCCCGGGCAAGGGAAACAAAAGCATAAATGAACAAGTGGGACTATATCAAGCTGAAAAGCTTCTGTACAGCAAAGGATACCACCAGTAGAACAAAAAGACACCCTACAGTATTGGAGAATATATTCATAAAAAACGTATCTGATAAAGGGTTGACATCCAAAATATATAAAGAACTCACGCACCTTAACAAACAAAAAGCAAATAATCCAATTAAGAAATGGGCACAGGACATGAATAGACACTTCTGTAAAGAAGAAATTCAGATGGCTAACAGGCACATGAAAAGATGCTCCACATCGCTAATCATCAGAGAAATGCAGATTAAAACCACAATGAGATATCACCTCACACCAGTGAGGATGGCCAACATCCAAAACACAAACAACAACAAATGTTGGCGAGGATGTGGAGAAAAGGGAACCCTCCTACACTGCTGGTGGGAATGCAAATTAGTTCAACCATTGTGGAAAGCAGTATGGAGGTTCCTCAAAAAACTCAAAATAGAAATACCATTTGACCCAGGAATTCCACTCCTAGGAATTTACCCTAAGAATGCAGCAGCCCAGTTTGAAAAAGACAGATGCACCCCTATGTTTATCGCAGCACTATTTACAATAGCCAAGAAATGGAAGCAACCTAAGTGTCCATCAGTAGATGAATGGATAAAGAAGATGTGGTACATATACACAATGGAATATTATTCAGCCATAAGAAGAAAACAAATCCTACCATTTGCAACAACATGGATGGAGCTAGAGGGTATTATGCTCAGTGAAATAAGCCAAGCCGAAAAAGACAAGTATCAAATGATTTCACTCATATGTGGAGTATAAGAACAAAGAAAAAAACTGAAGGAACAAAACAGCAGCAGACTCACAGAACCCAAGAACGGACTAATAGTTACCAAAGGGAAAGGGACTGGGGAAAATGGGTGGGAAGGGAGGGATAAGAGGGAAAAAGGGGCATTACGATTAGCAGATGTAATGTTGGGGGGGCACGGGGAGGGCTGTACAACTCAGAGAAGACAAGTAGTGATTCTATAGCATCTCACTATGCTGATGGACAGTGACTGTAATGGGGTTGGTGGGGGGGACCTGGTGAAGGGGGTAGTTTAATCACCATAATATTGCACATGTAATTGTAGATTAATGATATCAAAATAAACTTAAAAAAAATAAAAGTTATGTTGAGAAAAAATCATGCAACTATTTAAAATGCTTATGGAGCATTTTGTAATAGCATTTTTTTTTAAAAAAAGCTTAGACTATAATGTTAATTGAAAAAATCTATAGAAAAGATATAAAAATGTTTCAAACCTACAAATAAAAAAATACTTCAATAAATGTAACCATAACATTAAAAGCTGATTTTTTTTTCACATGGACAAAATGGGGGAAGGGAATTCCATTTATGTAGTAATAAAAGTAAAATAAAACATACTTCTAACAAGATACAAGTTTTGTATGAAGAAAAACATATTTTCTTTAAAGGGATAAACGTTAAAATAAACAGAAATACTATTTTCCTGCATGGGAAAAAATAAAAATGTCAATTCTTCCCAAATTAATGTATAAGTGAATACAACTTCAATAATAAGCACAGGAAGGCCTTGGCACTGTAGTGTTGGATACAGGGATAACCGGGATGATGAGCAATACAAAGAACACCCCCCCAAAAAAAAATCTAAATAAATATGAAAACATTTTATACACAATCATGGTAGCACTTCAATTCAGATGGGTCGGAATGGGCTTAATATTTAACCTGTGGCACTGAACAAGTGGCTATAGGATTGAAAGAAGTAAGAATAAACTTCCATTTCAGGTCACAGACAGAACTAAATTCCAGATGGATCAACACCAAAGAAAAATATAAGTGTAAAACAATTCAACAACAACTAATAAAGAAAAATACAAAAGAACCTCAGAACAGAATTCCCTAAAACCAAAATTTTAAAGGCTCATAGAATTTACTGCATAAAATTTTTAAATGTCTACACAGCAAAAGATACCATAAATAAATAAAGCAATAAATGACGGGAGAAAATATTTACAGCACATATAACTGAAAAAGGATTAACAATCCTAATGCATGAAGAGCTTCTACAAATGGATTTTAAAAAGACAAGCAACTCAAAAAATATATATTACAGAAGGGGAACAAACCAACCACAGAAGGAGAAAATACTCACTCTCATGAGTGGCCAGGAAAGTATCACAATGCTAAGATATCAATTAAGGACTATCAATTTTAAAACCAATCACAGATCCCAGCAAGATGATGTGTAAATGGGTACTGTCGATAGCTATATCTTTCTGCAAAAACATCAGGCAGTACAATTTTTTTAGGTGCCCATACCCTTTGACCCAGCAATCCTACCTCTAGGAAATCATCCTATGAAAATAAAAGCACCACGATTAGAAAAAGAGCAAAAACCATGAAAAGGCATTTCACCAAAGGGGATATACACATACTAGCACATGAAAATATGTTCAACATCATTAGCCATCAGGAAAATGTAAAGGAAAACTACCATGAGACATGACTACACACCTATAAGAATGGCTAAAATAAAAAACTGTGACAATACAAATTGCTGGTGAGAGTGAAGAGAAACTGGATCATTCACACATCACACTGGTATAAACTGTATAGCCAGTCTGGAAACAGTTTAGCAGTTTCTTGTAATATTAAACATGTAAATAGCATACAACCCAAAATTATACTCTAAATACATATCTCAAAAAAATGAAAATTTATATTCACATAAAAACCTTGTACATGAATGTTTACATTAGCATTATTTGCAATAGCCAAAAACAACCCAGATGTCCCTCAATGATTTAAGAATAAACAGACCATGATACATCCACACCATGGAATAATACTCAGCAATAAAAAGGGACACACACTATTGATATATGCAACAACCTGAATGAATCTCATGGGAATTATGCTGAATGGAAAAAAAGCCAATTCCAAAAGGTTACACGCTGTATGATTCCATTTACATAAACATTCTTGAAATGACAAAATTATAAAAAAGGAGAACCAATTGGTGGTTGCCATGGGTTGGGGATGGGGAGGGAGGGAACATGAGGGAGATGGGGCATGGTTATAAAAGGACAACAGGAGGGATCCTGGGGGATGAAACTATTGTGGATCTTGACTGTGGTGGTGGACATGTGAACCTATGTGATGATAAAACTGCACAGAAATACATTGTACATAGGAAGTATAACTTAGGAAATATGGAGTATAACTAAGGAGGTATGGAATAGTGGCCTAGAGATTGCAAGATGTTACCACTGGGGGCAACTGAGTAAAGGGTAAGTGGGATCTTTTCATATTCTTTCCTACAACTGCATGTGAATCTACAATTACCTCAAAATTAAAAGTCCGAATAAACAATCAAATATAAAAGCACTGGTAGACAGAGATATATGTACACACAAATATTTTTATGGCAGCAATGCTCACAACAGCAAAAGCAAAAACAAAACTAGAAACAACATGAATGTCCATTAACAGGAAAACAGAACATAAGTTATAGCACCTCCATGCTACAAAACAGCATATAAAAACTTTAAAAGGCTGAGATGCCACATCTAATCATCCCTAAGAAGCATCCTTTTTTTCCCACATTGTAACATTTGTGCAATCCAGGTGTACCTCATAACTGATGAAATTATACAATTAAACTGGCATTGGTTTTTCTTTAATTACAGATAAAGATGCCATTGATGGTAAGCTGTACCATTATGTTACCTACTGACCCAGAAAAATGTCCATAATATAGGGCCAGGTTTATTGGGGCAGGGGCGGGCAAGTTATAGAGTATGATTCCCATTTGAGGGAGGAGAAGAAAGAAAAGGAGGAGTGAGCTTCTTTTAAAATGTCCCCTAAATTATTTGCTCCTTCTATCATCATTCTCATGGACATTAAGCATCCTTGAAAATTCAGGCAAACTTGTGTAGAAGAAAAACAAAGAGGGCGGAGCACAGAAGCACCTTATCCTCAGCTGGGTAGCACCAGCATGCAAGGGCCGCCCACACAGCTCACTGGGCCAGAGGTCCCAGGACCAGAGAATCAAACCAGCACCATACTCTCCATTAGTCCTACGAGCTTTGGCCCAGGGCACCCTCTCTCTGCTAAGTAAATGGAAGGAAAGTAAACTGCAGTACAGAGATAAAGTGCCAAAAACATCCATGAGGAAAGAACTAAAATTGGTTTTAGTTTTATCCCACAGACCATGCAAAAATAAATTCCAGATGACTAAAGGCTTAACTGTAAACAACTAAAATCTTACAATAAAATTTAAAAACACCACATGCACAATCTAATATTGCGAAAGGTCGTTTTAAAACAGTGAAAACCCAGAAACCAACAGGTAGGTATGTGGATCAGTAAAATGACACTTAACCATGTAAAAATTTTTAAATGTGCTATTATAGTATATACTATTATCTGTACTTATAAAGATAATGGATTTGAAAAAATATTTGCAATGCAGAAAATAAACAATATGAAGAGAGATCACACAAATTAACAAATAATTCAATAAGAAAATGGACAGTATGAAGATATGCACAAAACAGGAAGGCCAAATAGCTAGCAAACATTTCTTAAAAATACTGAAATTCACTAAAAATCAAGGAAATGCAAATTAAAGTGACAGTGAGCCACCATTTTTCACCCACAAGACTGACAAAACTTCAGAACAACACTTAAAACCTGTTAGCAAGAAAGAAAAGGGTCATCTCATGCACCGCCAGTAGAAATATTTAGAAAGATACCTGACCACAACTGTTTAAAACACATATTCTCTTTGACTCGGCAACCCAATTCCTATTAATCTATGCCAAAGAAGTATGAATGTAAGAAAAGATGCTAAAGAAGTCTACTGTTTCATTGTCCACAGTAGTAAAAATTGGACACACAATCATACCACTTCACAGGTAACTGTTTGTACATCTGCATCATGAAATATAATGCTGCCTTTAAAAAAGAATTATTAGAACTGTAACTTGGAAAGGGCTCGACAGGGTAGTGCCAAGAGAGAAAATACAGATGAAGAGCATTATAGTATATGTAATTCAATTTCTGTAAAACAATGGCAATAAAATACATGTATATTTTATTTGTAAAAGATTATATGAACATGGAGAAAAGCACAGAATAATTCTTGATTATTAACATAAGTAACCCAGAGGAAAGTAGAAGACAGGATGGCAGAGGAAAAAGAGGCAGGAAAGGAAAAAAAAAATCACACAGTTGACAAAGAACCAAAAAAAATGCAAACTTGGTAACAGTGAAAACTCACAAGTCTGTACTTTTCAAAATACTATAAGTGTGAAGGTTTGAAGGTGGCAGACAGGCATGAGTGTAAAAAGAAAGCAAAGCAATGTCCTACCAGAGAAACCAGAAATTGGAAAAAGAACCAGTTTTTAAATGGATTAAATCTTAATTTCTGACCATTTTCAAAAGTTACTAAAAAGCACAGTAACTATCTTCTCTGGGGTGAACAGACTTCCAGCTCTTGGTTTAGACACAAACACTGCTTGGGATTCTCTTGGCAGATGAGAAGTTTCAAATCAGGCACAGAAGATCTCAACTGAGAAGGAATCAGCTGAAGGAGCAGTTCAACCAAAAGGGAAATGAGAATGGAGAACAAGACCCCTAATGCAGAAGGAATGGACACATGGGAAATGAGGAAATACAGAAGTGACATTAAGTCAGTGGCCAGTGCGATCTCTAAGTTTGGTGGCAGTGCACAGCCTGAGAGAAAGAAAACTGCACATCAGAAGCCTGCTTTAAAAAGAAATTTAAAAACAACACACATCTGTTCAGATTTCTAGCCACAGAGGAGAGCCAGAGCATTTAGGTCTCATGGGCCATATCCAGTTAGTCACTCAGTTCACCAAGGCTCGGTCCTACGTCTCCTCAATCCTTACATCTCTTCTCCCAATCCTCCCACGTCCACTCAGCCCCCTTGTCCTCTGTGCCGAGCCACCTCTCATGCTCTCCCAGACCCAATCTATCCCGCCCGCCCCCCTGGCATCCTGAATAGAAGCTATCCCCAGAAATACAGACCTGACTCTGTCGTTATCTTTGTTTCTTGCTTATCCACACCACACTTTGCTATGGGTACACATAATATGACACGATTTTAGGAGGAACAAAGATACACATTTCTAGGTTATTCACTTTACTGTGTCAAGAAAACAATATAACTAGCCATCAATCTTTGATTTCACTGATGGTATTACTTCTGACAAGACCAGAGTAGGCCCAGCCTTGAAATTCCACCTCAAGCCAATCTTGGCTCAGATGGTATACAGAAGTGGCAAAAATTGTGAAAACCATATACAAAGAGCCATATTTTAAGAAATCCTACTCTAACAGGTAAAGTTCAAATATCTTATGACAGTAAGAGAACAATCTACTGAGTTTCCAGCCCATCTCCTAACACATATAACACATCATCCGTGATCCCACTGTTTTCTCACACATCCCCACACCTTCACATTTGCCATCCCTGATAATATGCCTGGAACTCCCATCCTGCCCATTTGACCACTAAAGACCCTGTAGTCCCTCTAACGTCTGCACTAGGTAATCAGGACTACGGGCCACCATGACCACCCACAACTTACAGGACCATCTCCCGGACTCAACTCTGAGTTCCTTGAGGACAGCAGCCGTCTCATCCAGTTTGCAGCCCCAGCGCGAACATAGTGATCTGTAAATAAATACCTGTTGAATGGAGGGATTAAGGAGCCATCATTCCAGCCTTTAGTTTCCAACTTAGGCAAAACCCTGCTATGTCTAGTCACAGAAAGAAAACGCATTGAACTTATTAAGTTCTTATTGGCTGTGTCAAGCAAACATTATTATATCTAATCATCACTACAACCCCAGGAAGTGGGTATCACGACCATCATCTGATCTTCCAGAGGCCTACAGAAGCCAAGGAAGTCCAATTACGCACCGAGTATTTGGTGATCTGTGGCCAAGGTGGGCATGGAGATAGTTATGTCTGACAGCAAGCTCACACTTCATGCTCAGCCTCTCTCCACCACCAGGATGGCGGTGGTGATGATGATGCTTATATATTGTTTCTATGGACTGAGCACAGCTCTAAACTACCAATATAAACAAACAATGTGAATGATACACTATTTATTAAATCCAGACATGGAAATGTGCTCAGATTTGCTAAATGCCCTAGAGCTCCCCAATGGCTAAAAGTAATCTTTTTCCAAAAAGAAATCAATTCCTTTGATTATTACAGTAAAATAAAAGAATATGCGATCTATGACTATTGACTGCAGAGCCTTAAAGTAGAAATAAATTGTGCAGGGCAGGCGGGACAGGAAATCCAATTAGTGAACCCCAGAATTTTCTGCCAGGATGAGAATTACAACATCCAGTCAACACCTCAAACTAATAAGAAACCCGTGACAAACTGAAGATAAAAATCATATGAGGAACATCCAGAGACATTTAAAGGAGGAAAAGGAATGCCTGAAAAAGCCATTTGGTTTCATAAGCATACAGAGAAATACTTATGACAGTTTTCAACTGTGCTGAGAATAACATTAAGGGACAGCAAAGGACAGCTGGTGTCGTTTTAGGCTCCCTAAAAAGTTCAAAAATGTTTCTAATTATTCAACAGGTAAAGAAAAATCACCAAAACAAATCACTCTTACTTGGCATGCTTTGAAGAAAAAAGGCTCCCTTCCGATTTCTTCTGACATAGTCACCTGAAAGGGTCACAAAACTTCACAATTTCTAAATGTGCTGAGACAAATACCCAAAGTCACCTGGCTGCCATCCTTAACAGCAGAGACCAGGGTGCAGAGAATATTTACCAAGCGCCAAGATGCTTTATGCAAAATTATAATGACAATAACAACAGCTAACGGTTTCTAGAAACTTACTAGCCGCAAGGCAGTGCTCTAAGGGCTACACAGGAACTCACAGCAATACTATGAAAGTGAGTATTATTACTACCATCCCCATTTACAGATGAGGCCAGAGGCACAGGCAAGTCAGCCACCCGCACACAGTCCAACAGGACCGGGAACTGGCAAAAGGGGATTCAAATGCTGAGCTCCGAATCCCATGGTCATTCTGCTGTCCCTCCAGTCTTGGCTGAAGTTTACAGTTCCCAGGGCAAACGTCCCAATGAAGTTCCGGGACTCCACATGGGAAAAGGTGCTTCTGTGAAACAATCATGTTTCTAGTCTTTCATGTAACTTCCAGTGCCCACTGAGTTTTTGGGCCATTATTTCTAGAAGGCAAAATATTCAAAAGATATGTTTCAGCCTCTCCACAGGCCAGTCTGACTGACAGAACGTGGAATAATTTTAATGAAGCACAAGAATGGGTCTTTGTTCTTAGGGGAAAACAGCGATAAGGAGAAACACACGCATCTCGGAGCCTGTGACTGCCACATCCCTTCCTGGGGAGGCTTCTGAGGATAAAATATGCTGGGAAAAAATACAAATACACCCTGCCTGTGATCTCCCGTCCCATAAATGCTGTTCTACACTTGGCACGAGGACTGCTGCGTCTTGCTGTGCAATCGCACGAGATCAAACAGATCTTTCCCATGTATTCACACTCCGCATTTTTGGTTCTGAGAAAATAATACTGAACCTCACATAGGCCCCAAACCCACAGTGGCTTCAGTTTCAGTCCTGCCAGCCCCTCTCTCCCGAACTTCAGTAGTTCACAAACAACTAGCAATGTTTGTCACATCCGAGGATGGGCACCATTACTTATTTGTCTTGAGTTTGACTCACTCTTTTCACCTAAATGTGCCTGTTTTAAAGGAAAAACTCTCTCACTATTGCAAATGGAAAGCCAGCATCACAGACATTCAATGGCACAGCCCAAAAAGTAATTGCAAATAAACCAAATTCTGTCTCTGACACTCCAGAGGAGGACTGAGCCTGAAACCTGCACGCTGTTACAACAGGAGAACGGGACCCTTAGGGACACACTATTTTGAGCTGTATGAGGCTGTCATTTTTGTCAAATTTTGGCAATTTCATTCAATTCAACTGAGCTTTAATTCCAAACCAACTCTTCCCCCGATATCACTGAGACTGTAAGGACAGTAACTGAGCCCCCAGGCAACTGACAGGAGCCAATTTAATGTCGTGATGATGAACACTTAAAATACTGTTAAGTGCTCCTAGGGATACAAATCTCTCATTTCGGGGAACTGCTAGCAAAACAAGAGGGGATGTGGTATAAGAGATGCACATAGTCACCTGAAAGGGTCACAAAACTTCACAATTTCTAAATGTGCTGAGACAAATACCCAAAGTCACCTGGCTGCCATCCTTAACGGCAGAGACCAAGAGGGGATGTGGTGTTACCTTCTATGCACATAAAGGGAGGGAAATGATTCCCCTCTTGCTTATCTACACCCCACGGTCACTGCAAGGATCATGAGACTGATGACACAGATGCAAACATTTCAAACTGCAGGGTGCTATCAGAAGCAAGATTATCACTATAAAACAGCAGCGACAGGGGACAACTTCTGGGCCTTTGGCCAACCTGAACTCATCCCACCTTCCTAACAGCACCCAGATGTCATTCTGAAGGTCTGTATCTGCCTCACTGGATAGAGTCTCAGTGGGATGGTGAACCCAGGTAGACACCTTTGCACTACACCCACCATCAGGTCCCAGGGAGTTCCTTCAGCCACATCCTGCTGCTGGCAGCCAGGAGGCAGCCGTGTGGCCTGACACTGGGCAGAATGAGAGTGTCAGGAAACAGCTGGTGTCCACTCCAACAGCAGGGGTTGACCTGGGCCACCATCCCCACTAGGAAACCATGTCTGGGCTCCTGTTGCCAGCTTAGGAGCCTTCCAAAGCTGCCTTGACTCCTTCCCATTTCCAAACCTGGCCTGCCATCAATTCTGTGAGCTCGCAACATCCACTGGAGTAGATTTTTGTTATTTGTTCCCAAAGAGCCCTAGAAGATATACCTTTCAGAGGTTCCTACCGATGTTCACCCACCCAGCTAATTCTCTACCTGCAACCATAAGCCAACATCTCACAGTCATGCCTAGAACTTTTCCTCAGACAATAAATTTTAAATGGCATTCAAAGATAACACTTGGCCTTTCGAGAAAAATCCCTTCTAATTATCCCTTATTTCTTATAGACACTGGTTCCTAGATTTCTGGAGGAGACTCATGTGGGAAGAGACACATATAAGGAGCTCCATTTTTCAAATGGGACTGAGAACTATGTCCAGAGTTACATGCTTAGAAGCCTTCCATCTTCAATTGTTCCTCTAAGAGCAAAAGCAAACATCCATGAGGCTCACTAACTCACTTCAACACGTTTGTATCAAGAGGCCGCATAGGCATGTGTCACAAGCTGAGTGGTGAGTATCCCAGCCAGACTGCATTCCCTATGGAGTAAACTTAACACTCCTACATGTCTGGTACTTTTATACAGACAGTATCTGCCATAACCCTCAAAACAGGCAAGGTAGATACAACTCTGGTCACCTTCCCTGATATGTGGATTTTCCCCACACCACCAAGCAATTCTCTAACACCAGCTGGACATCCTACAATTCAACTCAATTCTACGTTCTCTACCCGGAGATAGCATCAGATCCCACATGTTGAAGGCTCAGTCCTACAAGACAGAACCATCCATCCCTGACCCCATGAGCTGCAAGCCCAGACAGTCACTTGTGCTTCAGATGGTTATAAATCTCCAAGGTTCCTGCAACCCCTCTGTGGGTTCAACTACATGCCCACAGAACTCACAGCAACAATCCTCTTTCTAGATTCCTGGTTTACTATAAAAGGATGTAACTCAGGAACAGCCAGATAGAAGAGATCCACAGGGCGAGACATGGGAAAAGGACAGAGAGCTCCAAGGCCCTCCAAGTGTTCACCAATCCAGAAAAGCCCTGTCCTTCTGGGTGTTTATGGAGGCTTCATTCCACAGGCATGCTTGATGAAACCATTGCCTGGTGGCGACCAAACTCAGTCTCCAGCCCCTCCCCTCGCAGTGGTGGAGGGGGTGCAGGTGGGGACTGAAGTTCCAACCATCTAATCACATGGTTGGTGCTCCTGGCAGCAAGCCTCCAACCTTGGTGTCTCCCAAAAGTCACCACATTAACACAACGCAAGAAACTTTCATGGCTATCACTTTGGAAATTCCAGGGGTTTTAGGAACTCAGTGCCAAGAACAGGGCAAAGAATAAATATATGTATTTCTTTTCATAAATCACAATATCACAATAGACCTAATTCTTGAGCTCAGAAAAGTTAGGCAGGTGACACAGCTAGAAAGGGGAAGAGCCAGATTCCAAGCCAGGGCTTGAGAGCCCATGCCTCACACCAGCCAGCCCAGGGCATATTACAGCCCCCAGCCACAGCCCTCAGCGGCACATTCCGCAGTCACTGCCTCACTGGACTGTCCTCCCCAGTGGGTAGAAAGCTGCCTGACGGATAGAAACTGGTCTGAAATATTTTGGAAGCCCCAGTGTCTAGCCCAGAACCTGACACAATGTGAGCATTCAGTAACTGTTGAACAAATGAGTGACCCAGAAAATATATATTGAGCGCTTACTGTGTATCAGGCACTGTCGACACCGTGTGAGCAAAACAGGCTGCTTCCAGCTTGTTATCTACTGAGCAGACAGGTGTAATCAACCCATCATACAAATGCATCACTTGAAACTGATTTATAAACTTAGCACAGAGCAGGGGTCAGCAAAGTACAGCCTGTGGGCCAATTCCAGGCCTTTACAGCAACAGTTTGCCCATCCATGGCACAGAGCAAGGACGAGGCCATTTGTGAGGAAGAAAGGTTACTCATCACCTTTCGGACCTCACAACAGGTATTTTAAAATGTTCACTGACTTTCCCTCTTGAGGTTAAACAATGACATGGTCTTTCCTACATGGAGGCTGGTGCCACCATTACCCATATGTATTTGAAGATAAAGCCAAGACTCTGATATTGAGACGGAATCCTCTAGGGGTAAAAAAAACAAATTTTTAAAAATTCAGCTTCAAAACCAAGGTAATCACTAAACATGATATAACAGAGAAAGAAGAGACTTTGGACCCCAAGAAACTAGGGTCCAGCCTCCACCTCTCACTTACCAAGATGTCTACCTGAGGCTACATGATTTTATCTCTCTGAGCCTCTGGTTTCCCAGCCGTAGAGAAAGAAGTCCTGCCAGTCCTCCTGAGCCGGTCCGGAAGACTAGGAGTCGGGGTGGACAGAGCGGCAGGAGCAGGAAGAAACAGTGACCATTCTCATTACTAGCAAGCAGCTCCTTTCAGTCATCAACTATACTTCTCATAGAAGGAATTACTTTTTAAGTTCTACTATAAAACATAACACTTCCATAATAAAAGTTACAGCAGTAAAGTCTATTATATAAGAACACATTAACCTAATATTTAGAAATGGATTATCTTTCTCAGGAATCGAAGAGCACAATTATGAAAAAAAGCGGTAAGATCCTAAATACACACACACACACGCACGCACATATATACATCCTGATTCACCAGCTCTAGGATGGGATGTAGAATTTCACTGTTAACTAATAAGCCTCCCAGGTGATTCTAATGTAGGTGGACTTCGGGTCCCAAAACGAGGAACCCATGCTGACCAAGGCCAGGTCCCACAGCAGACCATCAGGAAGAAATGAAGCAATAAACCAGTCTAATGATCTATTACAAAGCATATACTGAGAACCTTGTGTGTGACAAGCACAAAATATTTGTAGAAAACGCTGAGAGAAGTAAGAAATGGCAGAAGTTGCCCCTCTGCCCTCCAAGCTCACAAGCCCCGTGGTGACACAGGTATACAAAACACCTGACTAAAGTACAACACAACGCACACACCCAGGCAATGAGCCTTTACTGAGCATGTTCTAGGGGCTTCCAGGCACTGAGGATGTATCAGTGAACAAGACAGCAAAACATCCCTGCCCACACAAAGTTGACGTTATGGTTTGGGAGACAGAAATAAACAAAATAAAAAGGCATAATGTATGGTCTGTTAGTGATTAAGTGTTATGGAAAAAAACTAAACAAAGGGGAGAGAGAGTAAAGGAGGGGGATACGATTTTAAATCTGCACCAGTTTCAAAGAGTCCCCTAGCGCTATTAAAATGAAGTGCTACAGGCTTTGCTCATGACTGGTTAAGTGTCACAAAAGAACTAGGGTCTGAAAGGACAGAGAACGGAAATGGCCCCATGGGGTGGGTGCAGCAAGAGGGTGGGGAACATAGTCAGTCTCCAGGATGACAGGAATGCTGAGCAAGTGAGTTCCCTTCCCTTCCCTTCCTTCGATGGAATGTTCCTCCTGACTCTTCAAGGCTGCACAGCATGAAATCAGGTCGAATGACTTCACAAAGCATTCCCAGCAACTGCCTGTGTGTCTCACCTTTGCCAGAACATCTGCATCTCCTCCCAGTCAAAATTATAAGCTTATGCAATTATGTCAGCCTTTCCTGGGTCATGAAAGTCAACAGCAATTTTTAGGACTTTTACTACAGATGCATTTTTCTGCTTCAAACAAATTCTGCACGGGCATCAATTTAATAGCTATATAACTTCCCATCCTACTGATACACTCCATTTTATTAACCATTTCCCAATCATTGAGCACATACATTTCTGAGTATTCATCATTATAAATTACCCTGAAAATAACTTTAGGCAGAAAGATATTTCAAGTAACTTCCTCAGAATATATTACTAGACAGAGAATTAGGGGAAGCTGGAAATACTTCCAACAATAGTCACTGCATGGGTGGTCTGCACATCACCCAGATTTACTCACTGCACCATTTGGCTAAGGAGGCAGTTATAGAAGCTGGTCATCTCTGGCCACCTTTTTGGTCTTAATACTAAATGGTTTTAGAAGCAACATATTACCTGCTGTCGGAATCCGAGGCAATCTCCTTTCTCCCTCCAAAGCGGATCTGGCACTGCATGGAAAAAGAAGCCACTGAGATCAGCTATTGGGATGGGACACTCAAATGTGACAAGGCCTTCAGGGTCACAGAGGACAAAGGGCCAGAAACTCTCAGTGCTGAGTCAAAGCTCCCCATGCGCTGGGTGTCAGCCCATGATGTACGATAGTGAACACCCCAGTCCAGCTGCCACTTAAAGGAAGCCCTTATTTCCCACTTGCATGGAAGGGAACCTTGTGGGCAATTTTTAAGAGGAAAACTAAACCGCACAGCCTTCTACAGATTATCTAGGAATAATCTACAGGAAGCATCCTCTATTTGTCAGCAGCTGACTGTCTAGAACACTGCTCCTAACAGGCAATGATTAAATCTTTGAAATCTGTAATGATGGGTCCCTTTTGACAGGGCCCCAAAGGTATGACTAGCTATAAAATTATGACAGCATCAATCAAACTTCAAACAGGTCATCTGGTGGTACGGAACAATTTGCCCAGGGTGGGTACACACAAAAGCAAACTATTCTTTTCTAAAATTGTGGCAAAATATAGATAACATAAAATTTACCATTTTTACCATTTTTAGTTACACAATTCAATTCACAAAATTGTGCAAACGTTGCCCCTATCCACTACTACCTGTTAAAGGTGTAGAATCTCCACTGGGAGTAGCAGGCTTGCAAGATTCCAGAACTTATTATTATTTCATTACGTGCAAATTATATCTCAAAGCTGATTTTTTTAAGGCATATATACAACACTTTCACAATCCCACCTCAACCAAAATAATAACAATAGCAGCTCTGGGCTATTTACTTCTATTTATTTATGTTCAACTGCTACACTTAAAGTAGTTCAACTTGCCTATTCATCTTCTTGTTAGATTTTCCATTTCTGGAGCAAAGAAGAAACTAATAATGTGAGCTCCATATTTACCATGAAGCAGGTGCCAGCCAGGCCCTTTTCATACTTTAACAATTCCCTTAACATCCCTGTGGAGATCAGTGACCCGGTTTCAGGGAAGAGAGATGCTCAGAGAGGCTAATGAGCTCCCCCAGCACACACAGTGGTGAAGAGATGAAGGTGGCATTCAACCCCAGCTATACCTAAGCCTGTGTCTTTCTCCCACACCAGGACACCTCATGGCTTAGGCAGATGCTAAATTCTCTGGGCTCACTTCAATACTTAACACACACCTCTGTTCAAGTATTTCTCTCCCTATATTGGTGGGTACATGCATACAGTTGTCAGTTGCCCCTTCCAAAATGTGAGCACCCGAGAATTCCCACGATTGCCTCGCAGTTCTGCTACTTATTAACTATAACACCTTGAGCAAGTCATTGGACCTTTCTGAGCTTCAGTTTCTTCATCTGTAAGATGCAAATAACTGCAGGAACTATCTCAGAGGGTGCCTGGAAGGATTAACTGTAAAGCTCTGAGGCAGAGCCTAGGATATGATGAATGTGCAATGAACAATGCATGTTTGTATATAATGTGAATAAAAGCATAACATTACAGGGCTATTTATTTATACGTGCCAGAGGGATTACACAATTAATGATTTTCAGGAGCTCAGGTGGCGAGTGCACAGAATGTTTTCTTGAGATTTTTAGTTGTGGAAATGAATAAATAATTCTTAGGAGAGAACCATCTTCTCATTGGTATCCCAACAGTAGCCTGATCTTCACATTTAGGTGGGTAGTTTTTATATAGTAAACAAGACTGGATATTCTGAATACAAAGTTCTATGGATCAAATGCTTCGGGAACACTGCCCCAAGTGGGGCATAATTGTGAATCTTAAATAAATAGCTTCCAGGTTCTAAAAAAGAGCAATGCATGTCTGGCACATTCAGGCAAGTAAACTGATGCCAGCCTTGTGTCAAAACTCGCTTCCATGCCCACCAAAAGCCAGGCTTCACAAAAAGCATCAGCCAATCGGAGCAGACCCCACGCTGGAGGAGCCGTGTGATCCTGGCCATGGCCTCACTCTTCCTCGTCCCTCTTCTCATGCTCAAGGGGCCCTAACTCTGACCACAACCTCAGCACCTGGAAAAGTTTCCCTAAAACACAACTGCTTGGAAATAAGACTTTGAAGCCCTCATCAATGCCCTTCTCAAAGGAATGTCACTGCAGGATGGGGTCCTCCAGAGGACTTTAGGAAGTCTGGACACATCCCTACCCCTGATTGCCTTCCCTGCCGTATCATTTCCTGGGGAAAACTATTAGCCTCACTGCTCCCAGATCCAAAGTGGGAGTAAGTGTGTGTATACAGAAGCACAGAAGTGACTTCTACATTAACTATGTGCCACTATCGCTGGACCTCAAAGCCAAATGTGCACTTCTTCCTCTTACCTGTTTCACTGCATCCAGAAGTCGCTCCAGCAGAAATTGTCTTTTCACGTCATTGTTCTGTGATCCTAAAATGCAACAAGACTTGATTAGCTCTGTTTGACATTAGCTTTCTATTAAGACTTTCTGCCACATAGTATATCGCTCTCCCCAAAAAGCAACAGCCTCTCTCTGAAAAAAAGCCAGTGACAAGACCAGGTTATCAATAACCTACATCATTATGATAAAGTCTGACCATTTGCCTGTTGCTGCAACATGGGAAAGCAGCTGACTCTTCCCCAGACTTGAAGAATGTGCCTGGAATGGTCTAACTCAGAGTTTCTCAACCGTGGTGCTACTGACATTCCCGCCAGATACTTCTCTGAGGTAGAGGCCCCTGTGAAGTGCAGCATGTGTAGCAGCCTCCCTGGCCTCTAACCCCTATTTGCCATCGGCACACGTGCACATCCTCTAGTTGTGGCAATAGAAATGTCTCCAGATATTGCCAAATGTCCTATGGAGGGCACAACTGCCCCCAAAGAGAACCAACAGTCTGACTAAAAATGCAGGCTTCCTAGTATGGCAGGCAGCCTGGCTGACTTCACCATCGTCTCCAACATGTTTGCCCACGCCACCTTCCACAACACAAGCCGAAAGCCCCAATCACTCCTCTTCTCAGCCTCCTTTCCAAGACTGACCTTAAGGAGTTCTGGCTAATGAGATGTAAGCAGAAGTACTTAATGAACTGGAAGGGTTCCGGGAAAATTATACCAGCCTGATAAAAGAGCAGATGTTAATGTCTTCATTCCTCTTCCATCCTTCCTGCTTAATCATAAACACACTGGGTGGAGCCAAGGCAGCATCCTGTTACATGAAGCAACAAGCCTGGAGGTCCCAGCCACGAGAATCAAAGACCCCAGCCCTGCTGTCATTTCGCTGCTGAGCCAAAGCTAGAAATCTCCTACCTTTCACACAACAAATAATCCCATTTGTTCAAACCATTGTATGTTGGGCTGTTATTTACAGCCAAAAGCATTTCCAACTGATAACACATGTTTTAGAGTACCACCAGGGCATCGGCTCAAAGATGGTCAGTGACTCACTCATTCAAGTCATGCCCGGGCCACTGGGTTGGTAACAACTGTTGACTGTGCATTGAGCACTGCCTGCATGCCAGGCACCAAGCTGAGTACTGTGCACACATTACCATCTGCGATTTCCACAAACACCGTATAAGCCAAGTATTAGGATCCCCATACTGCACATGGAAACTGAAGCTCAGACCTCTCTGTAAATGCAAGCAATTGTGTGCATTGACCCACTCAGTATTTACTTCACTTCTACCGTGTACCAGGCAACATTCTAAGTGCTGGGAACATAGTAGTTAAATGGTATAAAAGAGCCACCTTCTCATGGAAAGAAAATTCTGGTAGGAAGAAACAAACAGTACCTAAGTAAACTAATAAATGAGATGATATCATAGTCACACATAACAGGAAAAAAAACAAATGAGATGAGACAGGAAGGAAGCAAGGAAGCCCCATTAGTCAGGACAGTTGTGGAAGGCCTCTCTGCACAGATACATCTGAGCTGAGCCCTTTCTAAAGAGAAGGAGCGACCATGGAAAGACATGGGAGACGAGCATTGCAGGCAGAGCAGCCAGCCAGGAGAGGCCTGGAGGCAAGAACAAGCTTGGCTTCTGGTCCTCTAGGACCAGCAGGAAGTCTGCTGTGATAAGCCAAAAGCGAAAAAAAGAGGAAGACACCAGGCAGAGGCTAGTCACCAAGGGCCTCGTGGACCATGGTAACAGGTTTAGGTTTTGTTCTGATTTGAATACTAATCAGCAGAACTGGGATCCTGACACCAGACTATGCCCCTCAAAAGCCTGCCAAGACCACTACACAGAGCCCCTGCCTCACTCCAGGTCTGGAGAAAAAATGGTCAGTAGACAGTCTACAGACACACAGTAATACAACTGACTTCCCAAATGTTGCCCTTGTCATTTTTTCCCAGAAGAAGTCTTGAGAATGGATAGCCTCACATCATTCCCACCAGACAAGAGGCCATCTTAAAACATCATTAAGGATGATGGGAGACACCATCTGCCCAAGGCCCTCAAACATCTCTCTTGATGCCTGTGTCTATCAATAAATTCTGTTCTTTGCTCAGCAAAAGATTTCATTTCTACTCTTCTCTAACACAAAAACAGAGAAATCAGGCTTTCTTTCTTCCTTTTTCCAAGTACTGCACCCAACAACTCCACCTGACTTTGGCCAGTGCCAATTGGAAACTTGGTAAGGTTTCCCCTCCTGAAATGCCTTTGCTATTTTCTGATCATAAATGTCATTCATGTGACTGAATTACTACATGACCTAGCAATTCCACTTTTGAGCATATATGCAAAAGAATTGAAAGCAGGTTTCAAAGAGATATTTATACACCCATGTTCATAGCAGCATTATTCACAGTAACTAAAATGTGGAAGCAAGCCAGTGTCCATCAAGACATGATTAGATAAGCAAGATGTGGTATATCCATACACTGGAATATTACTCAGCCTTAAGAAAAGAAGGGCATTCTGATCCATGATGAACCTTGAGGACATTATGCTCAGTGAAATAAGCTAGGCACAAAAAGACAAATACCATTCTTAGAACAGTCAAACTCAGAGAGACAGAAAGTATAATCATGGCTGCCAGGGGCTGGACATAGGAGAGAACGGGGAGTTAGTGTTTCATAGGGACAGAAGAATTATGGAGATGGGTGGTGGTGCTGGCTGTACAACAATTTGAATGTACTTAACACCACTGAATGTGTATTTAAAAATGGTTAAGATGGGAAATTCTATGTTATGGATATTTTACCACAATAAGAAAAAGTAACTCATCTGAAAAAACACAATAACAAATCAGGAAAAAAATGTACAAAGAAAATAAAAATCTTCATCTTCTCACCACTGTTAAATTTTAGAGCAATAATTCTCAAGCCTTCATGTGCGCACAAATCTCCTGGGGTATTGTTAAAAGGCAGGTTCTGATTCAGACAGCCTGGGTGGGGCCTGGATTCTGTATTTCTCACCAGCACCCAGGAGATACTGACACTACTGATTCTGGACCTACACTTGATTAGCAAGGATTTAGCACCGACTTTTCCTGATATACACAGTGATTCTAGATCTTTCCTATGGTATCTTGCTCCACTGCTTTTTCTAGATGAGATGTCGGCAGCCTTCTCTGCCTTACCTTGCAAAGCCTCTCCTCATGGTGGGATGAAAAGCATGTCCTCTACACAGGAACAGGCTGAGAGGTTGTTCAGGGCTCAGCCCCCGTGCACCCTCCCTGGCTGCAATCACTCTGCAAGCTGGAAGTGCACTGGACTGAGACAATCCTGACCTCGGAAGGCCATCCCAGCCCTGAAAGGGGATTAAGAGGAGGGGGTCTCATAGGGTGGAGGAAGCACAGGTGGCTTTGGGAGCATTTATCAACTACAGGAGACAGCCAGGAAGCCCATGGCTGTGAGGGGCTCTAGTGGGAAGTCACAAGGCATCATGGGTTCTCATCCCAGCCGGGCTGCTTGCTGGCCATGTGACAAGGACAGTCACCTCCATTCTCCAGGCACTGCTTGCTACATGAGATCATGCCCTCCTGGGTCTGCAGTCTGCAAACGTGGGGCCTCTGTGGAGACAGGCAGGCAGAGCAATCAAGGCTCCGGGTCTTTCTTGCCTTCTCCCAGTGACAAAGAGGAGAATACAGCACCCCTGCCAAGGCCAAGAAGAATCCTCCAGTCTCAAGCGCTGAAGCCGCCCAGGAGGAGCAGGGAGCTGACGCCCACCTACTGAGCCTCAACGGAGGGCTAAGCCAGTAAGTGACTGACATGTAACCCTTGGCCAATAAGGAAAGGTGGCTTCATTCACGAGACTACTCAAGCTCAGAGAGGAAAAGACCTTCACCCAAGGGTAGTTCCATGGGAAGTGCTTGAGGTGGGATTCAAGTTAAGTCCACCGACTCTTGACTCAGCCCTTCACTCTCAACGCTGGTAACAAACCTGCAGTCGCAGCCCCACTGCCGGTTCAGGAGTGACTTCTCTGTGAAGCCCCAGCCTTCCCAGGTCCTTCCTTCTCCTCGCAGGGCAGTCCTCGATCCACACTATCAACCAGATGCGCCAGCTGTGCTACTGAAGTACAGTTGATATACAATATTATATTGGCTTCAGGTGTAAGAACAGGCTTCTTCTTAATTTCTGGTTAGATCACCACCAAAAACGAAAATAGAAAATAGAAATGCACCCGGGTGATACCCACAGAAGTCTACAAACCTGTCAAAAAAATGCATGGCTGATTTCCCTACTCTAACTCAGAAATCCCCTGGCTTGCAAAAATTAATCACCTGGCTCCAGCATTGTCTTTAATGTTTCAAAACCTCAGGATCCTATGTTAATTTTTACCACAACCCTCTAGCCTTCAGTGACCTCCTGCGGAGACAGCAGGGATTGAGAACGGGGTTTGAATCTTACACCACCAGCAAGTTACTTAACATCTGTGCACCAACTAGTCTATTAAAAGAGTGAACGTATGCCGTGCACCCAGAATAGTACCTAGTCCATACCAAGCACTTTACACGTGGTACCACTTGATACAGATTACCCTTGCTGGCAACTCCGTATCCCAGAGGTGTGAGACTTCCGGCTTTACGGAATTTCAACTGGCTAGCTTCTCTCCAAAGCTTGGACAAAGCAATCCACTCCAGACCTCTGTGTTCACTGCCCTGGGTGGATAAAAGTGACAAAGGGTCCATGGCATCTGGGGAGGGGAAAATGGGCAAGATGCACCAAGGCACTCAACATATATTCCTTCTCTAATCCTGGCAACAACCCTGGAGGTCAAGGTAAACAGAGGTCAGGTTACTTGATGAAGGCCGCACACACACTTAAACAGTGGTATTTCCCTGCCTCAGTACACAGTGGCAGAAGTGAAGTCAGGCCAGGCATTTCTCTGGTCTAAGGCTAATCCTTGCAAGTCACTGTGCAGTTCTAAGGGAGAAAAGAAAAGGAAGGCCAAGTTCCTTGGGTGCCACTGCACACCAGGAATTCTGCCCAAGGTCACACAGCAAGCTGGCGTGGACTGAGGCTGAGACTTTGCGTTGCCTGACTCGGAACTGTTGCTCCTGCCACACCACGCTGCACTCACTGGGGCCCAGGGGACACTTACTGAAAAAGTGGGAACTTGAGCTGTGTTTTAAAACTGGGAAGGACTAGAATAGGTAAACCCACATAGACAGAATGTAACTGCTTAATGAATATAGGATTTCCTTTTGGGACAACGAAATGTTTGGGGAACTCGATAGAGATGATGGTTTCATGACATTATGAATACACTAAGTGCCACTAAATTGTACACTTTAAAATGGCTAATTCTTTTATACTTGTTAAATTTATAATTTATTGTCCACTGTTTTAACTGTATTAAAACACAAATGGTTTTTACGTTCTGTGAATTTCACCTCAATAAACAAATATTTTAAAGGGAAAGGTCTGCAACAGGTAGCTACTGGCCCAGAGCACATTCCAAGCCAAAGGCACAACCACACGAGGATTCCTCTAAGGGTGGGACAGGCCTGCTCCGGACGCACCCAGGCCCCACTCGATTCACAGGAGAAAAGCCAGTCCGTGCTCCTTCTCGTTCATATTTCCGATTCACTGAGGGGCGGGTTTGTCTCATGCTAGGTGGTGCTGAACTTCTGCAAGGGTCAGGCTCCTAACAGGTAACAGGCACACTCAAATAAGGAGAGTTCCGACTTTCCTGATAACGGCCCTACCACGGAGTGGGTGTAGATAAGCCAGTCCCAACCAGCGTGACTTTGTCCCCCACAGGACATTTGGCAACGTCCAGAGACATTTTGGCACTACTGGGAGGGTACTATTGGCATCTAGTGGGTAGAGATCAGGGGTGCTGATAAACACCCTACAGTGTACAGGATGGGCCCCCAACCACGAAGTATCTAGCCCTAAAGGTCAACAGTGCCTCAGCTGAGAAATTCTGCTCTGCAGTAAGTATGACTACCCCATTTCACAGACGATGAGACTGAGGCTCCAGGATGCTAACACAAACCTCCACCTGTGCTCTGAATCCCATCTCCTCTCACCTGCTCAAGGACACACTCCAGTGACTGTCCCTCTCCTTCCCACATCATCAATTTTATCTTCTCATCTAGCAATTCCTACAGCATACAAAGATAATACCTCCCCTGTAGTTAATAAAAGCCATGCCTTGTGCTCACATGCCTTCCTGCTGCAGCTCCACTTCTCTGCTCCGTGCTCTCTTCCTCCATCACAACAGCAGCCAGGCCCTCCCTGAGCGCTACCACCTTGACTGCTGCTCAGAGCTCTGGCCCCAGGCCTTTTGTTGCCATCTCCTTCACCCTGCATTGAATTAACTACACAGTGGCCTGAACATCTGGAAGCACAGGTGCACACACAATAAACGCTTTACTGACACTATATAACAAACACATGATACACTCAATAATATTACTGGATCCCTTCAATGCACACTGCAATTCACCCTGCATTCCTGTCAAGCCCCACATAGACACGTGGCACACTGCACTTCTACCAAGCCCCGCGTGGACACGTGGCACACTGCACTTCTACCAAGCCCCGCATAGACACGTGGTGTGCCGTCTCAGATGACATGTTCCCAGTTTTCACTGAATAAACCTGCACCTTTAACATACCCTATGTTAAACAGGGGGTCAGTAAACTTTTCCTGCAAAAAGCCAAACAGTAAATAGGCTTTGCAGGTTATACGGTCACAAGTACTTGACTCTGTTCTTGCATCTCAAAAGCAGCCATAGACAACACATTAATAAATGAGAGTAGCTTTTTACAAAAACAGGCCTTGCGCTGGATTTACCCCACAGCCCATGGTTTGCCAACCCACTGCCCTAGCAGAATTAATCAGAGGAGGACTTTAAAAATTAAAATAGTGCCTATGTTTCCAGACTTTACAGCCACCCAGTAAGCAGTATGACGGTTACATGTCAAGGGTCCCCAGCAGGCTGCAGACCAGGCCACATCTTAATCATTTCCCATCTTGCCTGATCCTAGAGCAACACTCTACATCAGAGCCTTCATAGTCCCATCTGCAGGCATCTGGGATGGTTGGCGCACTCAGCCCAGTGGTGAGTTTAGTGCTATTTCTGTTGCTTGATTTCCACCCCCCAAAAAATCCACTGCCATTCCGAATAAAGAAATGGAAAGAAAGCATAAGTGAAGGAGGAGAGGGGAAGAAAGGGCAGCCCGATACAGGCCAGAGGCATGTGCAAGACCAAGATCAGAGCCTTCCAATGCCCACAGGGTCAGGTGGAGAACAGTGGGGAGAGGGGGGAATGAAGAGGGCAGGGGAGGCAGAAAAGGGGTGAGGCAGAGCCTGTGGGAGCCAAGGCGGATGCCCTGAGAGATGACAGTTGCTGAGGGCGCCTCACAGCCCCACCAGCACAGGGTTACTCCATCTCCTGTTTTTTTCAAGAGAAGCTGAAAATTCAGATTTTCATGTCAATTAGGTGACACCTAATTACACTCTTTGTAGAACAGTGTTGCAGCCAGCTCTGCAAGAACCAAACATAACATGCCTCGGGGCCAGATCTGCTACACATCTTTCATTCTGAGATATACACTAAACCTTTACATCCACCTGCAAGGTGGGTGCTGGCAGCCCTGTTGTAACAGATAAAGGAACTGAGACTGGGCAACACTGATCACTTGCCCGAGGAATAGCTCCGAGACAGACTCAACACTCTATCCCAAAGCCCATACCTTCCGATCTCCACAAGACCAGGCTCACCTCTTGAGCAGCTCAGCTTCTGCACAGAAAAACGGATCCCACTGCAAAGTGCCACCAAAGACAAACCAACCTCCCAATGGCTGGCTCAGATGTCACCTTCTCTGAGGAGCCTTCCTGCCATGGGCAGGATAAACTGCCCTCTAAATGGTGTTCTACAGCCCTCCAGCCACACCATGCCCCTGGCACTATCCCTACAACAGGAAGGATTGCGGGAACCATGAGCCTGCTCCTGGCATCTCCTCTGGGTTGGGAGCCTTCTCAGGGATGGAAACTGAGCCCTAAAGCAACCCTGCTCCCAGAAGGAACTCAAGTCGTTGAACCAAGACTCCAGGGCTCGTTGTGTAGTTCCCCAAGTGGCTGCCTTGAACAGAGAGAACCAGTATGCACCAGGACCCGGGAGTAGCCGGCGTGTGTAACCAGAGTGAAGCGGCAGTGTCATCTGTTCTAGCATTAGCACACGATCAGATGAAATGGACGTCATTCTTCCCCAAAGTCAGGGTGCTGGCTCCCAGGCCTGTGCGGTAAAGTGGCACAGCCCGGCCCGAACAAAAGGACACACTGTCCACCACTGCACAATGGAGAGAGGGAGGCTCTGCTTCAAGGCTCAGACCATCCAAGTGGCCCTGTGATGTCTAAGATCAAAGACTGAGTCGACAGCAGGTTTATAAATGGGCAAAGAATTTACTCTGGAGCAGGGGTCAGCGAACATTTTCAGTAAAGAGCAAAATGTTAAATCTTTTAGGTTTTACAAGCCAGATGGTCTCTGTCACAGCTATTCAATTCTACCATTGTAGAGCAAAAGCAGCCCTAAATAGTCAATGAATAGATGGGTCTGTGTTCCAATAAAACTTTATTCATAAAACAGGTGGCCAGCCCAGTTTGCCAATCCCTGCTTTAGAAAAACAAAAAACAAAAACCACTAAAAAGGCACTGTGCCAGCACTTTGAAGAGAGAGGGTATCTTCCCCCCATGGCTGGAGAAAACACAAATTATAAACTTACTACATTATATAACCACCAAATTCACCAAGAAACACTTAAAATGAAGTTCCCCAATGCTGGTAAAGCTATTGGGAGGCAGGGATGTGCCACTGGTCACCACACCTTGGCGCGGTGAGTTCTGAGAAGCCATGTGGCAGTGCATAGCAAAATCTACAGAAATATCACAATACCTGCCTGACACCTTAGAAACTAAGCTAAGGAGAAGGAATGGCGGAACTGAGAAGCGTCCCAAATATCTATTTCACCAGTGCCTCTATCTTCCAGGTGCTGAGTGAGGGACTGAACATTCATCACTTGCTTTAATTTCCATCTTCTTATGAAGGAATTAAAAGTTTAAATAAGTTTTTTGGGAACACAGCACATCCTTCCACCTACTTACAGCCTTCATGGCTTTTGTAGTACAGCCACAGTGCTGAGTAGTCGGGATGGAGACCAGAAGGCCCGCAGAGGAGAAACTAGTTACTACCTGGCCCTTGACAGAAACCGTGTGCCAGTTCCACCCTAGAACATTATAAATGGATTTACTTTCTTTTCCTACGATGGGAGAAAGGTTAAATAACTGCGGTACATCCGTTTGGTGGAATGTTACTCAGCCTTTTTCAATAACTGTGATGAGTAGGAACATGGATAGGTGCTCGACTATAAGTGGAAACACTAGTTCAAAGTAGACTCGATGAATATATGAAATGCATATGCTTTCAACAAGGACAGAAAGGGAACACCTAAAAGTCCAAATATTTAATGTGCTAAAGAGGCAATGTTTATAGATATAGTCTATGTTTTCACAGTAGTCTTTAATGTCATTGTGGGGTTTTGTTGTTTTTTTTTCTTTTTTAAGATGGGGGAGGAAAGAGCAGATTATAAGATGTGCAGACTCAGGCAAGGAAAAATGCGATGTGAGTGGGCAAGGTTCCCTCCTTTTAGGGAGCCCAGGAGCACAGGCCCCACAGGGTGCTGCCCTGGACAGTCCTTGCTGCCCCTGGAGGTTTCAAACTTCTTCACCCCACACCCAAACCTGCTCCACCACTGCCTTCCCACCTCAGTAGAGGTAATTCTTACCCCTTCCAGCTGCTCAGGAGCAAAACTCAGGAGTCACTCTCCCCTCCCACAGGTCTCTGCTCAGGTATCACCTTCCCTGTGAGGTCTTCCCTGACCACCCCGTTCAAAACCACAACAGCCCTTGACCTTTAGTTTAGCCTCTACCCAGACAATAAGTAGATCAGACAACCAGGCAACACCCTCAGGCTCCGGGCTGGGCATGTGATCCACACCTGGTCAACCAGAGTCACGGTAATGGGGTCCAGGACGGTGAGTCAGCCCGAGGACGTCTGAAGCCCACTCTTCCCTAGGGCATTGCTACACTGCAGGATGTGACCAGGAGCTGGTAGGAACCATCTCGCCTCCATGGAGGAGGCACCCTCAGGAAGCCAAGAAAGGAAAGAAGAGTTGTGAGGTCCTGATGACTCTAGCACTTGAATACAAGGAGCCCAAAGACAGCCTTATCTCTAGGCTTTTCCACTAAAAGACACTTTAGATTCCCATTGTACTGAAATCAGCTTCTGCCACACGCAATTGAAAAGAATCTTGGCTAACACACCCATGACCCCAATGAGTAAGACATTTTTTCGTAGGTTTGTTTAATTCACTTCAACAGAGACCAACAATACAGCCCTCTGCTAAGTGATAGAAGATGTACAAAACTGTCAGCCAATACATGTCTGCTCACTGCTGAACCCTGAATCTCTGGCCAGGCTCCACTGCCACTAGAGTCCACATGTTTCCCGGCAACATTTTAAATCACTACAACTTTGAAAGACAGGGCAACTAAGAAGGATCAACACATGTTAATGCTCCTTCAGGGAAATCATCCTAAAGACGTATCTTACACACTATCAGGTTCAAGGAAGGAAAACTCCCTCGAACAAAAGTGTTAACTGCATCATTATTTATAGTAAGAACAACAAACAAAAAAACAGAAGGGAGGAAAATAAGCTCTTTCTATGAGTAGAGTCAAAGACTTTACAAATTCTGCTACATGCAAAATGATGGGCTAATGATGGGTTATGAAGTCCATAAAAGTGGTCAATATTCTCACAGACACTGAGAAGTGACTAGTGGTTACCAAGGGGGAGTGGATGGGGTGGGTGCAGGGGAGAGGGTGAGAGGGATAAAGGGGCACAATAATTCACAATCACAATGGAAGCTGGTCACAGGGAGGGCTGTACAGCATGGAGACTAGTCAATGATTCTGTAACATCCTTCTGCAGTGATGGTAACCACACTAACGGTAGTAAGGATTGAATAATACGGTAACTGTTGAACCACTGTGTTGTACATTTGCAATCAATGTAAGATTGTCTATCAATGATACTTCAATTTAAAAAAAAGTGGTCAATATGAAGACCATATAGCAATGTGGCAAAGTTTTATACTGAAATGTTAAGGGTAAAAGTAAAATGCAAATTTATATGATAATGGTAAAATTACTCAAGCCTACATCAGTGTTTCTTGACCTTTCTTTCATTACTTTCCCCCTTAGGATCCTTTTTAGACATATTTTTCTTAAAATTACCCCCTCCATGAAATTTTAATACCACAGATACATTGTACATCTGTTTATGCAGTTCATGCGTATCTGCGCTTTGTCCCTAACAGTCAAATTTCTGCCTACATTGAGAACCAATTTTTGGCCCCAAGGGGGTGGTATCACCCCCACTGAGAATGCAAGGCCTACGTATAGACAAGATGGTGGCAGAATGGAAGGTGCTTTATCTGGAATTATGCTCACATTGCCAGAATTTCGAGAATTCATAAAATTTTAGATTTTAGTTGTACATTTTTAGAGCTCTAAGAACTTGACTCCCATTGGTTACCCAGGCGGAGCCATGCAACAGGGAAGCCGGAGAGTCAATGTCAATGAGATTTAGTCCATTGCCACTTGCTTGCACAGGAGGTGGTCAAATATTTGCTGACAGTAGAATACTTACTTTGTACAGTCTGTCACAACAGATCAACCCAGTGCCTTCATTAGGGGGAAAAAAGTTGATATCATCACTTTTTCTGCTTTGAATGAAAACCACAAATATTCTTTTTTCCATTCACTCGTAGCCAATTCTTTATGCCAACTACAGACGACTGCTGGAGATGACCCAGTCAATGCCAAAGAGAAAAGAGTGACCTTCAACATTCCAGAAAAATAAGAAAAAAACTGCCAGACTGTACATAAACATCTACCAAGAAACAGCAGCAAATTACCCACTGAGCCCCAAACTCTGGTGTATCAGACCCTTAGAGCTTGTCTTTTCCACAAATTATCTGACTTCTCAGGGCCTGGTTTCCCCATCCTTGAAATGGGGATTTCAGTGCCTTTCTAACTTAAGAAGGATTCTTGACAGAATAATTACTAATGGAAGTGAGCATTGAGGACCTTACAAAACACAGTGTTAAGAATCACAGTGACCTTCTGGCCTTACAAGGTCTACTTTTCCAGTAAGAGCAAAATTGTTATCTGAAAATCAGAATTCTTTACCTTGTAGACACTGGTCATCAAGTAAGTATTCCTACCTACTGGATTCTTTAAGAGAAAGAAAATAAACCTTGACCACTATTCCCCTAATACAGCCACCACATGTGGCAGATGTCCTTGCTCCTGCCAATTTGTTTACATCTACATATTTACATAAATTCATAAACATTGTTTCATATGCGTGTTTTAGTGTGCATCAAGGTACACATTTTAGGTAAAATTCTGCACCCCAATATTTTTTTAGAGAATGTTACTGTTGTGATATAGCCATGGTGATGTTTATAAATGCCTTTTATTCCTTTTAACATCTTTGAGGTTTTCTGTCATGTGACCCTGCCACATATATTTATTCACTCCTCTTAACGGTCATCTTAGTTGTTTTTGGCCTTAGGATACCCATTTGTCTTGTGTATGAACTACCTGGCCATTCCACTTCCTGGTTATTTGCACTTAATGTATTCGGCCTTTAATCCATCGAACTTCTGACTCTACTCAAACATTTTCAACTAAATATATAGCAGGCTCTAACTTCCAATGTATAGGATACACAAGAAACTGAGAAACATATCAAACCTCCCCAAAAGGATGCAGTCAGCAAAATCCCACAAAGAAACCTTATAGGATAAATGGCGTCCTTCAACAAAAATTCCAAGAGGGAAAAAAGAAAGAGATGAAAGGAGACATACAGTTTTAAAAAAGAACACCATCAAGACAGTGAGAAAACAGAATGGAAGAAAATTTTTGTAAATAACTTATCTGATAAGGGACTTGTATCCAGAAATTATACAGAATTCTTATAGCTAAACAATAGGAACAACTCAATTAAAAAAGGGACAAAGGATCTGAGTAGACATTTCTCCAAAGAAAACATACCAGTGGCCAAAAAGCATACGGAAAGATGCTCAACATCATTAATCATTAGAGAAATGCAAATCAAAGCCTCAAAGAGATACTACTTCGCACTCACTAGAATGGCTATTACCAAAAAGACTGTCGACAAGGATGTGAATAAATCAGAACCTTTGTACTGGGCTGGTAGGAATGGAATATGGAGCAGCCTCTTTGGAAAACAGTCTGACAGTTCCTCAGATGGACCCAGCAATTCTACTCTCAGGTATCTACGCAAGAGAAATGCAAACATGCACATCAATTTCACAGCAGCATTATTCACAATGGCCAAAAGATGGAAACAAGTCAACTGTCCATCAACTGAAGAATGCATAAACAAAATATTGAATATCCATACAATGAAACAGCATTCAGCCACAAAAAGGACTGAAGAAAGATACAGGCCAAAGGATGAACCTTGGAAACATGATACTTAGTAAAAGAGCCAGACACAAAAGGCTGCATATTGTATGATTAACTTATATGAAATATCCAAAATAGCCAAATCCATACTGAGAGAAAGCAGAATTGTGGTTGCCTGTGGCCAAGGGGAGGGAGAATGAGGAATGGGTGCAAATGGGTACGGGTTTCTTTATGGAGTAATGAAAATGTTCTAAAATTGATTATGGTAATGTTTGCACAACTCAATAAACTACACTACAAAAATAAACTAAAAAACACAAAGAGATCTAAAAGATTTCAAAGACAAGCCAGTACACACTGCTTAAACCTTATTTAGGTCCCAAGTTTTAAAAATATACTATAAAATTATAAGGCAATGGAAATGTGAACGATATGATGATGTTAATGGGTTATTACTAATTTCTTACAGGTATGATACTGGAAATGACTCATGTTTTTAAAATGGTGTCCCAAATTTTTGAGATACTTATCAAAATATTTACAGATGAAATGTTACAGTGTCTTGAGGTTTGCTTCAAAATAAACTGGAGTGCTCGCTTTGGCAGCACGTATACAAAAATTGGAACGATACAGAGAAGATTAGCATGGCCCCTGCGCAAGGATGACACGCAAATTCGTGAAGCATTCCATATTTTTATGTAATTGTAGATTAATGATACCAAAATAAATTATATTAAAAAAAATAAAATAAAATAAACTGGAGAGAAGGGTAATAGGTAGACAGGTAGAAAGGTGAAGTTGTCATGAATTAGGAATTGTTCACTAGACTATTCTCTCCACTTTTGTGATCTTCAAATTTTTCTATTAAAAAGGACAAAAGAGAGGAGATATTTCCATGCCACATTATTTTAGTGTGTGCCAGTTATCAATCCCACAGGTAGGAAAAACCCATTTCAACTATATTTTCAAGAAACAAGGAGCGGGAATTAGAGGTACAAACTGGTCAAAAGGTACAAACTGAACGTTCAATATAAGTAAGTACTAGAAATATAATGAACAAAATGATGCCTATTGCTAACACTGCTGTATGACATACAGGAAAGCTGTTAAGAGAGTAAATCCTGAGCTCTCAAAACACAAGGAGAAAATCTTCCTTTATTCTTCTATCATTTCTTTGTATTGTATGTACGTGAGAAGATGGATGTTAGCTAAATCCATTGTGGTAATCATTTCACAATATATGTAAGTCAAGTTATCATGCCATTTGCCTTAAACTTATGATGTATGTCAATTATTTCTCAATTAAACTGGAAAAAAGAGAAAATGATTGAAAATACCTAGGACATCCCCCCTTCCATCCTCAGCCACTTCTTCTGCCTTAATTAGAATCTCTCCAAAAGAACATTTTTGTCCTTAATGCCTTTTCCTGAAATAGCCATTTGTTGATTTCCTTTTGTAACTTGTTTGGCCTTAGACCTAATGATATTTTTATATTAAATTTTAAATTTTTATCTTTGATTGAAAATTGCTCCTTGAAGGATAGATACATTGATCAATTTCCCTTGGCTTGTCCTTCACTTGTTCCTGATAAGAAGGCAGAAGAGAATGGCCCAGTGCTGTGAGCTTGAGGTAGAAGACTCCTTGTCATATTTTTAAAAGGAAGAGATTTTCAGGGAGTGCCTAGCCTCAGCCCTTGTCCCAGAGCTAGGCTAAAAAACCACCCCACCTGAACGCCACATGGGTCCTTATTGAAACAACAATAACAACTCTAAGTCCCTGACTACAAACCATGTGAGAGGCACAGTACCAATCACTTTACCCGTAGTTATTCAGTCATTGCAACAAGCCTAGGTGACAGGTCCTATTTATCCCCATTGTGCTGGGACTTCCAGAAAGTTCCTTTCAAGTCAAGTAACTTGCTCTAAGTCACACAGCTTTATGGGTCACAGGCAGGATGTGAACTCAGGCTGTCTGGCTCCAGGGCCTGCACTTAAACCAAGCTATATTAGCTCTTGGTGGTAACCAACTTCTCACATCTTTGTTGTGGTATCAATAATGTTCAAGGACCAAAAACTTTAATTAGACCAAAAATCATTCACTCTGGCAACAGAAGCTGGACTACCTCTCAGGAAACCCCCTTGGCAGCTCCCTCATTAGGACCATCAATTTCACAAATCTTGCTCTTGACTAGCAAAACAAAAGGCATACAACTTGTAAAAAATGACCCACAGAGATAACTCGAAAGTGAAAAATGAAGAGAGACGGAGCCCTGACCTCCAGAAACTCCTGGGTTAAAGGCTAGGGCTAAGGGGGCTGGACACAAGGACTCTTCAGAGGCAATTCCACAGAAAAGGGAAAACAGACAGTGAGGGTAGGTGGGTCCTCCTAAGGAAATCCAGATCCCAGTCGGGCAAGCTGAGAGGCTTCCCTGAGTCACTCCCATCTCCACATACAACACCCAGGAATGACTTAGCACCACAACACCAAGAGATCTCATCAGAGGAAAGGACTGAGAATACCATCAAGTCCAGGGTCGAAACTTCAAGTACACTGAGGCCAAGCTGTCCACATGCACTTCCCTATCCCTCCCAACCTCCCCACCAAAATTACATCCCTCACTGATGGGAGGGAGGGAAAGGGGCGGACTGGGAAAACCAAAGGATGGTCCCCAGATGGGCTCAGCATTGGACAAGAAGGGAAGGTGGGCAGGCATGGAGACCTCAAATAAGCTAGAAAAACAACTGGAAGGAGCTTGAAAATGAAAAAATAACCAAAACGTAAGAAGCAAGGACCTGAAAGGGAAAACTCAGGCTGACTGGGAACAACTGGTGACTGGAACAGCAAAGCACTGGGGGACAGGAGACGAGAGAATAGAAGGGACAGGGAAGACAAAGCGGCTGGAGAACTCAGAGCCCTCTGGGGACTGAGAGCTAGGAGGTCACGGGGCTCAGGGATCAGCAAGCTAAGTCTCCAGAGATGACACTCTGCCTGTGTGGACACTGGAGTGAATGGGGACAAGAGGCCTTGGTGGTGGGAATGACTGGGGACTGGGGGGCGGAACTGGGTCTCAGTAGGTTTAGGAGTTAAGAGGGACTGAGACACTGGAGGTCTGAGGACTGGGAATCTGGTACCTGGGCACGGAGGTCGGAGCACTGGAAGAGGCAGGAAAACGGGGGACAGGTGTCTAGGAGCTGGTTGTAAGTGACAGACAAGTCAGGGACTAGAGAGTGCCTGGACTCGGGACGCCGGAGAACTGCGGGTTCCCGGGGGCAGGAACTGGGCGTGCCTGGCATCAGGGGACGGGAGCTTTGGGACGGGGGTCTGCGAGAGAGCGGGGCGCGGGGACCCCGGAGCCGGAGCGTGCCGCTGGAGCGGCCGGGCCGAGGTGCCGCCGCCACTCACCGCTCATGGTGCCACTCCCCGGGCCGGTGCCTGCGCCGTGTGCCGCCGCCGCCGCCACCGCGCCACTGCCGCCGCGGAACTCCAGACAGGCCGGGAGACAGCGCGTCCCGCCCCGCCGGCCGCCCGCCCCGGAAGTGGATCTTCGCCGCCGCGGCTCCGCCCCCCGACCCGGAATGTCAACTCGGGCGCCGTGGGGGGCCCGGGGCTGCGGTTCTGGTTGTTCAGCGAAGCTGAGCTTTCCTGGCCGATGGGCCCAGCTGTGGGAGAGCCCCCGGAGCGTCAGGAGGCGGCGGGCCAAACAGGACGCCTCCCCGCCGGCCCGGGCTCCCACAGCCGTCGGAGACCGTGAGCCAGGCCTCGAGGGATGGGACCACATCGCTCCAGAGCGCTAGATGCCGAGAAGGGAAATCGAGTCGTGGGCCAAAGCGTGGGGGCAAGGAGGCGGGCAGCCCCGGAGGGCGACTCGGAGGAGACGACTTTTGAGCTGAGACCTGGATGAAAAGGAGACGGCCCCGGAAGATCCGCAGGAAAGGGGTTCCGGAAGGAACAGCAGGTGGAAAGTCCCTGCCTGGAGGGGGTGACTGGAGAGAGGGTGAGTGAGAAAAGGGTGGCGAGAGGAGCTTGAAGAGAGTGGTGAAGGGCCTTGCAGGCGGTGGTAACCACTTACCATATTTGCACTTTTCTTCCAACTTTAAGTAGGTAAGGGAATGGGACACCATTGCAGCAATTTAAACAAAGGGACACAATCTAAATTAGGTTTTAAAGACCATTACTCTTCCTGGGTTGAGAATGAATTGTAGTTGCACAGAGTGAAGGGGCCATTGCTGTCTGCTGTTCCGCGGGACGTAACAGTGCCTGAAGCCAGGCTGGTGGTGGCATGGAGATGAGGTGGATGGATCGCCCGAGGACACGTGTTCACACTAATCTTAGGAAGTCCAGGGTACTGCCTCATTTTACAGATGGGGAAAAAGGGACCCAGAAAAGATAAAAGGAACATTCTCCCAACTTGGTTAGCCTGCAACTCCAAGAAAGAAAAAAGAAACCACAACCAGTACACACATTTTAGGAGACCTGTAACAAACCAGTTCTGTAGGTAACATACTCTCTTCTACTTTTCTTTCTTTCTTTTTAATGCTAACTAAAATGATTGATCCTCTAAGTCTTGACCCACAGTTGAACACAGAATAGAGGAGCACGCCCCACGGGGGAATGGAGCCAGAATTCCAGCCCAGTTCAAAGTGACCCACAACTTCATAGTTTCTGCCACATTTCCTGTCAGCATGAAATCTCTGGCCCTAAGGAATTTGTCTATTGAACTCAGCAGAAGTCAACAGCTCTTTGGAGAAAGATGCTCCGCAGTGTCATTTCTAATAGTGAAAAAGTGGAAAGCACCAAAACTCCACTACAGAGAATTACCTAAGCAAATCATGGCCCTCTTCACAAGGAAGGAATTTCTTGCAGTTTGAAAATGCTAATTATAAAGATGATGGAAACACAGGGAAGGCCAATGATAATACATTAAGTAAAGGAAGCCCCATGCAAAGTAGTGTGTGCACCATGATTCTAATTGCCCCAAAACGCGGCCATGTGTTAGGGTTGAGACAATGTCAAAATGAAAATACTTGGGTGTTTGGTTGGTGGGTGGTTTTTCCCATTTTCAGGATTATATTTTACAATTGTTAATTTGTTATTCTAATTGAAGGCTGATGTGTCTGAATCCCCTGCCGAAACCCTAGTTTAGGTCTGCCAGCCTCTGTAACCTTTGCTAAGTCTTCACATACACGCTTCGTAGAGTTGCTGGGGGGATGTGGGTAAAATTGTAATATTTCCAGAATATCTCGCCTGGCTTTAGTATATCTGCATATCAACAGGCATTCAGAGGTGGAAAGAAGTATGGCTTTAGTGCATTTGCATCTTTCCTCAGGGGTGGAGAGAAGTTCATCTCCATATCAGTGGGTAATGACCTGGGCAACACAGGGCTTGTCTATCCTGAGAGGTGAGGGGGAGGGCCGGTTTTGCTGCTGCTGGAGCAGGAGAGAGAGATGGGCCGGACTGCAGTTTTGTAAGCAATAAACGGATTTTAAACTTTATTTCTCCCTTTGACTGATTTTGGTTTTTAGAGGTATTTTACCCCAGGAGTTCCTCTCCCCAGACTTACAAAAGGGTATGTTCTTTTTATTGTTACAGGAAGGAACTGGTAACCCTGTTTCTCCAGCTGGAAAGGCGTGGATTTCTTTGTCCTTTGGGTCCCTTCCCTGGGTCATATTCATGCTGAGGAGGGAATTCTGCTGCCCGCAAAAATAAAAAGGCAGGACATGGTGTACAATAAGTCACAGTTTTTTTATTCTTAATGACATAAGGAGAAAAATGTCACATTCATACTAAAAATTCCACGTAGGCTCACAGGAATTAAGTTTTTAATGGAAAGTCCCAGTCTCCCGTTCCTGTCCAGTGCACACACATGTACACACACACACACTCACACACTCAGGCTGGGCCAGGACCTCCTTTCCTGGCAGCTCCTGGACCAGCCATCCTGCCTGCAGACTGAGGTAAAGTAGCTCCAAGCACTAAACGAAGAGGCTCTGCCTTATGTAGGGTATAACTGGAGGCTTAATTGCTAGACCTGTGAGACCTGTACCCCACTCCCACCCCTCCGACCCTACCGAGTATTTGGGACTTGAGGTTCACGCCCCTCCTTATTGCCAGTTTTATGTAAGGACGGTTCTTTGCTGGCAGGAGGAGTTGTTCCCACCACAAAACAGTCCACCTCAGTCACAATGTGGGAGCAGGGGAGACTAGTTACATCTACACCACGTTATTTATAAAGTAAGACTGACACTTTTGTGTGTGTCCAAAAGGAGCTCTAGTCCCTCAGGAAAGCTGCCTGGGACAGCATTCTTCACCCAGGCATAGCTTAACTGTATAGCTAATTCCTAGTCAATAGCATTTATACTTAACCACCTCAATGAACCAAGCTTGAAGGAATTTAAAAGGCAATTTAGCTTAAATACAAAAATAAATTTCTATTTTGTTAAAAAATGTTTAAGTATTCTTTTATGAATTTAGACACACGCATTCATACTTCTCCCAAAGAGGTCGGGCATGGCAGCACGGCTCCTGGGCCCGGGATGTATGGTTTTGGAATGATGGAAGAATGGGGAAGGGCTGGAGGCCCTATACGGAAAAAAAACGAATGATTAAGTGTGGTTTCCTAATACATACTCGGTGCAGTCTAGCCTACAGCGAGTTCAGGTAGGTGGGAGAAACAGCAGAGGGAAGAGGTCTTGCTTCCCCTTGGCCCCATCCTCCTGGGCTGCCAGCCCTTAAAGTCAAACAACATTTAATAGCTGTAAAGTGGTGCTGCTTTCAACATTCAATTCTAGGCCCCAGAAACTTGAAACAGTTAAGTCTGGCATTACCAACGTGCCACCACTCATACAAATTGATTCTTCCTCTAAACTCAATTCAGTGAGCAATAGACTTGAGTGTCAGACAAAGTAACAGGGCAAAGCTTTACACATACAATCCAGAGAAGCAGTTGAGCCTGGTGAGGCCAGTAGGCAAGGTGGGCCAGGCAGCAGCTGAAAGTGGCGGCGGGCATCCTGCCTGCCCCAAGGGCTTCCCTCCCTGAATCGAGGCATCGTCCCAGGATCTGCCAGGCTAACAGTCTCGAGCCACCAAGCTTTTAGGGGCCAAACTGGCAGAGGACTGGGGACAAAACACTGGCTCGGTCTTGACCGGAGGAAGCAGAACAGCATTGGCGGCACCACTCACGGGTCTCCAAGGCAAAGCCAGATTCAAAATCATTTCTAAAGAGGTCCTGCAAGGACCCAGTGAGGGGCAAAGCAGCAAGAAACGGGGAAACAAAACTCGCATTAAGGGACCAGAGGAGAACCAGCTGCTAGCCAAGCACGGTAAGGCTTTAGGGATAACCCACTTCCCCGACCCCATCAGATGCACACCAGAGCTGCTGCAGGTGGGCCGGGGCTGGACCTGCCACCCTCCAGCGAAGAAGGCTCTGGCAGGTGGGGAGGGGGAGGCCACCTGATGAAGCTTATACACTAAACGAGTTGGGGAAGTAAAGTGGACCATATTAAAGATATTTGTTTTTTTTAACTTTTTATTAAGGTATTATTGATATTAACTCTTATGAAGGTTTCACATGAAAAAACAATGTGATTACTACTTTTACCCATATTATCAAGTTCCCACCCACACCCCAATGCAGTCACTGTCCATCAGTGTAGTAAGATGTCACAGACTCACTATTTGCCTTCTCTGTGCTACACTGTTCTCCCCATGACCCCCCCACACCATGTGTACTAAACATAATACCCTCAATCCCCTTCTCCCTCCCTCCCCACCCCTCTTCCCACACTCCTCCCCTTTCGTGACCACTAGTCCCTTCTTGGAGTCTGTGAGTCTGCTGCTATTTTGTTCCTTCAATTTTGCTGCATTGTTATACTCCACAAATGAGAGAAATCATTTGGCACTTGTCTTTCTCCACCTGGCTTATTTCACTGAGCATAATGTCCTCCAGCTCCATCCATGTTATTGCAAATGATAGGATTTGTTTCTTTCTTATGGCTGAATAATATTCCATTCTGTATATGTACATCTTCTTTATCCAGTCATCTACTGATGGACACTTCGGTTGCTCCCATATCTTGGCTATTGTAAATAGTGCTGCGATAAACATAGGGGCACATATGTCTTTTTGAATCTGATAAGTTGTATTCTTTGGGTAAATTCCAAGGACTGGGATTCCCGGGTCAAATGGTATTTCTATTTGGAGTTTTTTGCGGAAACTCCATATTGTTTTCCACAATGGTTGAACTAGCTTACATTCCCACCAGCAGTGTAGGAGGGCTGCTCTTCCTCCGCATCCTCACCAGCATTTGTTGTTCTTAGTCTTTTCTATGTTGCCCATCCTTACTGGTGTGAGGTGATATGTCATTGTGGTTTTAATTTGCATTTCCCTGATGATTAGTGATGTGGCACATCTTTTCATGTGTCTGTTGCCCATCTGAATTTCTTCTTTAGAGAACTGTCTCTTCATATCCTCTGCCCATTTTTTAATCGGATTATTTGCTTTTTGGGTGTTGAGGCGTGTGAGTTCTATATATATTTTGAATGTTAACTCCTTGTCAGATATGTCACTTACAAATATATTCTCCCATACTGTATGATGCCTTTTTGTTCTGTTGATGGTGTCCTTGGCCATACAGAAGCTTTTTAGTTGGATGTAGTCCCATTAGTTCATTTTTGCTTTTGTTTCCCTGGAGATGTGTTCAGGAAGAAGTTGCTCATGCTTATATTCAGGAGATTTTTGCCTATGCTGTCTTCTAAGAGTTTTATGGTTTCATGACTTACATTCAGGTCTTTGATCCATTTCGAGTTTACTTTTCTGTATGGGGTTAAACAATAATCCAGTTTCATTCTCTTGCATGTAGCTGTCCAACACCAGCTGTTGAAGAGGCTGTCATGTCCCCATTGAATGTCCATGGCTCCTTATCGTATGTTAATTGACCGTATATGGTTGGGTTTATATCAGGGCTCTCTAGTCTTTTCCATTGGTCTATGGATCTGTTCTTGTGCCAGTACCAAATTGTCTTGATTACTATGGCTTTGTAGTAGAGCTTCAAGTTGGGGAGCGTAATCCCCCCTGCTTTATTCTTCCTTCTCAGGATTGCTTTGGCTCTTCAGGGTCTACTGTGGTTCCATATGAATTTTAGAACGATTTTCTCTAGTTCATTGAAGAATGCTGTTGGTATTTTGATAGGAATTGCATTGAATCTGTAGATTGCTTTAGGCAGGGTGGCCATTTTGACAATATTAATTCTTCCCGTCCATGAGCACAGGATGTGTTTCCATTTATTGGTTTCTTCTTTAATTTCTCTCATGAGTGTCTTGTAGTTTTCAGAGCATAGGTATTTCACTTCCTTGGTTAGGTTTATTCCTAGGTATTTTATTCTTTTTGATGCAATTGTGAATGGAATTCTTTTCCTGATATCTCTTTCTGGTAGTTCATTGTTAGTATATAGGAATGCCACAGATTTCTGCATATTAATTTTGTATCCGGCAACTTTGCTGAATTCAGATATTAGATCTAGTTTTGGAGTGGATTCTTTAGGGTTTTCTATGTACAATATCATGTCATCTGCAAACAGGGACAGTTTGACTTCTTCCTTGCCAATCTGGATGCCTTTTATTTCTTTGTGTTGTCTGATTGCTGTGGCTAGGACCTCCAGAACTATGTTGAATAGAAGTGGGGAGAGTGGGCATCCTTGTCTTGTTCCTGATCTTAAAGGAAAAGCTCTCAACTTCTCACTGTTAAGTATAATGTTGGCTGTGGGTTTGTCATATATGGCCTTTATTATGTTGAGGTACTTGCCCTCTATACCCATTTTGTTGAGAGTTTTTATCATGAATGGGTGTTCAATTTTGTCAAGTGCTTTTTCAGCATCTATGGAGATGATCATGTGGTTGTTGTCCCTCTTTTTGTTGATGTGGTGGGTGATGTTGATGGATTTTCGAATGTTCTACCATCCTGCCATCGCTGGAATAAATCGTAGTTGATCATGATGGATGATCTTTTTAATGTATTTTTGAATTTGGTCTGTTAATATTTTGTTGAGTATTTTTGCATCTATGTTCACCAGGGATATTGGTCTGTAATTTTCTTTTTTTGTGGTGTCTTTGCCTGGTTTTGGTATATTAGAGTGATGCTGCCCTCATAGAATGAGTTTGGAAGTATTCCCTCTTCTTCTACTCTTTGGAAAACTATAAGGAGGATGGGTATTAGGTCTTCACTAAGTGTTTGATAAAATTCAGCGGTAAAGCCATCTGGTCCAGGAGTTTTGTTCTTAGGTAGTTTTTTGATTACCAATTCGATTTCGTTGCTGGTAATTGGTCTGTTCAGATTTTCTTTTTCTTTCTGGGTCAGCCTTGGAAGGTTGTCTTTTTCTAGAAATCTGTCAATTTTCTCTAGGTTATCCAGTTTGTTAGTATGTAATTTTTCATAGTATTCTCTAATACTTCTTTGTATTTCTGTGGTATCCGTAGTGATTTTTCCTTTCTCATTTCTGATTCTGTTTATATGTGTAGACTCTCTTTTTTTCTTGATAAGTCTGGCTAAGGGTTTATCTATTTTGTTTATTTTCTCAAAGAACCAGCTCCTGCTTTCATTGATTCTTTCTGTTATTTTATTCTTCTCGATATTATTATGTCCCTCCTTCTACTGACTTTGGGCCTCATTTGTTCTTCTTTTTCCAGTATGTTCTTTCATCCTTAGAGATCCCTTTTTTTCTCTGTACCTCAGCTTCTTTGTATTCCTCTTCTCTAATTTCTATTTCATTTATCGTCTCCTCAACCGTATCTAATCTGTTTTTAGAACTTTCCATTGTATGTTTCATTTCTGATACTGTGTTCTGTAATGATTAGCTCTCCGACTAGAATTCCTCCCTGAGTTCTTGAATATTTTTCTGTACCTTCATGAGCATTTTAATGATTTTTATTTTGAACTCCCTTTCAGGCAGATTCATATTCATGAGGTTGATTTCATTTGAATCTTTCTCAGGGGTTGTATTCATATTCATAATTTTACTTTGAACCAGGTTCCTTTGGTGTTTCATATTTGTATGTTGTATCCTTTAGTGCCCAGAAGCTCTACTCCCTGGAGCTACTCAGCCCCTGGAGCAGTGTCAGGGGTCGCAGGGGAGTGGTATTGTTGCCTGGGGGAAGGAAAGAGCTGTTTCCTGCTTCCCGGCTGCTGTGCCTGTCTCCACTGCCAGAACCAGTGGGTCAAGCACACAGGTATAAGCCTCTGTGCTTTGCATTTGTAGTTGCTGTAGACATGGATTCCCTCTGGCCAGCCTAACGCCAGGGTAGGGTTTGCCGGTTTGCAAGCCAGATGGGGCTGGCTGAGAGAAAGGCGCAGTAGGCTGCTTAACATAGAGGGGGTCCTTGGAGCTGTGTAGCCAACCAGGGAGCTGGAGCACCTGAAGATCGTGAAAGTTCCCAACCTGCTGGGCAGAGTACACCTGGACAATTTTGTCTACCTGTCCTTTCTCCTGAGCAGCAAGCTCTGGGCAATCCTTGCCCCTTTAGCAGCCCTCTTGCTGTTAGGAAGTCTCTCAGACTGCATGCCTTTCTTTTGTCCCAGAGCAGCCCAATATGGATCCCTGCTTTCCACAAGCGGCTGGAATCTCAGTCTCTCCAGGAATTCTGCCTGTCTTAGCTTTCCAACCCCGTAATCACGAGAGTACCATGCAAGCACCATGAAATGTAAGTTTGTGCTCCCAGAGCAGATCTCCGGAGTTAGGTATTCAGCAGTCCCAGGCCTCCACTCCCTTCCTGCTCCGTTTGTCTTCCTCCCCCAGGAGAGCTGGGGTGGGGGAAGGACTTGGGTCCTGCCGGGCCACAACTTTGGTAAGTTACCTTGTTCCGTGTGGTTTATTCTTTTCTCCAAGTGTATGCAGTTTGGCGCAGTCCTCTTTCCTGTTGCTCTTTCAGGATTAATTGTATTAGTTATATTTTTGTATTATATGCGGTTTTAGGAGGAAGCCTCTGTCTCACCTCTCACACCTCCATCTTTTCAGCTGGTGGTCCAGATGTTTACTGATTCTGTCCAGCCCCACGAGTGGAACCGTTCAAGTAAAGAAAGGTATTAATCAGTCTTCTGCCCTGCCACCCCTTTTCTCCTTTTCTGCGAAAAGCTTGAGGCTCTGCTTCCTCCAGCAGAGGGCAATGCCCTCCATGGCCGCCTCTCACTCTCTGCAGGCTGAAGCCAGAGATCTGCTGCTTTACAGAGTCAGTTTGCTTTACAGAACAGGTCAGAGGCTTTTTCCAGCAGGAGCCGAAGTATACATCTGGGTGAGGGGTCCAGGGTGGGGGCAAGGGGCATAGGTACTTCTCGCTGATGTAATCATCTTTACGCCTGCGTTTTCTGGGGGGCTCCTGGGGTCCGGTATCCTGCACCAATGGAAAAGGACCTCATTAGGGTGGCTACTACCAGGCACTACTTCTCTTGGTGCCCTAACGTGTGGAGGGCCAGGCCAACAGAACACTGGGTGCTTCGACAGGGCTTCCCAGGCTGAGTTCCTTGGGAGGCAGGAGGCCCAGGAAGTTATTTTTACCTGTCTTTTCCGTGGTTTGCATAAAGTTCTGTGAGAAACGGCTCCTCTCTGAGCTCTTCTGCCTATTTGCAAACCTCGGCTGCGCCTGATTGCCAACCAGGTCACATCTTTCTTGGGCTTATGATCCTGTTCTTTCCCAGAGAGGAAGGGACTGCACCCTGTTCGGCAGGAAAATAGATATGAGTGGGATGGAAAGAGAATAAGGCCAGGAAAAGGCCCACTAAAAAAGACCCAGATTTGATCAGTTAAAGCTCAAAAAGCCAGGAGCAACTTGGCCTGGAATGTTTGAATATTCCCCTGAGAAAGGAGGGCACCTCAGCAGAGCCCATGGCTTTATTGTGTTAATCATGCAGGCCCAGCTTAGTTTTTTAACTTTCCCTATATGCTGCTTTCTTTCTCCTTTGGCCCTAATCAAGTAGTTTGCAATCTGGGCAATTAATAATGGCAAGCAAGCCCAGCATAAACAACATAGTAACAGGCAGGAAGGATTCCATCCTAAAAATAAGATGGCGTTTTAATACCCAGGAAGTTAAGAAGTAAGATTCTTAACTTACTCTTTAGCAAACAGACAATAACTCAGCCCACCTTGGGGGCCCAGCAGGCAGTCTTGTTTGATATGCTTCCAGACCAAGAAACACCAGGCTCCCAGGCAGAAATGAGTGCAGGAAGTTCCTTGTGTTAAGCTAGTTCTAAGTATTCAAAGACCACCTAACAGGTCTGCAACCCCAGCCCTTAGTCACATTCCTGGAGAATACTTAAAAGGGGGAGCCCCCAACCTTTTGGGGCGCTACTCTCCCTGAGGTCACCCGCACTTTCTAAGTGCGTAACCTTATCACTTTAAACTCTCTCTTCAACCTTTCAGATGCTGCTTTCTCAGGTCGCCTGCACTTTTTCTGTAAGTAACTTGAAATAAAACTTTTCCACTGCTTCACTACTGTGTCTCTGCCTTTCAATTGTTTGTTGCGGTGGGGACAAGGACCAAGGAAAATACACAATGCTCCCCCAACAACCCCACCCCATCTTCAAGGAATATGCAGGTCACCTTGACTACAGAGACATTCAGCTAACCAAAGGTTCCAGCTCTAGCAGAGTCCTGGGCAGGTGCTGAGGATGCCCCAAAGGAGAGGCTGCTGCCCGATGCACCCACCCCAGGGGCAGGGGTGTTCTGACCACAGGTGGGTGTGGATGTGCCTGGAATGGAGAGACCACAAAGAACTGTGACAACTAGGCCCATAAGCAGAAGGTGTCAAAGCAGGTGATAATGAACTGGGGGGAGGTGTGCTTGCAAGCGCATCCAGACAGAATCCCCTAGCCCGCACCAGTGTCCGGCTCACCCCTCGGTAAAGACACACACAGGGTGACTGGGTCCTAACCCCTGTGGTCCAGGTGAGCCTGCCCCTCCCCCACCAGCTGCAGCAGAGCACAAGCCCCTGAGCTGCCTTTTGGCCACCTGAGGAGTAGAACCTCTGCACTCCCTTGGCCACCAAAGCACAGCTGAGGGGGACACAGAGTGGACCTCCCTTCTCTCGGGACTAAGGTCTCCTCCCCATTTACCTGCCCCTCTCCTCTAATTCCCCACGGCCCCACCCCACAGTCAGCCCCCTTCCTCCTGCGGACCCACTCGAACTCGGTCTCCTGCCCACACTTGCCCTCACGGAGCCTACTGCCCAGCACTGAGCTGCCCTCCACAGCCGCTCTCCAGGGAGATCCTCTCACACGGATCTGTATCTGTCCCGGCCTGAGGTGGGGTGGGTGCCCTCCAAGGGGCTGCTGACCTTGCACGCCATCTTCTCCCCTACCCGGCCTCTGGGGGTCACACCTTATCACAACCAGGAGCTGCTCCTGCCCCCGGATCTCGGCTGCGAGCCCAGTGCTGGCCCTCCTCCCCGTGCCCACCACACCCCCTCCAGATCCTCTGCCTCACCGGGGCCTGGAGTCAGTCCCCTGTCCCTCCTGCTCCCTGTGCCATGGAACCAGGCTGGGGTTACTCTCTATCCACTTATTTTAGGTCCACACCTCAGGACGGAATGTTGCTGGAGAGACACACAAAACTGCACTGATCGGCCTTGCTTCAAATTCCTACCCACAATTTCCCAGACTTCAGAACTGCCCGGCACGGCTCTCACACGTCGTTTTCTTCCCCTCTCCAAAATGACCCCTGAAAGAGGCCCTCCTTGGGGCACATCTCCCCGAAATCCACTCCAAAGAGCTCCTATTCAGGGAAGAAAATGGAAGCTATCAGGGTCAAAACTCCTTATCTTGCATCTTCCACATGGCAAATAAAATCACCTCCTTCTGCTTGAAATTCTATAGTGGCTTCCCTTAGTACTTTAACAAAAACATTTTAAAAGGCCATGAATGATCTTCCCTTCTGCCTGTCTCTCAATGTCATTTTATACCACTTTCCTTTTTAAACCTCTAGCCACACCCTGCTCTTCTCTGCTCCTGAACACATCAGGCTTGGCTCTGCCTTCAGGCCTTTGCTCCTGTGCCTGCCACGCCCTCACCCTCAGCAGCCGTCCCTACTCCCAACTCGGGGACTGTGGCCATGGCCTCGGTGTGCTATTGTCTCAGAAAGGCTGCAGCTGACTGCCTGAGTAGCTCCTGCGGTCATGAGTGACACTGCTCCCTGACACTGCTTACAGATAACACCTGTGATCACACCTGTCTCTTCACCACAATGTACAGCTCTGAGAGCAGAGACCGTGCCAGCACTTAAAACAGTGCCTGGCCCTGCAGACCGAGCCCATTCCAAATCTGACCTGCAAACACAGATATGTTCTGAGGCATGCTGGCCACGTGAAAGGCAAAGGGTGTGCTCTGGCCAGGTGCACCCAGGGACGTCTGCCTCAAGCCTCCCCCAAAAGGGGCCGCGCGGCCAGTGGTTCCACTCTGTCCTGACCCAAAGCCAAACGCCCCAGTGGCGGAGCTGCTGTGGGGGGCAGCTACGCTCATCCCCAAGCCCCACCACCAGTGGGGCCTGCTGACCCCCTGAATGTGAAGGGCGATGAGGTGGTGCTGCCCAACACGGAGCTACTGGTCCCGCTGCTGGTGGTCTGGGTCACAGCTCCAAAGCCCCAGGTGGTGGCTGCACCAAAGAGGAAACAGCTGCGGCGCTGCCAAAGGCTGGCTGGGTGCTGGCGGGGTGCCAAAGACAAAGGCTGCGGGTTTCACCCCACGAAAACCTGACCGCACAGTGCTGCCAAAGGCCGCCGGCGAGGGATCAGTGCTGGAGCAGCAGGTGGAGCCGGGGCTGCTGAGCTTCCAAGAGGAAAGGAGCTGCCGAAGCTGGGGGCCAGGGCTGGCTTGGCAGCCCCCATCTGCGGCCCGTCAGTGGCCCTGAGTATGGGCTGTGGGGTGGCTCTGGGATAGGATGGGACGGGGGCCCTGGTACCGGAACCAAAGGGAATGTTGCAGGCTGGGGTGGTGGGGCTGCTGAATGTCAGGGCAGGCGGGCTCGGGGCTACGGGCACAGGGGTCGTGAGGGCACCACCGAAGCCACCGAAACTGGCGGTGCTGCAGCCGGCAGCTGCCTGGATGGCGCCGGGCAGGGACAGACCAAAGGGAATGGCGGGGCCTGGGACGGGCCCTGGCTGTGAAGGGCCAAGAGGGCCCAGAAGGCGAGGTCTCTTCACGCGCGAACAGGCCGCGGTGGCTGCCACTCCAGCAGATGAAGAACAGAAAAAAGGAATTCTGGTATCTCAAATGTGAAGGTATTTGGTGCTCTAGAAGCCTTGCTGTGCCAGGGATTCACGAGTCAGCCAACATGACTAATCTCTGCCCCAGGTTCTTAAAGTATTCGTTCCCCAAAATCAAGGAAGGGCTCCTTATTTCTACCCTTCACAGAGCATAAGACAGACAGCAGGGGATGAAATCTGGCTTAGGAGGGGGTTAAATGTGTGGACACTGAGGAAAATCCAATCATCTGAACCCAAGCCCGGCTCAGAGCAGCTAAGGAATGGGGCTGCAGACCACCAGCCGTCTGACGACCACAATGAAGCGGCCTTCTCCAGCTCCAAGGGCGGCAGCCCCTTCCCCACAACCTGCTCCTGAGGAGAGGGTTCTGGAGCCACCAGGCTTGCCCCAGCTCAGGGGTGCTCAGCTACAGCAGGTTCAACCTTTTTAGCGACTGACTGGCACGCTGCTTTCCCTGTAGCCCTAGCAGAGGCTGATGGCCCTGTGTGCCCCACAGAAAGCCCTCCCCTCACCTGGGATAGATGGGAGGCCCGGGGAGCATGGCCTCTTCTCCAAGCTCCCCAGCAGCAGGTTAGTCCCTGGGGCTGGGAGGGAGGCTGAGGAAGCAGCAGGCCCAGCAATAGGCAGGGTGAGAGCGGAAGAAGGTGGAGTGGCAGGTGGTTTGTCCGGGCCACAGTTCGAGGTGGTTTCTAAGGAAGAAAGAAAGAAAGAAAGGATTGTCCTCCCTTGTAGGAGAATTCTTTCCAGGGGCATCACAGAGCATGGGGAGGCTCAGGGACTCGGGGGAACTCATGTAGAAATGCTTCCTCTCAATCTCAATGCTCGCTGCTCTTGGATTCCACTGAGGACCCAAGAGGTGGATTTCTCAGGGGAGAAAGACCAACATAAAACCAAAGGAAGCCGTCTCTGCAGTGTGAAATTAACCTATCTATATTCCTTACCAGTCTTATCCTCCAAGACCTTGTTCAGCCATTTAAAGAAAGCTCTCTTATCCCGGTCTAGATCTTCCGTGGTGATAGGACGACAACGCCCGGGATGTGGAGGCTACCAAGAGAAAAAGGAGAAGCCAAGTCAGTCAGAAGGAAGTGAAAGAAACCTGTACTGACCCTTCCATTCCTAAGCCTCAGGGGAGCCAGGCTGGGGTGGGTAGGGGCGGACGGACAGACCATACCAAGGTCAGCGGGACCCCTCGCCTGGGGGGCACCAGCAGTTGAAACTTCCACCTGCATGGCCGGGAGCTGCTGGGTGTAGCTGGAGAATCCCTGGAGTTCTCCTTCCTACATGTGGTTGTATCTGCAAATTAAGTTATCAGATTTACTTTCTTCATCCTCTCTTCCAGAAATGGAGAAGTTTGTCTTTCCAGCCTAGTTTTTAATACTGAACTTTCACTAGGTGTCTCTGCGATTCTATTTTCCATGGCTTGGCACATGGATGGTGTTGGCAAGATTATTTCTAACAGTCAAGAAGACATCAAGTGGTCATTGCTCCAAATGCATGCACACAGTTGCTTACTGGACAAAATTTGCCTGGACTGCTCAGATTCCCCCACCTAGGCTTACCTTACCCCGAGCCCCCCAGGGGGCCTGGGTTATGCTCTACGAGTCTGGGCCACCTTTCTCCCTTACCGGACCATAGAGCCCAAAGGACAGGAATGTCTGTCTCTGTAACTACTAGGCCCCCCAGAAATCAAGGCTCAGTACGTGTTTCCAGAGGGTTGCAGTCCATGCGCCCTCCATACACACTGCCACCACCACATGCCACGCATCCATCCACTTACCCTGTTCTCCGTGGGACTCCTGGTGTGCCAGCAAAGGAGTGGAAGGGCCAGAAGGCTGACATACATCCTCTTCTCTGTAGGAGGAAGAGGCATAATTAAGTTTAGAAAAGTACTGGGTAACTTCTTAAACCCTCCTCGCTACCAAGTGGCCAAAGTCTAGAACAACCATGACTAAGATCTCAGTGTGTCAAGACAACAAAAAAAAGCATCAAAGAAAATTCCTAAAGAAATGAAGGGAGGCAGTTCAGAGACACCACAGACACCTTTGTCTTAAAACAAGCAGAAAACAATCTTCAGAACCTTACATACAACCTGCCAAATTTCAAGAGCTCTAGTCACCCCTATGTCTCTAAGAAAGTGGCATTCTAGTCGGTCACCTAGAGGGTCAGCTGGGGTCTAGAATGTGAAGCCTGCTGCCCACTCCCATCAGTCACTCTGTTCACTCTGTCCCATGTGACCCTTCCCTTTATGCCCGGCCCCTCACACCGCAGCCTGAGGGGGAGCAGAGGCCAGTGGGATCAGTATGTGACAGCTGCGAGAGACAGAGCAGATCAGGGAGGCACCGTCGCTGCCCTTTAGATGTGAACCACTTTGATTCTCCAGAGTCTCAGACAGCCTAAGAGCCAAGGAAATTCCCCTCCTTTCCTCCCCTCTCATTAATCCACACAGCAAATCACCCTTTACCTTATTTTCCCTGCTGCCCTCTCTGCTCTCTGCGAGTGGGAAGAGGTGGGGCATGAGGAGGGTGAGGAACTGGGGCCTCTTCTCTTCCAGAGCTAAAAGCCAAACACAAGTCACGTGACTGACCCTATGTAATAACTTAGGATTTGACTTTCAACATAATTCTGTGGCTCTAATCCATCATTGTATATAAAGTCTCCTTTACAAGTGACTAAAAAACATTTCTTTGTGAAGAGGGGCTTCTGAAAAGTGAGTCAATTGCTGGTATTAACCATGGGGAATGAAGTCAGAAAAAGTAATGGAATGCTAATCAATGGCAGAGGAGTGGGCGTGCTTCCTGCATGTACTGAAGAGGGGGATGGCACCTGCAGGGACGGCTGAGAGCGAGCTCTGACGCATGCAAGGTCACTCTGTAGTAGTCCATGGAAATGATAAAGGGAAACTCAGAAACTGTTCCAGGGAAGATAAGCCAGTAAGGTAGTTTAGTCTTGTTTTCATTAAATTTTCAGTTTTATTTTATTAAAAAATTTAAATATGCTATTGTAACACTTGTGACTTTTGCAGCATCTGTGGTATTTACTGTCATGAGAATTATCCATACAGCCATCCATCCGTGACTAGGCAGGGCTGAGGATAATCCAGTTCAACAACTAGGGGAAAAGTGTTTTCTCTCTACTTCATAGACTATGCATACACATACAACACAAGCGTGATAAAAGATTTACATTTAGAAGTGTAACAAACAAAGGGACTATAACAAAACAGACCACCTGTTAGATAAGGTTGGGTAGGGAGAGACTGTACCAGAGAGAGAAGACAGAAAACTGACAGACGGTTACATAAAACAAAGAGAACCTTTCTCTATAAAAATATTGTCACATGGGAAAGAGACTTTACTGTACACCGGTTGTGCCATTTGATTTTTCAACCATACTAATGTTTCCATAAACTATAAATAAAATAGGAAATGAAAACACCCCAAAACAAAAACAAAACCATAAGAAATCTTAAAAGATAGGTCTTTTCAATTAAACTGATGAGTTAATATGCATAACATGTAAAAATGGAGTCTCGCAATTCCATATGAATATAATGAACATGTCAAATGGAAAGTGGGCAAGGAATATGTAACAAGGCAACTCATAAAAACAGTCTATGTCTCTGGCAGTTAGTTGTTAAGTCTGAAGCTCTGAGTGTGAATTCAGTCCCCTGAAATTTAAATGACCGTACTTATTTAAAATAATAGTAATAGGTGGCACTTCTTGAATGTTTACTATGGACAAGGTAAACTCTTGAACACTTTATATGTACTACCTCACAACTATCTTATGAAGTAGGTCAAAATCATTATTTCCATAAGTGTACAATCTTCCTTCAGATTTTTTTGTTACATATATTAATTACATACCTTTAATGCTAAAAAAAAAAAAAAGAGTCTAAGAGACATGTGAACCAAATGCAATGAGTTGATTTTTGGTCCCTGATTCAAAGTAACTATAATAAGACAGGGTAATAAGGGCAAATTGGAGTGATAATAACTAACAGTAAGTCATTATTATTCAGAGGAATAGAGGTATTGTGGTTATTAATGTTCAAAAAGTTTTAAAAATACGCTGGAGTACCTACAGGTGAAACAATACGTTTGTACTTTAAAACACAAGAGCAAAACCAATTTGGGGTGGGGGTGTTGATGAAACAGGACTGACAAAACACTGTTAACTGCTGGAGCTGCATGGAGGTTCATGATGGTATTTTTCCTTCCTTTTGTGTATGTATGACATTTGATGTAAAACTGTAGGAAGGGGCAATGACTACGTATCTCATAGGTCTGTTGTGATCACTGATTGAGGAAATGTATGTAAAGCGCTCAGCAGAGGGCCTAGTGCAGAATAAAAACTTCGTACTATTATTCTCTGCACTGCCATAATTGCCTGGCTGGGGCCTTCAGCTCCTATATTTGTCATTTATCATTAATGTGTCATTTATATTACTCTAAGAGCCTTCTGTATGGATGAAAACTTAGGTCAAATTCTTTCTCCTCTCAAAAACCTCCACCACACATGCATTTTTTCAATCTCCTATATATCGGGTGCCCACTTCCTGACAAGCACTGTAATGGGTGCTTTTCAAACATTACTTTCAATCTTTACAACAGTCCTTTTATAGATGAGAAAGAGAGTTTAAGTCATTTACCTGCCCAAGAGTCTATAGCTACTAAGTGTGAAACCCAAGTCATTCTGGTAGCAAAAGCTGGATCTGTTCTCCTGTCTACACTACATCCTTTCTAAAAAGAATTATAACCACTAATTTAAAAAACTTTCATTAAATTCCCAGTGCCTATAGGATGAATTTATGACCCAATGCAATCCAGACTCAATCTACCGTTTTAATCAAATTAGTACCATTTTTTGAATTATACATCTTTTGCCCATTTATCTATAATAATGGCTCTGTCTTGTATCAGGTTTCCACATAAGCATTCTGGGCTTTCTAGTTTGTTCCACTGGTCTGTAGCGATCATTCAAGGGTTGGTAACTGCTGTTAGCTTAGAGGTGATCTCAGCATCTGACAGAAGGTGGCTAGTAAACACTGGATAATCAACTTATAAATGCAAAGAACCCAGTTCTTCCACACCACCAGGTGCATGTACCTGAGAGACCCCTTCAGTGGAACTATATGAACTGGTAATGGCATTGTGGCTGCACATACGGATGCCACATGTGCAGGTGCCATGTGTTCAGGTGTCGGATCTCTTATTCACGTGGCCGTCTGAGCTCTGGGAATAGAGGCCACTCTTCAGAGGCCCGGGACTAAAAGGGAAATAAAAGGGGAAAACACAGATGTGCTACCGAAAGGCAACAACATTGTTTTAAGGCTTCATCCCATGGTCACAAAATCGTTCTAACATAATGAAAAAGGATAAGGTTCTTAATTTTACAGTTAATTCAGCTAAGTATATCTGACGAAGTCAGAAAGGGAAAGCTAAGTATGTTAAAAATTAAATGTATGATTCCACTTATTCATACTCTAGGAAACGCACACCAATCTATAGTGACAGAATGGGGATCAATGGATGCCTGGCACCAGGGGCAGGATGAGAGGGGGGTTTCAAGGCTTTACCAAGGGGCACGGGGAAACTTCTGGCAGTAATGGTGATGTTCATTATCTTGACTGTGGGGATGGTTTCATGGGTGTGAAATTGCGACAAAATAGTTATTGTGGCAAGTTACTCAAAATGTTCCTCCCTGATTTCAAAGAGGAAAAGTTATAGGACAATAATTCTGATAAGGAAACATGTCAAAATTTATCAAATTGTACACTTTAAAGAGGCACAGTTTATTTATGTCAATTATACCTCAAGAGAGCTGTTAAAAAAAAAACTAGGAGGAACCAACCACTTTTTCTAAGATTCAAACTGAATCAGAAATTCCCTAAACATCTTTCCTGTGAAATGGTCACCCAACTTCTGTGACCGTGCAGACAGCTCACCATCTCCGGGCTGATGAGTGTCAACCACAGACCAGTTTATTCCCACACTGAATGAAAACATACTTCGTCTTTAACTTACTTCACCTACGGATCCTACCTGGAGCCAAACCAAGCCAACTGTTCTCCTTTCCTGTGATAGTCCTTCAGTTTTTTGCAGACCGTTATCTTTCCCTCCCTCATTTCCTTACGCCCCTGCGGTTTTTCTCCTCCGGCGTAGTACTTATGTACTTTTAGAACCCCTCACCCACCACCACCACCCTATGACATATTGAGTTGCTTTGCTCGCAGTGAATTTCAGGTGGTGTCTAGCTCCTCTCGCAGGGCAGCACAGCCGACCAACAGCCCTCCACGGACAGCAGGACTCAGGCCTTCAGGATGACCACTCACCTGCCTTCCCCTAGTCTCTGTTCTTCTATCAGCACACAGTGGGAGCAGGTTAAGCTTCTTGGGCAGACATATCATAGTGCTGAACCACATTAAAAATGAAAGCTACCCCAAGTCTCTTCACACACACTTCCAGCCTCTTTCGCTCCCAGCCAATTCTTCCTCAAATATAATTAAGCTCAAATGCAGAAATCTAACATTTTTCTTAAAATTCGTACTGTTGTATTTTTTTTATGATTTTTTTAAAATACAATTTATTTTATCATTAACTTACAATTACATGTGCAATATTACGATTATTAAACTACCCCTTCATCAGGTCCCCCCCACCAACCTGATTACAGTCACTGTCCATCAGCGTAGTGAGATGCTGTAGAATCACTACTTGTCTTCTCTGAGTTGTACTGCCCTCCCCGTGCCCCCCCAACATTACATCTGCTAATCGTAAGGCCCCTTTTTCCCTCTTATCCCTCCCTTCCCACCCATCTTCCCCAGTCCCTTTCCCTTTGGTAACTATTAGCCCGTTCTTGGGTTTTGTGAGTCTGCTGCTGTTTAGTTCCTTCAGTATTTTTTCTTTGTTCTTATACTCCACATATGAGTGAAATCATTTGATACTTGTCTTTTTCGGCTTGGCTTATTTCACTGAGCATAATACCCTCTAGCTCCATCCATGTTGTTGCAAATGGTAGGATTTGTTTTCTTCTTATGGCTGAATAATATTGCATTGTGTATATGTACCACCTCTTCTTTATCCATTCATCTACTGATGGACACTTACGTTGCTTCCATTTCTTGGCTATTGTAAATAGTGCTGCAATAAACATAGGGGTGCATCTGTCCTGTTCAAATTGGGCTGCTGCATTCTTAGGGTAAATTACTAGGAGTGGAATTCCTGGGTCAAATGGTATTTCTATTTTGAGTTTTTTGAGGAACCTCCATACTGCTTTCCACAATGGTTGAACTAATGTGCAGTCCCACCAGCAGTGTAGGAGGGTTCCCTTTTCTCCACATCCTCGCCAACATTAGTTGTTGTTTGTGTTTTGGATGTTGGCCATCCTCACTGGTGTGAGGTGATATCTCATTGGGGTTTTAATCTGCATTTCTGTGATGATTAGCGATGTGGAGCATCTTTTCATGTGCCTGTTGGCCATCTGAATTTCTTCTTTGGAGAAGTGTCTATTCATGTCCTCTGCCCATTTCTTAATTGGATTATTTGCTTTCTGTTTGTTAAGGTGCATGAGTTCTTTATATATTTTGGATGTCAACCCTTTATCAGATACGTTTTTTATGAATATATTCTCCCATACTGTAGGATGTCTTTTTGTTCTACTGATGGTGTCCTTTGCTGTACAGAAGCTTTGCAGCTTGATATAGTCCCACTTGTTTATTTTTGCTTTTGTTTCCCTTGCCCGGGGAGATATGTTCATGAAAAAGTCGCTCATGTTTATGTCCAAGAGATTTTTACCTGTTCTTTTCTAAGAGTTTTATGGTTTCATGACTTACATTCAAGTCTTTGATTCACCTTGAGTTTACCTTTGTGTATGGGGCTAGACAGTAGTCCAGTCATTCTCTTACATGTAGCTGTCCAGTTTTTCCAACACCAGCTGCTGAAGAGGCTGTCATCTCCCCATTGTATATCCAAGGCACTTTTATCAAATATTAATTGACTGTATATGTTTGGGTTAATGTTTGGATTTTCTATTCTGTTCCACTGGTCTGTGGGTCTGTTTTTGTGCCAATACCAAATTGTCTTGATTACTGTGGCTTTGTAGTAGAGCTTGAAGTCAGGGAGTGTAATTCCCCCTGTTTTATTCCTCCTTCTCAGGATTGATTTGGCTATTCGGGGTCTTTTGTGGTTCCATATGAATTTTAGAATTATTTGTTCCAGTTCATTGAAGAAAGCTGTTGGTAGTTTGATAGGGATTGCATTGAATCTGTAGATTGCTTTAGGTAGTATAGCCATTTTGACAATATTTATTCTTCCTAGCCAAGAGCATGGGATGCATTTCCATTTGTTAGTGTCCTCTTTAATTTCTCTTAGGAGTGTCTTGTAGTTTTCAGAGTACAGGTCTTTCACTTCCTTCGTTAGGTTTATTCCTAGGCATTTTATTCTTTTTGATGCAATTGTGAATGGAATTGTTTTTCTGATTTCTCTTTCTGTTAGTTCATCATTAGTGTATAGGAAAGCAACAGATTTCTGTGTGTTAATTTTGTATCCTGCAACTTTGCTGAATTCAGATATTAGTTCTAGTAGTTTTGGAATGGAATCTTTAGGGTTTTTTATGTACAGTATCATGTCATCTGCAAATAGTGACAATTTGACTTCTTCTTTACCAATCTGGATGCCTTGTATGTCTTTGTTTTGTCTGATTGCTATGGCTAGGACCTCCAGTACTATGTTGAATAACAGTGGAGAAAGTGGGCATCCCTGTCTTGTTCCCGATCTTAGATGAAAAGCTTTCAGCGTCTTGCCGTTAAGTATGATGTTAGCTGTGGGTTTGTCATATATAGCCTTTATGATGTTGAGGTACTTGCCATCTATAACCATTTTGTTGAGAGTTTTATTCAGGAATGGATGCTGAATTTTGTCAAATGCTTTTTCAGCATCTATGGAGATGATCATGTGGTTTTTGTTTTCTTTTTGTTGATGTGGTGGATGATGTTGATGGATTTTCGAATGTTGTACCATCCTTGCATCCCTGGGATGAATCCCACTTGATCATGGTGTATGATCTTCCTGATGTATTTTTGAATTCAGTTTGCTAATATTTTGTTGAGTATTTTTGCATCTACGTTCATCAGGGATATTGGTCTGTAATTTTCTTTTTTGGTGAGGTCTTTGCCCGGTTTTGGTATTAGAGTGATGCTGGCTTCATAGAATGAGTTTGGAAGTATTCCCTCCTCTTCTATTTTTTGGAAAACTTTAAGGAGAATGGGTGTTATTTCTTCTCTATATGTCTGGTAGAATTCAGAGGTGAATCCATCAGGCCCAGGGGTTTTGTTCTTGGGTAGTTTTTTGATTACCAATTCGATTTCGTCACTGGTGATTGGTCTGTTTAGTTTTTCTGTTTCTTGCTTGGTCAGTCTTGGAAGGTTGTATTTTTCTAAGAAGTTGTCCATTTCTTCTTTGTTTTCCAGCTTGTTAGCATATAGATTCTCATAATATTCTCTTATGATTCTTTGTATTTCTGTGGGGTCCGTCGTGATTTTTCCTTTCTCATTTCTGATTGTGTTTATGTGTGTAGATTCTCTTTTTCTCTTAATGAGTCTGGCTAGGGGTTTATCTATTTTGTTTATTTTTTCAAAGAACCAGCTCTTGGTTTTATTGATTTTTTTCTATTGTTTTATTCTTCTCAATTTTATTTATTTCTTCTCTAATCTTTATTATGTCCCTCCTTCTGGTGACTTTGGGCCTCATTTGTTCTTCTTTTTCCAATTTCAGTAATTGTGTCTTTAGACTATTCATTTGGGAATGTTCTTCCTTCTTTAAATAGGCCTGGATTGCAATATACTTTCCTCTTAGAACTGCCTTTGCTGCGTCCCACAGAAGTTGTGGCTTTGTGTTGTTGTTGTCATTAGTCTCCATATATTCTTTGATTTCTGTTTTGATTTGGTCGTTAACCCATTGATTAATTAGGAGAGTGTTGTTAAGTCTCCATGTATTTGTGAGCCTTTTTGATTTCTTTCTAAAATTTATTTCTAGTTTTATACCTTGGTGATCTGAGAAGTTGGTTGGTAGGATTTCAATATTTTTGAAATTACTGAGGTTCTTTTTGTGGCCTAGTATGTGGTCTATTCTGGAAAATGTTCCATGTGCACTTGAGAAGAATGTGTGTCCTGTTGCTTTTGGGTGTAGAGTTCTGTAGATGTCTGTTAGGTCCATCTGTTCTAGTGTGTTGTTCAGTGCCTCTGTGTCTTTACTTATTTTCTGTCTGGTTGATCTGTCCTCTGGAGTGAGTGGTGTGTTGAAGTCTCCTAAGATGAATGCATTGCTGTCTATTTCCTTCTTTAATTCTGTTAGTATTTGTCTCACATATGCTGGCGCTCCTGTGTTTGGTGCATATATATTTATAATGGTTATATCTTCTTGTTGGACTGACCCCTATATCATTATGTAATGTCCTTCTTTATCTTTTGCTACTTTCTTCGTTTTGAAGTCTATTTTGTCTGAAACAAGTACTGCAACACCTGCTTTTTTCTCTTTGTTGTTTGCATGAAATATCTTTTTCCATCCCTTCACTTTTAGTCTGTGTATATCTTTGGATTTGAGGTGAGTTTCTTGTAGACAGCATATAGATGGGTCTTGCTTTTTTATCCATTCTGTTACTCTGTGTCTTTTGATGGGTGCATTCAGTCCATTTACATTTAGGGTGATTATTGATAGGTATGTACTTATTGCCATTGCTGGCTTTAGATTCGTGGTTACCAAGGGTTCAAGGGTTGCTTCTTTACACTCTAACATTCTAACTTAACTTTCTTGTTAAGTTATTGTAAACACAGTCTGACGTTTCTTTCTTTCTCTCCCTTCTTATTCCTCCTCCTCCATTCTTTCTATAATAGGTGTTTTATTCTTTGCCTTTAGTTAGTATTTGGATGGTCTGCTTTCTTTGCTATGATTTTTTTTCCTTTGGTGACATCTTTTTAGCCTTAGGTGTGCTTCCATCTAGAGCAGTCCATTTAAGATATCCTGTAGTGGTGGTTTATGAGAGGCAAACTCTCTCAACTTTCGTTTATCTGGAAATTGTTTAATCCCTCCATCATATTTAAATGATAATCGTGCTGGATACAATATTCTTGGTTCGAGGCCCTTCTGTTTCATAACGTTAAATATATCATGCCATTCTCTTCTGGCCTGTAAGGTTTCTGTTGAGAAGTCTGATGATAGTCTGATGGGTTTTCCTTTGTAGGTGATCTTTTTTCTCTCTCTAGCTGCCTTTAATACCCTGTCTTTATCTTTGATCTTTGCCATCTTAATTATTATGTGTCTTGGTGTTGTCTTCCTTGGGTCCCTTGTGTTGGGAGATCTATGAGCTTCGGTGGACTGCGAGACTACTTCCTTCCCCAGCGAGGGAAAGTTTTCAGCAATTATTTCTTCAAAGACACTTTCTATCCCTTTTTCTCTCTCTTCTTCCTCTGGTACTCCTATAATGCGAATATTGTTCCGTTTGGATTGGTCACACAGTTCTCTTAATATTCTTTCATTCCTAGAAATCCTTTTATCTCTCTCTGCCTCAGCTGCTCTGTACTCCTGTTCTCTGTTTTCTATTCCATTAACAGTCTCTTGCATCTCATCCATTCTGCTGTTACGCCCGTCGATCGCTTGTCTGATTTCTGTATTGTCTTTCCTCAGTTCCCTCACTTCCTCCCTCAGCTCTTGCACATTTCTCTGTAGGTCCATCAGCATGGTTATGACTTTTATTCTGAATTCTTTTTCAGGGAGGCTGTGCATTTCCATCCCTTCAGACTCCCTCTCTTGGGTTGTCTGGTTGAATTTAGTCTGAACCATATTCCTCTGTCTTTTCATGTCTATATAATTGGTCACTGATAGTTGCCACGTATGTCAGCTGGGCTCTTTAAGACCACCTCTTGGGGTGCCAAGTCCTCTCGGGTGTAGCTGCACGCTGTGCGCTTTCCTGTGTATTCTCGTCTCTCTTTTAGGAATAGATGTATTTTCTGTGTTTTCGTAGATAAATATAGTGTTGGGAGGAGATTTCTGCTGTCCTGCTCACACCGCCATCTTCCCGGAAGTCCACTCAACAATGCTTTTGATTTTCTATTGCTTGATTATTCAGGCTGAGATGGCCCACGACTGCTGTCTGCAAGCCAGAGACACAGGAAAGCTGATGGTGTACTTCAGTTTGAGTCTAAAGTCCTGAGAACCACTGAAACCAGTGGTATAAATCTCAGTCTGAGGTCAGGAGAAGATTGATGTCTTAGCTCAAGCAGTCAGACAAAGAGTTGTCTTGTCTCTTTTCACAGAATGGACTCTTGGATCTGGCTATCCCCAGATCACATGCAGCCACCAGACATGTTTTGTTAGGTTATGTTAGGTTATGGTTATTATTCTAAAATTAATTGTCAGCATTTATTATCAGGCAACTTCACAGAAAAATCCACATTTCTAACATTTTTTAACAAACTAAGAGCTCTGGCAACATGAGGGCCACATTCCCATATTGGTGGAGATGGGAACTGAGGAGGGTATGTTCTCTCTAGTTATCCACAGTCCCCACCACTCCCCACTGCCTCCCATTTATCCTCAGGCCTATGTTGTTTTTCTAATGTTCAGGCTGCTTTAGTCATTTCTATGGCCTCCTTCCCTGAGGAAGCAAGAGGATTAGCACCCCTGCTTTAGCCCTGAGCTGGAGAACGGTGGGTCTCCCAATGTCTTTCCTAAGTGGCATTTCGGCTGCTGGGTGAAGGACACATGGTGCATTACACACACCTGGATCTCTGGGTATCTCCACCTTTTCTGCTGCACCTATGCTGTGGCCCCAAGATTTCCCAGGCTGGCTTTGGCTGCAGAACTTGCTTCTCTGGGGTGCCTTGCCTTTAAGAAATGTTCCCGCTCTCAGCCGGACGCTGCTGTCCCAGAAAGCCTGGAGCTCTTCCAAGGCCTGCCTGTGGCGCCGGGCCCTGGGAACAAAAAAAAGAATCAATGTAAGAAGCAAATTTTCCTACATAAAGAGTTTCCCGGGAGGACTTCCGGGAAGATGGCGGTGTGAGCAGGGCGGCAGAAATCTCATCCCAACACTATATTTATCTACGAAAACACAGAAAATATATCTATTCCTAAAAGAGAGACGAGATTACACAGGAAAGCGCACAGCGTGCAGCTACAACCGAGAGGACTCGGCACCCCAAGAGGCGGGTAAGATACGGAGCCGCAACCCGGCGGGACCCGAGCCCTCCCCCACCCCAGCTCACTGGCGGGAGGAGAGGATTCAGAGCCGGGAGGGAGTGGAAGTGCACCCCGCGAAGTAGCCAGCCCCGGGGATCTGCGCGGGGAGCGCTGACCCACACTGCGCAGTGCAGCGGAGATTGGAGAGACAGAGGGGCAGGATCTGAGCGGGGAACGCGCCAGGGTGCTTGCAGCCGGCTCCCGGGAAGGAAAAAAAAAAGTGCGCACTTTCTTCAGCGGTCTTAAAGAGACAGGAGCTGAGCGGAGGAGCCGGATTGCCCCAGCACACTCAGCCCAGCAGGCTGGAAGTCCTGGGCAGTTTCAGACGCCTTAGCTGGCGACTGAGGAAGCGTAGCCATACTTAACACTTCTCACTGAGATCAACAGCCTCCTATTCGTTCCCACCCGTGCCAGAGCGATAAAGGGACCTGCGGAGTGGCACAGTCACAGCTGTGGAATAGTGCGGCAATAGCACCACCTAGAGCATTCCCACAGAATCTACGTCCAGTGGGCATTTTTTTTGTTTTTTTGTTTTGTTCTGTTTTTTGTTTTGTTTTTGTTTTTTCTTCTCTTCCTTTTTTTTCTTTTTTTCTTTCTTTCTTTTTTTTTCTCTTTTTTTTTCTTCTCTTTTTAAAGTCTTAAAGAGCCCAGCTGACATACGTGGCAACTATCAGTGACCAAATTATGCAGCCATGAAAAGACAGAGGAATATGGTTCAGACCAAAATCAACCAGACAACCCCAGAGAGGGAGTCTGAAGGGATGGAAATGCACAGTCTTCCTGAAAAAGAATTCAGAATAAAAGTCATAACCATGCTGATGGACCTACAGAGAAATGTGCAAGAGCTGAGGGATGAAGTGAGGGAAGTGAGGAAAGACAATGCAGAAATCAGACAAGCGATCGACGGGCTTAACAGCAGACTGGATGAGATGCAAGAGACTGTTAATGGAATAGAAATCAGAGAACAGGAGTACAGAGCAGCTGAGGCAGAGAGAGATAAAAGGATTTCTAGGAATGAAAGAATATTAAGAGAACTGTGTGACCAATCCAAACGGAACAATATTCGCATTATAGGAGTACCAGAGGAAGAAGAGAGAGAAAAAGGGATAGAAAGGGTCTTTGAAGAAATAATTGCTGAAAACTTTCCCTCGCTGGGGAAGGAAGTAGTCTCGCAGTCCACGGAAGCTCATTGATCTCCCAACACAAGGAACCCAAAGAAGACAACAACAAGACATATAATAATTAAGATGGCAACGATCAAAGATAAAGACAGGGTATTAAAGGCAGCTAGAGAGAGAAAAAAGATCACCTACAAAGGAAAACCCATCAGACTATCATCAGACTTCTCAACAGAAATCTTACAGGCCAGAAGATAATGGCATGATATATTTAACGTAATGAAACCGAAGGGCCTCGAACCAAGAATATTGTATCCAGCACGATTATCATTTAAATTTGATGGAGGGATGAAACAATTTCCAGATAAACGAAAGTTAAGAGAGTTTGCCTGTCATAAACCACCACTACAGGATATCTTAAATGGACTGCTCTAGAGGGAAGCACACCTAAGGCTAAAAAGATGTCACCAGAGAAAAAAAAATCATAGCAAAGAGAGCAGACCATCCAAATACCAACAAAAGGCAAAGAATAAAACACCTATTATAGAAAGAATGGAGGAGGAGGAATAAGAAGGGAGAGAAAGAAAGAAACATCAGACTAGTAAAGAAGCAACCCTTGAACCCTTGGTAACCACGAATCTAAAGCCAGCAATGGCAATAAGTACATACCTATCAATAATCACCCTAAATGTAAATGGACTGAATGCACCCATCAAAAGACACAGAGTAACAGAATGGATTAAAAAGCAAGACCCATCTATATGCTGTCTACAAGAAACTCACCTCAAATCCAAAGATATACACAGACTAAAAGTGAAGGGATGGAAAAAGATATTTCATGCAAACAGCAAAGAGAAAAAAGCAGGTGTTGCAGTACTTGTATCAGACAAAATAGACTTCAAAACGATGAAAGTAGCAAAAGATAAAGAAGGACATTACATAATGATATAGGGGTCAGTCCAACAAGAAGATATAACCATTATAAATATATATGCACCCAACACAGGAGCGCCAGCATATGTGAGACAAATACTAACAGAATTAAAGGAGGAAATAGACAGCAATGCATTCATCTTAGGAGACTTCAACACACCACTCACTCCAGAGGACAGATCAACCAGACAGAAAATAAGTAAAGACACAGAGGCACTGAACAACACACTAGAACAGATGGACCTAACAGACATCTGCAGAACTCTACACCCAAAAGCAACAGGATACACATTCTTCTCAAGTGCACATGGAACATTTTCCAGAATAGACCACGTACTAGGCCACAAAAAGAACCTCAGTAATTTCAAAAATATTGAAATCCTACCAACCAACTTCTCAGATCACCAAGGTATAAAACTAGAAATAAATTTTAGAAAGAAACCAAAAAGGCTCACAAATACATGGAGACTTAACAACACTCTCTTAATTAATCAATGGGTTAACGACCAAATCAAAACAGAAATCAAAGAATATATGGAGAATAATGACAACAACAACACAAAGCCACAACTTCTGTGGGACTCAGCAAAGGCAGTTCTAAGAGGAAAGTATATTGCAATTCAGGCCTATTTAAAGAAGGAAGAACATTCCCAAATGAATAGTCTAAAGACACAATTACTGAAATTGGAAAAAGAAGAACAAATGAGGCCCAAAGTCACCAGAAGGAGGGACATAATAAAGATTAGAGAAGAAATAAATAAAATTGAGAAGAATAAAACAATAGAAAAAATCAATGAAACCAAGAGCTGGTTCTTTGAAAAAATAAACAAAATAGATAAACCCCTAGCCAGACTCATTAAGAGAAAAAGAGAATCTACACACATAAACACAATCAGAAATGAGAAAGGAAAAATCACGACGGACCCCACAGAAATACAAAGAATCATAAGAGAATATTATGAGAACCTATATGCTAACAAGCTGGAAAACATAGAAGAAATGGACAACTTCTTAGAAAAATACAACCTTCCAAGACTGACCAAGCAAGAAACAGAAAAACTGAACAGACCAATCACCAGTGACGAAATCGAATTGGTAATCAAAAAACTACCCAAGAACAAAACCCCTGGGCCTGATGGATTCACCTCTGAATTCTACCAGACATATAGAGAAGAAATAACACCGATTCTCCTTAAAGTTTTCCAAAAAATAGAAGAGGAGGGAATACTTCCAAACTCATTCTATGAAGCCAGCATCACTCTAATACCAAAACCGGGCAAAGACCTCACCAAAAAAGAAAATTACAGACCAATATCCCTGATGAACGTAGATGCAAAAATACTCAACAAAATATTAGCAAACCGAATTCAAAAATACATCAAGAGGATCATACACCATGATCAAGTGGGAGTCATCCCAGGGATGCAAGGATGGTAAAACATTCGAAAATCCATCATCATCCACCACATCAACAAAAAGAAGAACAAAAACCACATGATCATCTCCATAGATGCTGAAAAAGCATTTGACAAAATTCAGCATCCATTCCTGATTAAAACTCTCAACAAAATGGTTATAGATGGCAAGTACCTCAACATCATAAAGGCTATATATGACAAACCCACAGCTAACATCATATTTAACGGCGAGACGCTGAAAGCTTTTCACCTACGATCGGGAACAAGGCAAGGATGCCCACTCTCTCCACTGTTATTCAACATAGTACTGGAGGTCCTAGCCACAGCAATCAGACAAAAGAAAGACATACAAGGCATCCAGATTGGTAAAGAAGAAGTCAAATTGTCACTATTTGCAGATGACATGATACTGTACATAAAAAACCCTAAAGATTCCATTCCAAAACTACTAGAACTAATATCTGAAGTCAGCAAAGTTGCAGGATACAAAATTAACACACAGAAATCTGTTGCTTTCCTATACACTAATGATGAACTAACAGAAAGAGAAATCAGAAAAACAATTCCATTCACAATTGCATCAAAAAGAATAAAATACCTAGGAATAAACCTAACGAAGGAAGTGAAAGACCTGTACTCTGAAAACTACAAGACACTCCTAAGAGAAATTAAAGAGGACACTAACAAATGGAAATGCATCCCATGCTCTTGGCTAGGAAGAATCAATGTTGTCAAAATGGCTATACTACCTAAAGCAATCTACAGATAATGCAATCCGTATCAAACTACCAACAGCTTTCTTCAATGAACTGGAACAAATAATTCTAAAATTCATATGGAACCACAAAAGACCCCGAATAGCCAAATCAATCCTGAGAAGGAGGAATAAAACAGGGGGAATTACACTCCCTGACTTCAAGCTCTACTACAAAGCCACAGTAATCAAGACAATTTGGTATTGGCACAAAAACAGACCCACAGACCAGTGGAACAGAATAGAAAATCCAAACATTAACCCAAACATATACAGTCAATTAATATTTGATAACAGTGCCTTGGAGATACAATGGGGAGATGACAGCCTCTTCAGCAGCTGGTGTTGGAAAAACTGGACAGCTACATGTAAGAGAATGAAACTGGACTACTGTCTAGCCCCATACACAAAGGTAAACTCAAGGTGGATCAAAGACTTGAATGTAAGTCATAAAACCATAAAACTCTTAGAAAAAAACATAGGCAAAAATCTCCTTGACATAAACATGAGCAACTTCTTCATGAACATGTCTCCCCGGGCAAGGGAAACAAAAGCAAAAGTGAACAAGTGGGACTATATCAAGCTGCAAAGCTTCTGTACAGCAAAGGACACCATCAGTAGAACAAAAAGACATCCTACAGTGTGGGAGAATATATTCATAAAAAACGTATCTGATAAAGGGCTGACATCCAAAATATATAAAGAACTCATGAACCTGAACAAACAGAAAGCAAATAATCCAATTAAGAAATGGGCAGAGGACATGAATAGACACTTCTCCAAAGAAGAAATTCAGATGGCCAACAGACACATGAAAAGATGCTCCACATCGCTAATCATCAGAGAAATGCAGATTAAAACCACAATGAGATGTCACCTCACACCAGTGAGGATGGCCAACATCCAAAACACAAACAACAAATGTTGGCGAGGATGTGGAGAAAATGGAACCCTACTACACTGCTGGTGGGACTGCAAATTAGTTCAACCATTGTGGAAAGCAGTATGGAGGTTCCTTAAAAAACTCAAAATAGAAATACCATTTGACCCAGGAATTCCACTCCTAGGAATTTACCCTAAGAATGCAGCAGCCCAATTTGCAAAGGACAGATGCACCCCTATGTTTATTGCAGCACTATTTACAATAGCCAAGAAATGGAAGCAACCTAAGTGTCCATCAGTAGATGAATGGATAAAGAAGATGTGGTACATATACACAATGGAATATTATTCAGACATAAGAAGAAAACAAATCCTACCATTTGCAACAACATGGATGGAGCTAGAGGGTATTATGCTCAGTGAAATAAGCCAAGCCGAAAAAGACAAGTATCAAATGATTTCACTCATATGTGGAGTATAAGAACAAAGAAAAAAACTGAAGGAACAAAACAGCAGCAGACTCACAGAACCCAAGAACGGACTAATAGTTACCAAAGGGAAAGGGACTGGGGAAAATGGGCGGGAAGGGAGCGATAAGAGGGAAAAAGGGGCATTATGATCAGCAGATGTAATATTGGGGGGGCACGGGGAGGGCAGTACAACTCAGAGAAGACAAGTAGTGATTCTATAGCATCTCACTACGCTGATGGACAGTGATTGTAATGGGGTTGGTGGGGGGCCCTGATGAAGGGGTAGTTTAATAATCGTAATATTGCACATGTAATTGTAAATTAATGATAATAAAATAAATTATATTAAAAAAAAAAAAGAATTGTTCCCGCTTTATAGGTATGGAAACTACAGGAGAAACAAGCATAGGGGTATGTCCAAAAAAGAGACTCATCTGAAGGCCTGCATTGTGTGTCTGAGTAGATGCGGGCTTAGAGCCGCATCTATACAATGGATTATTATTCAACCATAAAAAGGAATAACATTTTGATACCTGCCACCACGTGAATGAACTTTGAAAGCATTATGTTGAGTGAAAGAAATCAGTCACAAAAGGACACATTTTGTATGGACTGACTTATGTGAGGTACCTAGAAGAGGCGAGTTCATGGAGACAGAAAGCAGAATAGAGGTAAACCAGAGGCTGGGAGGAGGGAATGGAGAGTTATTATTTAATGAGCATATGGGTTCGGTTGGAGGTGATAAAAACTTTTGGAAATAGTGATGAGGGTTGCACAACCCTGAGAATGTAATTCAAGCTGCTGATCTGTACACGTGGATCTCACGTCAGCTCCCCTGCCCCTCCCCTGTCCTCCTCACTGCCTGCGTTTTGCATCCAGAGGGCTCAGCAAAAATGCACCGTATCAGCTTTCAGGCTGATGATCTCATTAATGTGCTTTCTCTCTGGGCTGTGAGCATCACATGAGCAGGAATTGTGCCTGGTTTTGGTTCAACTTTCTATACCCAGCACTTAATTCAGGGCCTGGCACATAGTAGGCTCTCAACAAACATTTCATGAATGAAAGACTGGAAGTTCATAAGAGAGGTGTTTTGGGAGATCAAAATGTCACAGGAGGAAAATTCCCATGTTGCCTAGATGGTACTTGTCAATGATTCGTCATCTCCATTTCTGGCTTGCCTGAGCCAGAGTCAGTTTCTGCTGTTTGCAACCAGAAAAATCCCTTCCATTCTGTAACCTCTCTGAACCTCAGTTTCCTCATCTATAAAATGGGGGCAATAACAGTACCTTCCATTTATTGTTTAATGACTTACATCAGTAAACTCAGTCACCCTTCACCATGAGGAGGAGGAGGAGGAGGAAGAGGAAGGCCGTGCCATGTATACTTCCTAATGCAGCTGTAAGGAATGGTTTAAAAGAATCAAATTTATTCTCTTACAGCTCTGGGGGTCAGAAGTCCAAAATGAATCAGCAGGGATGCATTCCTTCTGGAGGCTTTAAATCGGAATCTGTTTCTTTGCCTTCTCTAGCTTCTAAAGGCTGCCCACATTCCTTGGCTTGTGGCCCCACAGCACTCCAACCTCTGCTCAGTTGTCACCTCTCTCTCCTCTGGCCTCCCTCTTATAGGGACCCTTGGGATTGCATCAGACCCATCTGAATAGCCCGTGATAATCTCTTCATGTCCAGATCTTTAATTCAATATGCAAATTCACTGGCCAAGAAGTCCTGTTTGCCATGTAAGGTGACATTCACAGGTTTCCAGGGATTAGAATGTGGACATCTTTGGAGGGCCATCATTCAGCCTACCATTCCATGGGCCCAAAGTTTTGGTTTGTAACATTGATGCAGAAGAGTCCAAGAAAAATAAAGTCTCTTCTGCCTTCAGGTTGCTCGTCATTTCAGTGGGGAGACAATAATATTTACATAGGATGCAAGGACCCAGGCAGTGAGGTCAAGGCTGCTGTGGGAGGTAGAGAGGATGTACTGAGAAGGTGAGGATAAAAGAGGCTCCACAGGGATCCCTTCTCTTTCCGCTCGAGGACACAGCAAAATTTGCAACCCCAAGAGGGCCTTCACTTGAACATGCTGGCACTGTGATCTTGGACTCTCAGCCTCCAGAACTGTGAGCAATAAATTTCTGTTGTTTATAAGACACTCAGTCTGTGGTATTTTGTTACAGCAACCTGAGCAGACGAAGATACTGATGCTTTGCTAAGTTTCGTTTGGACTCTGGAGAAGGTACATAATATTTAGCTTGGGTTAGGTTCTGGAAGGCAAATTGGTGATTTAGAGGGATGAAGGTGGGGGTGAAGGCAGGTCCCCCTCCTACACTTTCCCAGAGACCTGGAGAAACTGTATCTGTTAGAAACACAGCTGGATGGTCCAGAGAACAAGAAATCAGCTACTCTATCACACACTGTGTCAGCTGTTCCTTGAAAGCAGGAACCATGCAGGTCATTCATCACGACAGGAAAACACCACTGCTAACAGCAATAAAGGCAGGCTGTGAGCAATTTACCTGAAGTATCCAGAAGGAGACCTACCACTACATGTGCAGACAGGCTCTGCCCATGCCCCCCAAGATCTCAAGTAACTCACTGTGGGGTGGCACGAAGCTGGAATGAGTTGGGGCATTCATTGCTGGGTCCTTAGTTTTTCCACTGGTATCTGTCCTGGAACCTGGTCCACGCCATTCTGCTTTCCCACACTGAAAACTGTGACGTGTGTCTGCATAAGAATTACTTGATGTACGTAAGCTGTGTGACAAATACAAGATAAAAGATCTTAAGATTTATTTATACACTGAATCTTTTCTTTAAAGACAGCTCTATTGAGATATAATTCACACTCCATACAGTTCACCCATTTAAAGTGAACAATTTTTTAGAGTTGGGTATCCATCACTGCAATCAATTTTAGAACATTTTCTTCATCTCCAAAAGACCTCTTACTCGTGAGCAGTCACTCCCCATTTCCTCCCAATGCCTATTCCCTAGCCTTGGCCGTGTCACTTGCTATTTTATTTTATTGTTTGTTTCTTTATTTTTTATGGCCATCCTAGTGGATGGGAAGTGGTATCTCTTTGTGGTTTTGATTTGCAGTTCTCTGATGGCAAGTGATGTCGGACATCTTTGCATGTGCTCATTGGCCATTTACACATCTTTCTTTGAGAGCTGTCTATTCAGATCCATTGCCCATTTTGTAATTGGTACATTTAATCCCAAAAGGTGATCTCGTTTAATCTACACAGTCACATCGCAAAATAGGTACTCATCATCTCCACGTAAGTGAGAAAACTGAAGCTCTGGGGCAAGAAGGCACGGGTCTGGGGCTACATAGCTGATAAAAGCGGAGATTCCTACCCAGACCTGGATGACTCCACGGCCCCCCACAGCTGTTGGCCTCAGGAAAGCTTTTAGCCTGAATCGGCATCTGCTCTTGTGGCTTCTGCTATTTAAATGCAACTGAAATTAAGCAAATGCTATCAGAAAGGAATCCGAGAAGAACCCAGTAATGAAATCGCCAACAGCTTATTCAGGCAGAGGAAAGCTATAGTCACCCCAAGAATGTGCTCAAATCGCTCCTGGCTGAGCCAGAGGATCTTCACACGAAGTTCTAGCAGGCTCTCCCTGTTTAGCACAGCCTCTCTGAGAACCTAGCAGAGGAAATGGAAAACAGTGAAAGACAAGAGTCCCTCATTGCTCGCTCTTCCGGAACTACTATTTAGGATTTCTGTGTAGTTCCCCATAGTGACATTGGGTGTCACCTTTGAGTTGTTTGAAGCCAAGCTCTCCTGGAAGTTGACAAAATGCATTGTTTTCTAAGAGTTGCTGGGCTCTCTAAGATCCAGTTTGGAAGTACTCATTACCAGCACTCCTGCCCCCCAACTTGGCCTGGATAATCTGGTTCTCATTTACTGGGCCAGGCAATGTCCTGAAAGGAGAGCGCTCCCTGGAGCTGGATACACCTGAGTTTGAAAATGGGCTGCACAGCTATGGCTTTGTAACTGATTTCTCTTCTCTTCTAAGTGGGCTGATGACCTCAGGAGGAGAGATGGTTTATGCAAAACCCCTTCAGCTCTGTGGCCTTTTCTCCGAGAGTTCTCTGCCTGTCCCTTCTCAGAAGTCATCTGCTCACACACCTGTATTCAGGCTAGGTTGAGCATCCCTTCCTCCCTCTTTCCATTCCTTTCCATACATATTTATTGAGTATGAATTATGTGCCAGACACTTGGCAAAACAGCAAAGTTGTCTTCCTTCATGGAACTGACATTCAAATTTCTTATTTATCTGAAAGTTCTCAGCACCAAGTAAGTAGTAGGCACGACAAACTGCTTTAATGGCTTGGTGTGTATTCTCTTCCAGTTTTTTTTTCTATGCACATACTAACTAACACATATACATGGTATTTAAATTTTAGTTTGAAATGAGATCATGCCTATCCAGTGACTTTTTTCCCCACTTAATAGTGTATTATGGACATCTTTCCATGTTAGAACATAAAAATTGACTTCAGTATTCACATGTCCCGGAATACTATTTGGGGTCTCTCTCTGCCCATTAGAATGTAGAAAAGACTGACTTGAACCCCAGGGCCATTCCCTGTAGGTTCTCAGGGTCAGGTTAGGCTTGGGAACAAGCTAAGGTGCTCACATTCTCATGGTCACCTCTGGTCCTGTTCATGTTTCTGCTGAATTTATCTCATCCCTGTTTATTTAACTGGTTCCCTACTAAGGGACATTTAGGTTGTTTCCAGTCTTTTTTTAAATAAGTTTATTTTGATATCATTAATCTACAATTAAATGAGTAATATTATGGTGATTACACTACCCCCTTCATCAGGTCCCCCCCCAACCCCATTACAGTCACTGTCCATCAGCGTAGTGAGATACCATAGAGTCACTACTTGTCCTCTCTGAGTTGTACAGCCCTCCCTATGCGCCCCCCCAACATTACATCTGCTAATTGTAATGTCCCTTCTTCCCCCTTGCCCCTCCCTTCTCACCCATCCTCCCCAGTCCCTTTCCCTTTGGTAACTATTAGTCCGTTCTTGGGTTCTGTGAGTCTCTTGCTGTTTTGTTCCTTCAGTTTTTTTTTCCTTAGTTCTTATACTCCACATATGAGTGAAATCATTTGGTACTTGTCTTTTTCAGCTTGGCTTATTTCACTGAGCATAATACCCTCTAGCTCCATCCATGTTGTTGCAAATGGTAGGATTTGTTTCTTCTTATGGCTGAATAATATTCCATTGTGTATATGTACCACCTCTTCTTTATCCATTCATCTACTGATGGACACTTAGGTTGCTTCCATTTCTTGGCTATTGTAAATAGTGCTGTGATAAACATAGGGGTGCATCTGTCTTTTTCAAACTGGGCTGCTCCATTCTTAGGGTAAATTCCTAGGGGTTGTTTCCAGTCTTTTGCTCACACAGACAGTGCTGCAGTGAAAAAGCTAAGTTCACCTTTTGTTTTATGTGTATTGAATAAATTACTAGAGGTAGTGGTGGTGTGTCGATTCAGCAATAGATATTGCTATAGGTAAAGATACTTACCTATATTGCTAGATTCTCCCTGTGGAGGTTGCACATCTGTCATTCCCCATAGGATGTGTTATCAAACTTATCTTTTCTTCTCTGTGCAAAAATACACACACATCTCAAACACACAACATGTTTCTTTTTCATATTCCTTGTCCTTTTATTGGAAAGAGTCTCTGTTAGGGAATTTATCCCTTTGTAATTTGAAATACAGTTTTTTTTCTTAGTTTATTATTTGTTTTAACATCATCCTTTTTTTTTCTCTTAAATTCTATTGAATGGGCCCACCACAGTCCTCAAGCAGTCTCTTATTTCTAGACATTTTGGTTGTTTCTAATTTTTGGTCTTGTAAATTACACAGCTCTTTCCTGAACTGTGGAAACTGAACTGCATCTTTTTATGTTAAATTCCTAAAAATGCAATTGCCTGGTTAAAGAATATTAACCTTCAGAAGTCTTTTGATACAGATCAGGCACTGGATATTATGGTTTTTACAAAATGCTTTTTATTTTTTAAAAACAACCAATGTTTATTGGTTAAAAAAAAATCCCCCATGTACCAATCACCTATCCACTCAGACCGCCTAGTGTAATCAAGATTCCTATCCATTTTCACATCATCTTTCATATTATTTTGTAGCAAATCCTTTCCTCCATAAAGATTTAAGGATTAGATTTAACCCCATACACAGAAGTAAACTCGAAATAGATCAAGGACCTGAATGTAAGTCATGAAACCATAAAACTATTAGAAGACAACATAGGCAAAAATCTCCTGAATATAAGCATGAATGACTTCTTCCTGAACGCATCTCCTCGAGCAAGGGAAACAAAAGCAAAAATGAACTCATGGGACTACATCAAACTAAAAAGTTTCTGTACAGCAAAAGACACCATCAACAGAACAAAAAGGCATCCAACAGTATGGGAGAATATATTTGTAAATGACATATTCAACAAGGGGTTAACATCTAAAATATATAAAGAACTTACATGCCTCTACACCCAAAAAGCAAATAACCTGATTAAAAAATGGGCAGAGGATATGAAGAGACAGTTCTCCAAAGAAGAAATTTAGATGGCCTACAGACACATGAAAAGATGCTCCACATCACTAATCATCAGGGAAATGCAAATTAAAACCACAATGAGATATCACTTCACACCAGTAAGGATGGCCACCATCCAAAAGACTAAGAACAACAAATGCTGGTGAGGATGCGGAGAAAGGGGAACCCTCCTACACTGCTGGTGGGAATGTAAGCTAGTTCAACCATTGAGGAAAGCAATATGATGGTTCCTCAAAAAACTAAAAATACAAATACCATTTGACCCAGGAATCCCAGTCCTTGGAATTTACCCAAAGAATACAACTTCTCAAATTCAAAAAGATGTATGCACCCCTATGTTTATTGCAGCAGTTTTTACAATAGCCAAGATATGGAAGCAACCTAAGTGTCCATCAGTAGATGAATGGATAAAGAAGAAGTGGTACATATACACAATGGAATACTATTCAGCCATAAGAAGGAAACAAACCCTGCCATTTGCAACAACATGGATGGAGCTCGAGGGTATTATGCTCAGTGAAATAAGCCAGGCGGAGAAAGACAAGTGCCAAATGATTTCCCTCATTTGTGGAGTATAACAACGAAGCAAAACTGAAGGAACAAAATAGTAGCAGACTCACAGACTCCAAGAAGGAACTAGTGGTTACCAAAGGGGAGGAGTGTGGGAGGGTGGGTGGGGAGGGAGGAAGAAGGAGATTGTGGGGTATTATGTTTAGTAGACATGGTGTGGGGAATCCCTGGGACTGAATTGGGGTATGAGTGGGGACTTGATAAAATGGTAAATGTAGTAACCACATTGTTTTTTCATGTGAAACCTTCATAAGAGTGTATATCAATAATACCTTAATAAAAATTAATTAATTAATTAATTAAAAAAAGAGATTTAAGGATTAGAGAGATGCTATATCTGGATGAGAAATTCACCACCTCCCCTTCCAGTTCTTCCAGATAATGGCAACAGAAATTTACCAACGAGGCTATCTGGAAGCCTCTGCTTGGAGGCTTCTGGGGGGAAAATGTCTAATCACATCCCACGTGGCCCTTCTCCTGCCCCTTCTCCGGAGCCCTACTCTTGTTTTGCAGACAGGAGAAAGAGTCGCCCACATGGATGACTGAGCCAGCCCCAGGCCTCTCTGTTCCACTGCAGAATCTCCACAGACCCTAAAGCTTTGCTTTGACCATTTGTTTTCACTCACTTTTTATTCATGCCAAAGCCAGCAGGAAATTGCCATCAGTACATGAACCATGTAGGAATCTTCCCTCTGCCCTTTCCCACTGGGATGCTGCTTCCATTCCTTCAACAATACCCATGTTGATGAGCACTTCCCCCGTATGACCTTAGCTTGGGCAATGATATCTGGCTGGTGGGGGAGCTGACCCCAGATGTATGGGGAGGGTAGGGTAGTGCGCAAGGTCACCCGTTCTGTAGAGGGAGAGCCAGGGTTCCAGCTGGCTTTCTGGGCTCTTCCCACTAACCTCCATTGTGTTTCAGAGATGGCTGCTTGCTAGGGAGCAGCTCTCAGCAACCATCCGGATGGGAAAGGAACTTAAGCATAGTCCTCAGGAAGGTAAATGACTGAGTAATAGCTCCTCATATTGGTCTTGTCCAGGGTCTGGCCTGGAAACCTCTTCCCAGGACACTCCAGGCCATTTTCTGAAAACTGCTCCTGACAGGCTCCCAGGCCCCTGTTTAGTTGGCTTCAGCCCAGGGGTACCGGGCATTGAGAAAGCCAGGCCGCCGGGGGCTTCACAGCCGGCTCTGCCTCCTCATTTACGCCGCACCAATTACTGCCAGGATGGCTGCGGTCCTGAGGAATTGGGAAGCAGACAGCCCACTGGGGCGCAGCTGTGTCCAGACGCCAGCTGTTTCTCAGCTTGGGGACTGCACCGGGGCGCAGCCGTGTCCAGACGCCAGCTGTTTCTCAGCCTGGGGACTGCTGCAGCGCCTGCCCAGGAACACGAGCGGGCAGCCTGGCTCTCCCATGGATAGTGGGAGCCCGAGTCTGGAACTCTGACCCTGTGCAAGTCACCGTGGTGCCGCGCCTTACTCCTGCTAGCTCAGACCCCTACAGGTGGTGTTTAATTGTTCTTATTTTACCCAAGAAAAACAGGAGGCTCTCAAAGACATTAAGGAACTCACTGAAAGTTATACAATGAGCAAGTCATGAAACTTTAGAAGGCAAGTTCTCAAGCTGGGATTTGGACCCTCAAGCCCTTGTTCTTACCTTTTTATTTGTCTTTTTAGAGCCAATGAGTCAGAAAGACATCATAGCAGAGAAGCTGCCCAATGAAACCCACTTCTGAGGCCCAACCTGGGGAATCCAAGAGAAATAATGTCAGATAGGAGGTGGCGTGAATATTGGCCAATGACATTTTTCCAGGTATATGTGGGGTCCAGGTAATGGAGCCTTCTAGAAGGAAAGTCTGTGAGCAATGACTTTTGGCCTCTTTGGGAGACTATCTAGAGATGGGATCACCTTTGCAGACTTCCCAGGTTAGTGACGGGCAGCGCTGGGGCCTTTGCAATGTCCTCGCATGACCACCATGGACAGCCTTGTGCATCCGTACAAAGTCGAATACTGGGGCTGGGGTATACTCTGCCCACGCCGTCAGGACTCTGAGCCACCAGGGAGCCAGGAATGCCAATGTGGTGGAAAGGAGTCACCCTGCTCAGTGCTCAGTGGTGGATAATGACCAGAGACAGGACCTCATTGTTTCCCCTGTAGGGGCTCAGAATATGTCACCTCAAAATACACCACTTTGGCATATAGGTTATTTTGAATTAAAGGTACTTGAGAAACAGCCAGTACAAGAAGGAGACTCTCAACCTCCTTTGTCCCCCAGAACACAGGAGAAAACTTACCCAAGTGAAAGGTAGAGATCCTCCTTATTACCAAAGACAGGGAATTTAGGGCCAAGAAGGCTGGATAAACAAGCCTTGTTACTTTACTATTTACTACCCCTATCCAAACCCCTCTGCCTGTCAGTTCTTCACAAATTGCTGTTTCTCTGTTTAGAAGGTATAAAAGCTTCCCGCTCTGGTCAGCTCTTCGCATCTCATGTCTTTGTACGTATATGCGTGATTAAATTTGTTTTTCTTCTGTTGATCTGTCTTTTCTAACAGGGAGTCTCAGCCAAGAACACAGAAAGGTAGCGGGAGAATTATTTTTCCTCCCTGCACTACTTAGCCCCATTAAATAAAGGGGCACGATGGGAAGATTTCCAAATGTGAGCTTTGGCATGTGTCAGGGCTGAGTCACCAGTTTGCATTGAACGCCCACCCCAACCAACCCCAGTCCCTTCAGTGAGTTTGGGATGTCACCCTTCATCTGGGCTCTCAAATAAAAGCTCAGGCTCATCTTGCAATTCATTCATCATGGGCCTCTCTAATTTATTCTCTGTATCCTTTTAAAACTTTCAGTAAATCCTCCAAATGCATCTCACATCCTTTGATTCTTCCGCACGCCCACTTTACACCACCCTGGCCTCTCTTGCTTGGGGGAGCAGAATTCCTCTCTTGTCTGTGGCCTGCCCTTCTTCTCCGCTGCAGGCTAGTCTCACAATGTGGGCAGAGCGAGCTTTTAAAAATGCAAAGCAGATCTTCTCACAGTTCTGCTGAAAGTCCTTCAGTGGCTGTCCTATCGCATATAGGAAAAATCCACACTCCTTCCCTTGACTTTCAAGAACTGCAGGGAATGGTTCCCTCTCTGCCCATCCCTCTCTAGGCTGGATTTGTTGCAGGCACGCTTAGCTTCCTTTCAGCTGCCATTGGTTAGCATGCCCTATCCGTCTGCACTTGCGGTTTTCCCTGCTGGGACTACTGTGAACCTGGTTCTTCTTATTTACCTTTCAGGGCTCTGTGGAAGAGACGGTCTTTTAGAGAAGCCTTTCCTGATCACCTAAGCAGGTATCCTCCCTTTTAAGTAATAACATTCCTTTCATTTCCTTCCTGTAATTTATCACCAGGCTGAATTATGTCCTCTAACAAGATATGTCCAAGCCTACCCACTGGTACCTGTGAGTGTGGCCTTATTTGGAAATAGGGTTTTTGCAGATGTCAAGTTCAGATAAGATCATTCTGAATTAGGGTGAGCACGAATCCACGGGCTGCTGTCTTTATCAGAAGAGGGAAGTTTGCACACAGACAGATGCCAGAAAGAATGTCCTCTAAGTCAGAGGCAGAGACGGGAGCAATGTGTCTGCAAGCCGAGGAATGCCAAGGGATACTGGCAGCCTCCAGAAGCTAGAAGCAAGGAGGTAATCTCCTCTACAGCCTCCAGAATTGTGAGAAAAAAAACTTCTGCTGTTTTATTTTTTCTTCTTCTTTTTTTATAATTTATTTTGGATCATTAATCTACAATTACATGGGCAATATTATGATTATTAACCTACCGCCTTCATCAGGTCCCCCCCACCAACCCCATTACAGTCACTGTCCATCAGCGTAGTGAGATGCTATAGAGTCACTACTTGTCTTCTCTGAGTTGTACAGCTCTCCCCGTGCCCCCCCCCAACATTACATCTGCTAATCTAATGCCCCTTTTTCCCTCTTATCGCTCCCTTCCCACCCATCTTCCCCAGTCCCTTTCCCTTTGGTAAGTATTAGTCTGTTCTTGGGTTCTGTGAGTCTGCTGCTGTTTTGTTCCTTCAGTTTTTTTCTTTGTTCTTATACTCCACATATGAGTGAAATCATTTGATACTTGTCTTTTCGGCTTGGCTTATTTCACTGAGCATAATACCCTCTAGCTCCATCCATGTTGTTGCAAATGGTAGGATTTGTTTTCTTCTATGGCTGAATAATATTCCATTGTGTATATGTACCACCTCTTCTTTATCCATTCATCTACTGATGGACACTTAGGTTGCTTCCATTTCTTGGCTATTGTAAATAGTGCTGCAATAAACATAGGGGTGCATCTGTCCTTTTCAGATTGGGCTGCTGCAGTCTTAGGGTAAATTCCTAGGAGTGCAATCCGTGGGTCAAATGGCATTTCTATTTTGAGTTTTTTGAGGAACCTCCATACTGCTTTCCACAATGGTTGAACTAATGTGCAGTCCCACCAGCAGTGTAGGAGGGTTCCCTTTTCTCCACATCCTCGCCAACATTTGTTGTTGTTTGTGTTTTGGATGTTGGCCATCCTCACTGGTGTGAGGTGATATCTCATTGTGGTTTTAATCTGCATTTCTCTGATGATT